>CM077449.1:20539369-21139369 GCA_039654765.1 Mylopharyngodon piceus
TTACTGCAAATTGTGTTAGGAAAGACGAGACTGTCTCCTATCAATCAGGCCGAGTTAACTCAAACAACTAGAGGAGGGTTTGTTGTTGATAAGACATCTTGTTTGTGTTCCCTGTGATTCAGTTAAGATTATCTGTGTGTGGTTTAATTGATGCTATTTTTCAGCATGGACAACCTCCTCTATTCCTGCCAATGAATATAGATCCTAGAGTGATCAGAAAGCACTTTGGAAAGCCCAAGAAAGGAGACAGTCTATAAACTGTGGATGATCTATAAACTGAAGACCTCTTTTCTTGGTTTATCCAATTATCTTTAAATTGACTTTAGCCAAATTTACTGCCCTGACACCAAACTTGACCTGACCGAGGCTCAGTGGGACACACAGTTCAACCAAATGCAAAACGACAGAGGAATTTAGCCTAAAAAACTTGGAAGTCTGTTGTTTATTTGGTGTCTGGTAGAGTGATATGTCTGAGATTTGAGCTTCTATTGTCAGTGCACTGTATCAGTGGGAGCCCTCATTATCTCTATGTTAAAATAGTTTTGCTATGCAAATGCATTTTCTTGGCTGTGCCAATTTTGGGAAATTACATTGAAATATCCTTATCCCAAGATTATTCCTGAACTCCAACATTTGGCTGCCAAAAATAACTTTAATTCAACCATTTATAGTTCTTGTTTGTCTTTCTTGTCTGTATGGTTCTTGTCATTTGTAGTTTGAATGATTGTAGGGCCAGTTCAAAAAAGAGATTTCCTTTCATAGCTGTTTTAACCTGACTGCGAAGCGCCTGTGCACATTACAAAGCCAACTATGTAGTATTTTCTGTTCATTTCGTTTACCCATTCTTTTCTGTAAAAATGTCTCATTTGTAAGTCGCTTTGGATAAAAGCATCTGCAAATTAATGAATGTAAATGTAATATATATGGTTTGATTACCATTTTTGGATAGCATCCCTGAATATCAGTGTGGTTCGGGCCTCAATAATATTAAATTTGGATACTAAACAAATTTTTTTTTTTTTTTTTCAGCGTATTTATTCAGGTTTTTTGTTTGTTTGTTTGTTTTTTTCTGTCTGGTATCGATATTAGGCACATTTCAATTTTTATATTTAATTATTATTTTTATGTTATTTTTGCAAAATACACATTACATATACATTATTTATTGAATGTATTTCATTAAAATATTCAATCACTGATGATGACTTAAAGGGTTAGTTCACCCAAAAATGAAAACTCATTAATTAATGTCATTAATTACTCACCCTCATGTCGTTCCAAACCCGTAAGACCTTCGTTCATCTTCAGAATTTAAATGATCATTTTGATGAAATCTGAGAGCTTTCTGTCCCTCCATTTACAGCTTATGCAACTGAAACTTTGACGCTTCAAAAAGTTCATAAAGCATTCGGAAAACTAATCCATATGAATTGAGCGGTTTAGTCCAAATTTTCTGAAGAGACACGATCGCTTTATATGATTAACAGATTGAATTTAGGCATTTACTCACATATACACATTGATCAGGGATCATAAACGTTCCAAAGATGAACGAAAGTCTTACGGGTTTGGATCGACATGAGGGTGAGTAATTAATGACAGAATTTTCATTTTTGGGTGAACTAATTGATCCAGTAACTGCTCTGACAGATGCATGCATGAAAGATCCATCAGACAGATTCAGTCAAACAGCAACTCCTTAGTTTGTGAGTCTTTTTGAATCATTCAGTGAAAGAACCATCTTACCAGAGTCATTGGTCCCACTTTATATTAGTTGTCTTTAACTACTATGTACTATCATTCCAATTAATCATTTGATACAATGCACTTATGTTATTACATTGTACCTATGTTATTATTATTACCTGCATGTTATTACATCTGTAATTAATTTCTGTAATTACAGCTATTAATAACACTGTTGACCCTTCTCTTTTAACCTACCCTTAAACCTACCCATACCACTCCTTACCCGTATCCAAAGACTATAGACGGTTCACACCTATTACTTGGGAGAAACTGCAATGCGCAATATGGCAGAATATGTCCCACCTTCCATGTAAAAGAGCCAATTGCTGATTGGTAAAGTCATCGCGTCACTGCAGCTGTCGTTAGAAGCTCCGGTTTCCATAGAAACATGAGACTCGCGCTTAGCACTGCACATGCGCATTGACTCGTCTAGCCTAAAAAATAAGCTTTTTTAACGCTATTTGAGCTTAAGAAACAAAATTTATGGGACAGATCATGTCAGATTTCGTTACTGATTTGAAATATGTTATTTAATTGTGAGTTCGGCAAGAAGTTTTTGAGTTTTCAGGATTTCCCCATTCAAATAGATAGGACTTGGTCTTGGATGCCCGAAATAGCTGCCAGGGGGCGTTGCAAATATGGCCGCCAAGTGAACAGACTTTCCTTGAAAGGGACTTTGCCGTATCCCTCCTCAGTAGCAGCAAAAGTGTTCTGCAATATAACATCAACACAATAATTACATTGTACTTATTTTTTAATGCAAGTAGCTGTATAATTGCGCAAGGATAGAAAGGCATGTTTTCTTGCCATTATTTCATGGTAAACAGTATTGGTATCTCATCACATCTCTTCATCACATCTTATATCTCATCAAAAGAATGCTTAAAATATGCCATATTTTGCGTAAGGCCATAGAGTCAGTTGCATAGCCTACGTGCATTTGTGGCACTGGCATAGGCCAATTTTTAGGTTGTTTATAACAATTAATATTGAGAATGTTCAAATGAAGATTGCAATTAATTGTCAAATTGTTTGATTTTACCCATCCCTAATGCGTTTGATTGTACAGTGTTGATTTACATTCATTTTTCAGTGTAAGCACATTGACCACACCTATTACTGAACTGAAACTGATATGTGATTGTATTACTGGAGCCCCACTAGGCTAGTGTGTATTCCTTAGTGTGCACTGGTCTCATATACGGCACTGGTGCACCCTCAATGTGCAGCCAGCTGGAACTTATTACAGGACGATAAAAGCAGAACTCTATGACTAGCTCCATTTCCTGTGTCAGATCCCTGGGCTGCTGCGAGCTCTAATTTCCTATTCATCCCTCCTCTGAGGGGTGCAGGGCCAAAAAGAGCTGCTGGCCAACTGTGGATTTATGGCAGTTTTCTGGCAATGAGATGCAGGTAGATAGCATTTGGTGGAACGGAGACCTAAGCGATTGTGATCTCAGTTTTTCCCATTCTATATCTATCTCTCGTTCCTAATCTGGATTTTGAAAGCAAACAAACACCAGGGGTGCCGACATGGATTTGGTTTGAAATGCATCGTTTTTTGATGAGTCCCAAATCGGTGTCTCGTATGAGTGGAAAATTTACCTGATGCCGAGAAACATCTGCAGCCTGTCCCATCTCATTATAAGATCTTTGGGGTTTTTACTCTTGTGTAGCGTATAAATGACACGCAATTTCTCTCTGCAGGACGCACATCTCACACATCACTAGTATGGATCGACATGTCAAGACTTTAAATGAGGCATGTGCTGTGTCCTCATGCATACATTAGCATTATCTGAACACCAACCATTTTTCATTGATGCCGTGTGATTGAAAAAGGTTTGCTGCAGCAGAAACCATTTAAGAAACAGGCTGTTTGCACCATCTGTGCGTAAGTTACAGCTTAGCCTAGTTGCGATGTAAAGAGGCAAAATATTATACAAAAATATTTTTGTGTTGCACCATTAAAGGGTTAGTTCACCCAAAAATGAAAATTCTGTCATTTATTACTCACCCTCATGTCGTTCCAAACCGTAAGACCTTCGTTCTTCTTCAGAACACAAATTAAGATATTTTTGATAAAATCCGATGGCTCAGTGAGGCTTGTATTGCCAGCAAGATCATTTCCCTTTTTCAATGCCCAGAAAGGTATTAAAAACATATTTAAAACAGTTCATGTGAGTACAGTGGTTCAACCTTAATGTTATGAAGTGATGAAAATACTTTTTGTGCGCCAAAAAAGCCAAAATAGCGACTTTATTCAACAATATCTAGTGACGGGCGATTTCAAAACACCGCTTCATGAAGCTTCGAAGCTTTACGAATCATTTGTTTCGAATCAGTGGTTCGGAGCGTGTATCAAACTGCCAAAGTCACGTGAACTATTGAAATTTCGAAACACTTATGACGTAACGAAGCCTCGTTTACTGAAATCATGTGATTTTGGTGAACCACTTTGGTGAACCACTGATTCGAAACAAAAGATTCGTAAAGCTTCGAAGCTTCATGAAACAGTGTTTTGAAATCACCCATCACTAGATATTGTTGAATAAAGTTATTTTTTATTTATTTATTTTTTTATTTTTTTGTATTTTGGCGCACAAAAAGTATTCTCTTCGCTTCATAACATTAAGGTTGAACCACTGTAGTCACATGAGCTGTTTTAAATATGCCTTTAGTAGCTTTCTGGGCATTGAAAAAGGAAATCATCTTGCTGCAAATGCAGGCCTCACTGAGCCATCGGATTTTATCAAAAATATCTTAATTTGTGTTCCGAAGATGAATGAAGGTCTTACTGGTGTGGAACGACATGAGGGTGAGTAATTAATGACAGAATTTTCATTTTGGGGAGACCTAACCCTTTAAAGTTAGTTGAAACGTAACTATAAATTAAATATTTACAGAAGCTCTTGATAATTGAAGGTAAATGTCAAATTATGTGACTATTCATTACTTTACAGAGAGCTTACGACCTACTAGCTATTTTCTGCCTTAAGAACAAATGGTGCAACCAATTTTAGTACAGAGTTAGTTACAAACTCTGAAACTAGCTAGTAGTTTCTAAAACTCTAGTGTGGACTTTACGTTCCAATTTAAGTAAGAACTTACGAATGGCTGGTGCAGCCCAACTTTTTGCAGAGTAAGGGTTACCATCTAGATTTTGGCTGCTCCCAGCACAGTAATGAGAGGAAGTGACATCGTCGCTGAATAATGAGCTCAGGGCTCATATGGAAATGACTAAAGATTTAGAGGTTTAGGATACGGGAAGTGGCTGAAGTGGACTTAAATCGGTCAGATAGAATAGTCAGACATGAGCCAGCTAAATAGTTTCTTTCTTTGTGATTGTGCACCTTTCCATGTGGGCTTAGGGGTAGATTTGTGGAAATGACTCCCAATAGCATGTATTTATGAGCTCTTTGAGGACCTCCATGTCAGCAGCTAGATCCAGACAGCTTTGGATCAACAGTAAAGTGAGGTGATTTTCTCTAAACCACAATCCTCTTTGCTAGAGCAGCTGGGTTTGTGTAGTCTAACCAGAGGTGAAACCACACTTAAGTTTTGTGTTCAGCATAAAAATATTCAAAAACCTCCTTGTTAAAGCTGCTGTGAGCTGCTCTCTATCTTCCACATGCACTCATTCATTTCAACCACAAGCAATCTCTTCAAAACATGCTGAATGATTGATAAGCTGAGACACGCCTCCAAGATTTTCATTATACTGTTTAAATATGTTGGTTTATATTGCTTAGAGGTTTGCCTTTAAGGTTTAATATAGTTCTTGATTTGCTTTTTAAATAAAATGCTTGTTTAATGTAGTAATTTTGCATTAATTTTACTAATTATTTTGCATGACAATGTGCTGCTACTTTGCACTGTTCTTCAGTTCAGACAGTGTGATGCGAAATATTAAAGTTAATGTGTTAATTTGTGTGCGAGAAGTAATTTACACTCTTGATGGAATTTAATTATCATTGAAGCATGAAAAATGATATATCATAAAAACATTAATGAGAAGACCATCAGATGACAGCGGTAAAACATCTTTTTTGCAGTGTGGAAAAAGTTTGTTAAAAGATTAATTGTGAATTATTGACCTTAAATGATGGTTTAAATTAATTTAAGTTTAATTTACATAAAATGAAGTTTTCTGAGGCTGTTTATTTGTTCACCTAAGATTTCAATTTAGGATTGATAATTTCGGTTTAATTTGCATTAGTTTTGTTGACTAATCGCAACACATGGTCCAGCCGACCAATCAGAGCATACTGCAGAAGGAGGGGCTTCATAGAGACTGGAACTAAACGAACGTTACTAACAGACTTGGAAGAGAGGTGCTGCAACAATGTCAAATATTTTTAACATTCAAGCATGAAACAAAATCAAGACTTTGTAAAAGAGCCTCTTCAAGTCATATGGAATAAAGGATAAGTTGGTGTTTGGTGCTGATATGAGGGTACACAAACTTCTGCACATTAGATGCATATTTAAGGATGCATCAACTCACACACGTTATATCAAAAAACACAGTCTTTGCTCAGTATTTTAATCATTTTTATTGCAGTAAAGGAAATGTGTCCTGCTCGTGCACAAAACACACACAAGTATATCTTTAGATCTAAATGTGACTTGAGCCCTTTCAAAAGCAATTCAGGTTGTCATTTATTTCCTGAAAATAAAGCTGCAGAATGTGGTATTCCAGGTGCGGAGCCTCTCTCTCTCTCTCTCTGATGCCTGCATGAGGAGATTAATGTTGGGTTTGCTCATGCTGTGTGACTGTGGCTGCCCATCCTGAGACATTTAGACAGGTCTTGACTGAGTTCAGACAGAACTGATGAATGTGTGGCAGTGGAGGTGATTTGCTGTGGGTTTACAGAGCTGTTATTTTTTTATTTTTTTGTTTATGGCTCATAGCTGTTGGGGATGATCAAAGAATACAGTAATTACCGTAATTACCGTAGTCTTGAGATGACCACGTCCTCAGACTGGGAATTATGTGTTTCTATTGCAACACTATCAACCTCTAAATGAATCTGCTGCGGTCAGATGGTACAAGTAGGAGCTCTCAAAAAACTCCTGTTTTACAAGCTGTAATTATGAGCTCTACGAGGACATGAGCACTTTTTACAAGTTGAAATCACGTAATTGTGGTAATTACAACATGGCGTCAACTCACCTAAACCTGACATGTCCTTCAGCACTTCAAAATACCTACCGGACATTTTTTAGGTACACCTGTTCAACTGCTCGTTAACACAAATATCTAATCGGCCAATCACATGGCAGCAACTTAATTTAGGCACGTAGACCTGAGCTGCATCCGAAATTGCATACTTCCCTACTATAAAGTAGGTGAAAAACGACATAAATGACAAAAGAAACAGCAACCGACGCTGGTGGTCACATGATAAGGGCAACATGGCAAATGTAGTACATCCAGATTACATTCATACTATAGAGGAAGTACTTTTTTTAGCAGTTGTTAAGTAATTACTTATTCAAAATAAGGACCTACTCAAAAGAGTATGCGATTTTGGATGCAGCCATGGTTGAGACGATCTGCTGAAGTTCAAACTAATAGGAAATGTATTCTATCAAGTGTCCAAACTTTTTACTTGTGGTTTACAATTCCCCAAAATGAAAGTAACACTGCTTTATATGAAATAAGCAATAGGAACAGCAGCATATAACGTTAACACAAGACAATAACTGAAAAAACTGAAGGGCTTAAATATACAGGATGATGAACATAATATACAACCAGTGAGCTCTAATCATTTAAACAATGACAACCAAGTAAACAGGAACTAAACACACTGGAACTGAACACAGGCAAAATAATACAAAAGAATATCAAAATAAAAGTCCACGGACACAGACACAGAGCATATGTGACAGTATTCATCAAAGAATCCTGAAAAATGTATCACAGTTTCCATACATTTTTAAGCAACACAACTGGTTATAACATTGATAACAATAAGAAATGTTTCTTGAGCAGCAAATCAGCATTAGAATGATTTCTGAAGGATCATGTGACAATGAAAACTGGAGTAATGATGCTGAAAATGCAGCTTTAAAAACACACTGTAAAAAATTATTTTCATGATTTGTTATTACAACATTTTTTCTTTTGTCAAATCAACTTAGATAATTAATGTGGTTCAGAAAACATAATATTTGGAGTTTCTGTTGATTAAACCAATCGCCTTCATTGTATTAACTCAAATTTTTAAATATCTATGAACTCAAAATTTTAAGGCAACTAGGTAACTTACTTTTTTAAGTTAAACCAACAATTCTTTTTTACAGTGAATAATTTACATAATCAGTTATTTTAAATTGTAACAATATTACTGTCACAGACACGCCAGGCTCTACACACTGCAAAAACCAAGACAAGTATCAGTTCATCTGCATTTCCAAGTCATCTATTCATCCTGTTGTTACTCACCTGCACTCTGCTACATTCTGGTCATTAAATAAATCATATACCTGCATTCCTGTGTCGCTGTCCCCTTCTGTGTATGTAACAATTACACACTAGCACTAGTTTCACTGCATTTTTTTATCATAAACACATGTAGCCTTGGTGAGCATAAGAAACATCTTTAAAAAACATTAAAAAGTCTTACCGACCCCAATCATTTAAACGGCATATGGTTACCGGAGGTGATGTTAAATGCGACTACCTGAATCTGAGTCATATAGCTGATGGAAAGATTTAACAGATGTGGAAAAATTTCAGTTGTTCAGAGCTAACATTTCATCCACAATAAGTTAGTAACAAATGATTACCATAAAAAATCATGGCACAAAACCCAACTCTTAATGAAGAAAGTTCATCTTTCGAAAACACTGGACATTTAAGAAAGTTGAAACCACAAATTTTTCCTTTCTGTTTTTGTGTTTGCATCTTGGCTTGCATCCATTTCTAGCTAATTTTCATAAAAGCAGGCCGCTCAATTTTAATCGAGAACCATGTTGATTTTATGACTCTCTTGGCTGAATCAAAATAATTAAAGCAAAACAGATGTGTTTTATTACAACTTGGACGGATTTTGTTGCATCAGTAATAAGCCTCAAAAATGCCCATATTCATTTCTTAACAAGGAGTAGTTATTTCTTATATTAGCACATTTCAACCAACTCAGAGGTGAGGAGCATGTAAATTAGCCAGGGTATTTAATATTTTGGGATATGTTAGGATGCATTAACATCCCAGCACTTCCATATTAAGGGTTCAAGAAGGAGCATTTTGTGATGTAAAATTATATTTACAGTATTACTAGAGTGAGAATATGAAGCAATTTCTCCTCTTAGTCTTTCATTTAAAATATTCACAAAAATCTAACCTTAATGCATCCTGTAGGTATGTAAGGAAATGTGATAAATTAAAAAAGAAATGTAAAGCATATGGAAACCTTAAAAGAGACATTTTAGTGAATTGATTCATTATATAGTTCATGTAAATGAACTATTCACTGACTAGAATAATAATTCATGCAGTTTTTCAGTATTTATTGTAAATATATGTGCATATTTAATGCTGTCACCCTAATTTAGATCTTTCACTTTTGTTTCAGAGGAAAACTAATCATAATTTGATTATAAAAATGATTTAAAAAATCATCTGAGAGTTATATAGGGAGACTGTTCCTTTAAATTGCTACTTTTAATTGCTTGTAGTGTAACTACTGTTAAAGAGCAGCTTGAGTTTAACTTCTAATTGGTGTTGAGCAGGTTTGGGGTCAGGACGTTCATGTTAAAATGGATCAGGTTTGTTTGGATTGGGTTTTCAAGCTGTGTGCAGTTCACTTGTCCATTCAGTTTGACTTAAACTTTGACAGTTATTGACAGCACATATGCCTTCCTGTCTACACTAAACTTGCTGTCTGAAGCTCAAATACATGCATATGGGACTGTATGCGTCCTGTGTGCTCTTATCAATAGCTGTCTGTCTGTCTGTCCCTCCTGATCCGCATGGCTTGGCAGCAGTTTCGGGCCAAAGACACGAGTGGGTTGTGTGGGCACAGATAGAGAGCTGGTCCCTGCAGAGAGCTCTGGGTTTGTTGATGTAGGATAATTGTCAAGGCAAAGAGGTGAATTAGGGATGTCAAACTAAACAGCGTCTTTGTGAGGTTTATGGATACGTCGTGTACACTCACAAGAGCTGCTCAGAGGAAGGTGGAAATGTAATGAATGACCAGTGAAACCTCCATATGAATGAAGCCACTCACAAGACAAGCACCACATTAGCCAAAAGCAATATCAGGTAATATGCTGGTACTGCAAAAACTGACTTTGTCCTTACATCGCTCTCCAGGGTTTTTTACATGTTTATAGTTTACAGGATCTTGATGAAGGAAATACAGCTGCAGAGTTCAGAGGCTTTTATAAGATTGAGACATATAAACTAGCAATGAGAGCAAGTCTTTGCTTTTAGTTTCTAGTTGCATACATAAACTTTGGGTTTCTTCTGCAAATAAACTCAGTAGAGGAAAGGTGGCCAAACAGTGTGTGGTCATAACTGATTTTATCAGCACAAACTAATACAACCCGAATTCCGGAAATATTGGGACGTTTTTTAAATTTGAATAAAATGAAAACTAAAAGACTTTCAAATCACATGAGCCAATATTTTATTCACAATAGAACATAAATAACATAACAAATGTTTAAACTGAGAAATTTTTACAATTTTATGCACAAAATGAGCTCATTTCAAATTTGATGCCTGCTACAGGTCTCAAAATAGTTGGGACGGGGTCATGTTTACCATGGTGTAGCATCTCCTCTTCTTTTCAGAACAGTTTGAAGACGTCTGGGCATCGAGGTTATGAGTTTCTGGAGTTTTGGTGTAGGAATTTGGTCCCATTCTAGGTTTCCAGCTGGTGAAGAGTTTGTGGTCGTCTTTGACGTATTTTTCATTTAATGATGCCCCAAATGTTCTCTATAGGTGAAAGATCTGGACTGCAGGCAGGCCAATTCAGCACCCGGACTCTTCTACGACGAAGCCATGCTGTTGTAATAGCTGCAGTATGTGGTTTTGCATTGTCCTGCTGAAATACACAAGGCCTTCCCTGAAATAGACTTCGTCTGGAGGGGAGCATATGTTGCTCTAAAACCTTTATATACCTTTCAGAATTCATAGTGCCTTCCAAAACATGCAAGCTGCCCATACCGTATGCACTTATGCACCCCATACCATCAGAGATGCTGGCTTTTGAACTGAACGCTGATAACACGCTGGAAGGTCTCCGTCCTCTTTAGCCCGGTGGACATGGTGTCCGTGATTTCCAACAAGAATGTCAAATTTGGACTCGTCTGACCATAGAACACTTTTCCACTTTGAAACAGTAAATGATCCTTGGCCCACAGGACATGAAGGCGCTTCTGGACCATGTTCACATATGGCTTCCTTTTTGCATGTTTGAGCTTTAGTTGGCATCTGCAGATGGCACGGCGGATTGTGTTTACCGACAGTGGTTTCTGGAAGTATTCCTGGGCCCATTTAGTAATGTCATTGACACAATCATGCCGATGAGTGATGCAGTGTCGTCTGAGGGCCCAAAGACCACGGGCATCCAATAAAGGTCTTCGGCCTTGTCCCTTACGCACAGAAATTTCTCCAGTTTCTCTGAATCTTTTGATGATGTTATGCACTGTAGATGATGAGATTTGCAAAGCCTTTGCAATTTGACGTTGAGGAACGTTGTTTTTAAAGTATTCCACAATCTTTGTATGCACTCTTTCACAGCTCTGCCCATCTTTACTTCTGAGAGACTCTGCCTCTCTAAGACATCCCTTTTATAGCTAACCATGTTACAGACCTGATATCAATTAACTTAATTAGTTGCTAGATGTTCTCCCAGCTGAATCTTTTCAAAATTTCTTGCTTTTTCAGACATTTGTTGCCCCCGTGCCAACTTTTTTGAGACCTGTAGCAGGCATCAAATTTGAAATGAGCTCATTTAGTGGATAAAAGTGTAAAATTTCTCCCTTTAAATGTTTGTTATGTTATCTATGTTCTATCGTGAATAAAATATTGGCTCATGTGATTTGAAAGTCTTTTAGTTTTCATTTTATTCAAATTTAAAAAACGTCCCAACATTTCCGGAATTCGGGTTGTATGATACATGGACATTTAGCAATGACATCCATATGAATTAGTATGCACCAGTGTATTACTAGACTGTTAGGTTAGGGTTTGTGTTAGTAGAATAAGTTTACATGTACTTGCAAAGTATAGTCAGTAGAATGTCTGTTGGAGAGCATCAAAATAATATGTCAGCAGATATTAAGTCTACTAATACTCTAATGAGAGTTAGTTGACATGTAGTTGCAAAGTTACTTATAGTTAGTAGAATGTCTAAAGTGGACTATCTAAATAAAGTGTTATCACAATTTAAATAGTTAAAAGTTTAGTTAACAACACTGGTATGCATCACATGATCAGTATAGTTCGATCTGGAAATGTACGTATTGAAGTGTTTCAAAATGAGACATTTCTTTATTCAAAGCATTTCTCACCATCACATCTAACTTTCCCTGAGGGCAAACATGATGAGGGTTAAATAGGTCACTAAATTTTAATTTGTTTAAGGCATCACCACTGAAGCTCTCCTGGGCTGGTCTTCACCTTTCATTAAAGGGTTAGTACACCCAAAAGTGAACTTTCTGTCATCATTTATTAACCTTCATTTTGTTCTAAACCTGTATGACTTTCTTTCACCTGTTAAGCACAAAAGAAGGTATTATGAAAAATGTCTCAATGTTTTATTTTCTTCATATAATGACAATGAATTTGAGATCAGTTCTAAAATACCAGCACAACTGTGAAAGAGGCTTTTGTCTGAATGAAATGTATGTATTGGCACGCTCAGATAGCGGGTAAGCAGCATACCATTAGTCAGTTGATGTCATGTAATTGTTGATTGAAAATCAGTGAGCGAACCAGACCATGTTCCACAACAATGACTTTGCAGTGCTGATATGTTTCCTGGATCCATTAGAAGATCTATAGCGTTTTGTACAATGTCAGAGATGTGTGAAGCACAAAATGTTCTTTAATATCAATTTGAAGACTAGTATTTGTTGTTAGTCAATGTATAAGCTCATTCTGTACCCGTATTTTTGATTGCTACACAATATCAGATGTGTTGGACTGTTTCTAGTTCACGTCCAATGACAAGACTACTTAAAAAAAGCAGGACAGTATATCTTCTGTTCCTGCTCTGTAGCTCATGACTTTTTTCCCTCATTTTCTATGTTTGTCCCAGCAGGATTGTCCATATAGACGATGGTTAATTGATTCAGTCAGGGCTTCTGCTAGCAGTATTAATGACTTCAGTGTTTTCATAACCAGCCTGATAATGGCTGCAGTTCTCTCTGGTTCCTGCTAATGAAATAAGGAATTGACTAGTGAACAGGAAACCAGAGGCTCTGGAAGCAGGCCTAACTTTTGCTCATTTGCTTTGTCCTCTAAAGTGGGTGAATGTGGTTTGAGACTATAGTCCGTTGGCAGTGAGTAAATACTTCCAATGAAGACCTAAAACCATCAAGACTCTAATTTGACAGACACTGAGGAATATGAGCCATTTCTTCAGACTTGGATCCAGTTCTCATCATGATGAATGGTAACTATCCAATCAACACTTCTGTGAAGCTCTCATCTGAAGTGTCTTTAAAGCAGAGTGCTGGACCGGAGGGCTTCAGTCCATCTGGCAGTCTTAAGAGGCCTCTTTCACCCTCTCTCAGACTCTCTTTTTGGCTGGAGAATGAATGGCTACATCCATTAGAGCGCTTTAGCCTACATGGTTCTGTTTGTCCTCCCAATGTAATCTCAAGTCTCCATGCAATTATAGTGCTGTAGAGAGTAGGGTTTATTTTTTATAAATGTATGTAGTAGGTAATAATGTAAACACTGCAAAATGTTATAGATGTTGCACGCATGTATCTTGAATGAATGCATAGATCTCTTCCGTGAGTAATCTCTTCCGTCAATAACTAAAATCTCGTTCCTTTGGAAACCCTAATGGAGGTTTCTAAGTGCCCCTTCCCCAACATTTTACTGGAGTCACTGAGGTGGAAAATTTTTTTTTTTTCTTTAGGAAAAGATGTTATGTAAAATTTTATTAATGCAAATGTTAAAGAAGTGTTTTTCCTTGTGACTTAAAAACTAAAAAAATGCTCAAAAGTTTTTTTTTTTTTTTCATTATCATTTGCAGATACTGTAATCAAGGGATTTAAATGTATGCATTTACCAGATGTTTCACTGTCTCCAAGAATCTTTACACTGAAACTATCTTTTTCAGTTCATACTGTATGTTCCTTGGGAATCGAACCCATAACTTTGGAGTTGCTAGCACCAAGCTCTATTGTTTGAGTTTTTAATTACTTTTATCATATTTTAGTCCATAACTCTGTGACTATAATCAAAGGCAGTAAAACAACATGTAAAAACAGCACTGAAAATATTTACTCTACAATATAATATAAATTTTATCACTATATTTGTCACTTAAATTGCTTCATAAATATTTATTCAGTATGAATATTTAGTACGTTCCACTTGCATGTATACCCAAGCCTTCCATAATTCATATCAGATCTGTAAATGGCTCAGTGCAATTGGATTTTATGATTTTCTTTGACATTAAACGCCTCTAGTTACTGATTATCGCATTTTGGTTGGAATATGAGAATCAAATTCTCATATTAATAAGTGAAAAGCTTGCAAGCAGCACTTTCCATTTAGATAATTTTTCCCAGTAAGGCTTTCATTGTGATGGTTTTTGCCAAGTAATATGTCTGCTTATTTTCTAGTTATGTTGCAATTGCTTGTAAATGTGAGACAGACTGTCTTTTGTGCAGCAGTGAAAGTTGTTTTTACTTCAAATACTTCACTTTTTTACAGTTAAACTGAGTTAAAGTCTGCTATTTTTGGTTATTTTTGGTTAAGTCTTAAAGTGGCACAGCTTAGGATTTGGTATTTAGGTCCCCACCCTGAAAGAAGAAATATCTGCAGTGGCTTTGCATGAATTAGAGAAATGCAGGTTTGTGCTGCTGTGGTTGTAAAAGCTGAACTTCTTCCAGTTTTAAACCAGATTTACCTCCAACTTGATCCACATTTGTAATGTTTGTTTGTTTTTTTGTAATATAACAAAGCTTGACATAAATTCAAAGACAACTAGCTTTATGATTAACACTTTGTGTCTATGCTAACAGAACTTCCAGTGCGTGAATGATCATTTCCTGTCGGCCAGGGAAGTGGAGGTCAGTGTGTCAGTGGGGTCAGCAGACATATTCCAGATCACTTCTCTCTGCCTTCTACAAATATTTACATCAATATTTCTGTGCAGACTAATACATCACATGCAGCTAGACATCCTGAGTGAAGTAGGGTGCATATCTAAAAAGTTCGTATACACTTCCATTCAAAACACTGGCTCAACCAATGGTGTGGGTTTGGGGTGGGACTATCTGTGTGCCTGACCACTGGCAGACAGGGGGAGAGATCAATCATTAATTTTTGCTGTTTGGTTTCGTTGTGATAAAAATGAAACATTTAAGCTTTGAGGTGAACTTTTCAATGCATTGTGAATCACGGACCCTTTTTCTATAGTAGACATTGCATCCCACTAGATTTAGCACAGCTTCTATAAAATAAGACATGCAGAATGCATGCAAAATTAGGCAAAGGAGCTTTCGGGGTAGAGTTAGTGCCTTAAGTGGGGTTGCATTCGCTTTTTATGGACACTGACCAGAAACGCATGACAGAACCACCAACGTGGTCAGAGATAAGCATCTTAGGTCTGGACTTTTATAGAGATTCTTACGGTACAGTGCTGCCCTGTTAGCTTAAGTTTACTTAAGTTTAGAGCGGAATTAACTGCGGAGATCCGCAGAGGTCACCGTGTGCAATGTATGGGGCAGAGGGGATGCTGGGAGAGTAGGGGAGAGATACACAAAGCAGCTTGTGTAAGATGAGAGTTGGTCTCTAGATTTACACTGACAGCAGGAATGTGTGGTTTTAATCAGAACAGACCTTCAGTCTCTCTCTTTCAGTGACTGTACTAATGCACGGGGCTTTGATTAGCTGGACCACTGCCCTGTGCTCAGCCGAGAGGGGCCAGGTAGACCCAACAGGGAGGTACAAGGTGCGGTAAGGACACCTAAGCATTGCACTGTGTTTTCGTCCCACTGCGGCCCCGCCGACTCTGAGTCCATAATGCTGTGTCGGAGATCTACAATACAGTGCATCATATATATATTTAATGCAACACTAAGTCATTTGGTTAAAGGGGACCTATAATGCCCCTTTCACAAGATATAATATAAGTCTCTGGTGTCCTCAGAATGTGTCTGTGAAGTTTCAGCTCAAAATATCCCACAGATCATTTATAATAACTTGTCAAATTTGCCCCTATTTGGGTGTGAGCAAAAACACGCCGTTTTTGTGTGTGTCCCTTTAAATGCAAATGAGCTGCTGCTCCAGGCCCCCTTTCCAGAAGAGGTTGGAGCTTTAACAGCTCACGCTTCAGTTGCTCAACAACAACAAAGTTGGAGAATCTTTCGCAGCAAAAATGACGATTGTCAGTGTTCAATCTTACATTGTTCAAAAGAAGTTACAACTTTTAGAATGCATCTGGACGTTTCTGAATGGTTAGTGGATAAATTTATGTAGTTGCTGTGGAGTTGATTCAACTCATCGACTAGCATGTGCCGTCATATTAAACTTTTGTGCAAATCCAGCGTTGAATTGACCCTCATTTGTGGAGATGGTCCTCACTGCAGAACACAGAATCTAGATCCAACTCCTCCCACTTTACATATTCCTAAACCTACCCATCTCCGCCCCCTGGATCTAAACCTACCCATCCCCACCCCCTGGAGTCCCTACCAGCCATTCGTTGTAGTCCTTCAAAAATTCTTTAAAAGAAAATATCTCCCTTTGCATTGAAGTTTGAGCGTCGTAACTTTGCAGACGTTGTTTATGCTCTAACAGCAACATTACACACTAATTAAAGTTAAAAAATTGAAATCATAATCAACCACCCCTTTAGCATTCCCTAACAACCGAGTTAGCTGGAAAAGTATATTATCATGCAGCTAAAGAAGCAACAACTAACGCTTGAAGTCAAATGTTACAAATGTTACATTCAGCTGTTGCAAATTCATTGACTTTTGAAAACTAGTTAATTTTTTTTTTTTTTTACCAAGAAAAGAGTGGTTTTGATGCACAGAGTTATTTTTATTGTCTCTATTGAGATATTCAAGCCCACTTGCTTTTCAACCACTTACTGCCATTCTGGTATGTAACGCCCAATTTTTTTCACAATCCAATCAATT
Organism: Mylopharyngodon piceus; assembly: GCA_039654765.1. Lineage (NCBI taxonomy): Eukaryota > Metazoa > Chordata > Actinopteri > Cypriniformes > Xenocyprididae > Mylopharyngodon > Mylopharyngodon piceus. The sequence goes on from CM077449.1 coordinate 20,556,473, forward strand.
TCGGATGGATAAAATCTTGTTTCATATTCTGTTTTACTTTGAAATATGTGAGATTATGGAAGAAAACTGGATTGTGAATGCAGCTGACTTTCTTTTTCAACAACTTCCTACTTGTTTCAACAGCTCATTTAAAATACAGATGTGCTGCCACATTTCATGCACCTGCATCTGTGCTTTAGACAAATGGTACTGTCACTAGCTGCACTGCTAATTCAGCCTCTCTTCATGCATGAGTGCGGCTGCCTGATCCAAAGGTTTAAGGTTAATTGTTATTAAAGCTGCTTTAAACTTCACACCTCTCCATGACTACTGCATTTGGAGTCCGAAAGTGCCATTATAGTATCGAACAGACACTGTCTAGATGCTAAAAAGGTCAAGTATTTTTTTTCAAGGCGTTGGGGACGCTAATTAGATTGTTGCTGGGTCTAAAATGAGAGAAGAACCATCTAGCCATTATTATGAGCTCCAGGATGTATGGGGTAAAATATGAAATTCCAACTGTTAATGGATTGAATTGGTGATAAATCTGGTGTGAGATTACTTAATTCTTCCCTGTGGCAGAACTATTTTGTGTAATGTAGCTTTTAAGTCTATGTCTTAATCGAAAACAATACACAGATGGGATGCAACAGAATGAAAGATTAAGTATATTTATTTCTGAGTGTCCACTAAGTCTTTGCAAGTGTGCATCTCTTGATGAAATGATGATGTCATTCAGTTAATCTAACTAGAATCGTTCTTGCATCTTCACACTGGCCCTGTGAGAATGTGCCAAAACGTAATTATGATCTTCATCTCATGGAATGCTCAAGCACATGGTGTGATGATGCACCAAAGCCAGATAATTGGCAGCTTTATGCTAATGAAGACTTGGAAGACAGAAAAATAAAAAGCAGACCAAATCCAAAGTGACAATGCGTGAAAACAAGGGCTGTGTTCTTCATTTTGTAATGAACCTACTTTATAATCATGCACATCTTTTATATTTGGTGAATATGCCATCATCTTTAGATTTCAGTTAGTCATTAATTGGTGTAGTGGTTTATGTTCACGGCTGGTAACCAGGAGGTCGGTGGTTTGATCTCTGTAGGAAGTGGGCCATAAGCCAATCAGAACTTGAATAAGGCACTTAACCCCAGGATGCTTCAGGGGGATTGTGCCTGTAATAAGTTCATGGCGCCGTTCTGTGGTGGCATCATGTGCATGTCTTAGAAAAAAAAATCCATGGTTGTGTGGCGATAAATTAATGATTCTAATTACTTAGCAGTGCAGATAGAGTCATTTTGTCTGCTTAAGACTGCTTGGGAAAAGGCATTGAAGGAACCAAAGGTGTATGTTTGCCCAGAGGAAAGTTGAATTGCTCAGAGGTTCCTTCTTCATTGCACTTAATTGAGTTCTCAGTTCTCAGTTTCATCAATTTTAGATGTTTCTCCTAAATCTCCTGAAAAAAAATGAAAATGAAACAAAAGTTTTACATATACAGATTAAGTAAAGATCAATAAAAAAATAAAAATAAAAAAAAATTATGTGGATAGCAGCTTAAATTGTTTTGACTGTATGCCAACAACTGTCTCATTTGTTTCTATATTTTTGGTGATTGGTTACACATAAATGAAAGTTGTAATCATTTACTCACATGTCATTCTAAACCTGTATGACTTTCTTTCTTCTGTGGAAAACAAAAGAAGATATTTAGAAAAATGTCTTATTATGACAGAATGTTCATTCTTTGGTGGACAATCCCTTTAAACAGAAACATCTAAGAGAACATTTGATTTAAAAAAAATAAATAAATAAATAAATTTAAAAAATTGTGGGCCCTGTCGCTATCTGCGTTTCCATTGCGGTCTAAAGTACTGTGAAGATTAAGTCCGGTGACATAGAACTAAGCGCAATTTTTCCAGTTCCTGCTGGATTTCGTTCTCCGCATATAAGCTTAATAAAGCCTGAACCTCATCGTCAGACCAAAAGAAAAAGGTAAAATTGGTGGTTGAAATAAAATGCTGCATGGAGTCAACCAATCAAAATGCTGCATGAACTCAACCAATCAGCATGTTCAGCACACAAATCCCACCCTCAAAAGTTCCTGAACTTTGAAAAAGTACTACCTAGCAAGCAGGTACTTTCTGAGGGGGAAATTTTTACCCGGAACTTCATTTAGACCCTGGTTCCTGCGGTCGAAACACACCGAGTACCACCCCAAAGTCCCTAGTTCCTGGGCAAAGTTCCTGTGGTGGAAGCGTGGCTTATGGTCTGTTTTCCAGGAGAATATCTGAGAATTAGATAGACTTAATAAGTAGATTTAATAAAAAGTCTCAAATTGTTCTCCATGTAATCTCATTGCTGTCTATGAGAAGCAATTGAGAAATTAAAGAGATTATTTTTTGAGTTTTGAGTTTTTGTGCATCTTGAGACAAAACAATGGCACTAACATATTTTAAGATATGTCAATGCAAGTTGCTTTCAGTTAAAACAGCTCAAACATTCATTTTGGGACTAGGATTAAGCCTTGTCTGTGAAACTGGGGGTTTATGTATTCATCTCTCTTAACTTTTCTATAAGATGTCATGGTCATTTAGTCAGCACTTGACTGCAGTTATTTAACCTTATATGCAGAAGTATGACTTCCAATTGCAGAAGTAAAACTTCTTTTTTCCCTTCTTTATTCCCTTTCTCTCTATAGGATCCCTCCTTCTCCCTGCTTCTCCATGATAAGCTGCAGGTGCCCAACAGCACACGCAAAGCGTGGAATGAGCGTGACGGTCGCTGTGACGTGTGCGCCACCCACCTGAGTCAGCTGAAGCAGGAGGCCGTCCACATGGTGCTGAGCCTAGAGCAGTGTGATGTATCTCCTGGCTCCCCTCCATCCCTGGCCTCCCTGGTGGGTTCCCGCAGCATCCTCCAGGGTCCCACACCACCTCGTGACTGGGCGTACCTTCCCACAGGCTACCATTCCTCAGCCTCCTCCACCTCTGCTACTGTTTCCGCCACCACATCCAGTTCTACCCCAACAACCACTAATGCGAGCAACAGCGGCAGCTCCCACCACCCAGCCTACCCCAAACACGGATCCAAACCCAACAGTCTGGGGGTGAGCAGTGGGGTGGAGAAGAAGAACAATTCCCCCGGCCATGCAGGAAAGTCCACTGGACCGCAACAGCCTCATCTCCCCAGCAGCCCCAACAATGCTAATGGAACTGTGTTGGGTTCTGTCGCACTCCAAGCTCACCAATACCTGGAAGGCACCTGGACATCTGGGCACCTGTCAAGAGCCAATGGCGTCACGCTCTATCCTTATCAGGTTGGCTTATTTTACACATCCCACATCTATCTATCTATCTATCTATCTATCTATCTATCTATCTATCTATCTATCTATCTATCTATCTATCTATCTATCTATCTATCTATCTATCTATCTATCTATCTATCTATCTATCTATCCATCCATCCATCCATCCATCCATCCATCTATCTATCTATCTATCTGTCTATCTATCTATCTATCTTTCTAGACGCGTTCCTGGGTTGACATATTTTGTTGATCCTGAAACAACATTCCTGTCCGAAAATTTAATCATAACCATATCCCTACCCGTATCCCTAACCCTTCCCATAAGTGATCCCTAAAATCAGAGGGAAATGATAGGTAAATAAAACTGATGTAGAGGCTAATTACCCTGGTTTTAAGCCTAAACTTGACATAAACTGTAAACTTGTCCCTCAAATCTGATTGGAATATTGTTGATTGGAATGTTGTTCCACCTTCAACAAAGATGATGATCCAGGAACATATTGCACTTGGTGAAATCCATCCATCCATCCATCCATCCATCCATCCATTTTTATGCTTATTAGAGTATTACGTCATTATCTTAGTATTGCATCGTTACCTTAGCAACATGCTAATGCATCCCAGAAAGTGCCTTTGCAGAGGGTTCTAAATCAAGACTTTTATGAGTCCCTGTTAAGATGCTGCCTAAATGTAGCTTTCTATGTAGGCATTAGACTTCAAGATAGATCATTCGTTTTTGGAAGAAAACCTTCATTTTTTTATTCATGGTTGGAGGGTTGACGTCCCTTAAGATAGAAGTCCCGCCTGATGTAATGAGATGTTGTTTGCACATTGTGGTTAATGTTGTAATCTGATGATACAGTCCTTTGGGAGGCCCTCTGGGCCTAATGTGCATTGGTAATGTATCAGGTGGAAGGAATTACATTTTATATAGACTGCATGGGGTCAGGGGAACGTTGCAAGAGAATCAGTTTGATTCGTTTGTCTGGATAAAAGCCTTTTTCTTTTGGTCCACTGTGTTTGCAGAGACTGAGAAACCATGGAAGATGAGTTCATTTTGTTTCTCCCCTCTCTGTAATGGGATGGTTTCTAGATTATATCACAGAGCAAACAATCTGATTCTGACAGGCAGGTAAGTGATGTTCATCCCACTTGAGACCTAATTCCTTGTTATTTCACAATGAGATCCAAGGTTAGTGTGTTTCTACCAGCTGAAGTCAACATATCATAATTGAACAAGCGTTGAGTAAGGTCTAAATGAGAGATTTTGTTTTAAGAGGGATAATTTAGTCCTGGCATATGTTGTCAGTCTTCAGACTTAATCGGAAAAGAACTTGCAGCAAACTGAATTGAAGCACTCAGGAGTCTTTTTAGTAAAGCCTAAGTGAATTGAGTCACAGCACGTTGATTAGATCTAATCACAGAGTTGTCTTCCCTGGAGTCTCAGTGGCTTATCAAGGAGCATCATCTGGTTTAGATTCTTTTATGTATAAAGGAATGTTGTATAGGAGACTTTGGAGAGTGGTGACAAGGATGTGAATTGACAAGGATATGAATTAGGCATATTGTACAACTACAGAATCAGCTACCCTGTGGAGATTTAAATCTTATAAAATAAATTCAACCATACACAGAGGCGCATATAGTATTGCTACCTTGTACAGAAAACATGAAATGTTAAAAAAATATACATCATATTAAATAATGTTTCATTGAGCTTGCAATGTATTTTGAGATTGTATTATTCATTAAAAGATGCATGCAATCGTGGCTGTAATACATAATGCAATCCCATAATTTAGATGTTATCACATAAAGCACAGTTTTAGGCTACCATTTTTTTTTTTCAGTGTAGGTAGACATAAACAGGAATTTCTTAGTAAATGTTCAGTTGGTTAGATTTGGAAATTGATGCTTTGATCTGCCTTCATCTTAGTGGTTGAGTGGGTAAATGTTCCTTGATTCAATTCAAATAATCAAGTCTTTAAAATCCCAAGTAGATTAAGAGGAATGTTTTGCAAATGTGTCCTTTCAATGAACTTGGGTCTTGACAAAGACACTTCTGTACGAGAATGATCTAACTAACCACAGTTACAGATCCTGAGTTTGACCTGTGTATGCTCTCTTAATAGGTGTGGGATTCATTTGACAACAAATTAACTTGTAAAATGTATATACTGTAGATGTTCCTAAACATGTTGTAATATTGAGATGACATCTAATGCATTATGGGATTTCGTTTGAGAAAGAGATACTGTACCTGTTATTTATATTTAATATTTATGTGGAGTTCGGAGTATGTTATGAGACTACTGCTCTGCTTCAGGCACAGTTGTGCATAATGTTTAAGACTGTATGTCTGTGTCTCAGTGAGACCTTTCAAACACACAAACATCTGCAGCATTTGCATCTAACATTTATTTCTGCTCAGAATGCAAAGACTCAAGGTGAAGCTTTGTAGCAACAGCAGATTTTAATTAGGGAACCATAAAGTGTTCACAGTGTTCTGAAAATAATGGCACAAAATGTCATACCCTAGGATACTTCCAGTGATTACATGTGTACCAAGGACGTAGTACTAAAACATAAGCATATTCCGAACAGATGTTATTTGTTACAGAAACATAAACATGTAATTGTTGTCATACATAGGCCTCAAAACACTTGATCTTCATATATAATACCATTCATCTGGACCAAATGTGGTTTCATATTTTTTTGTCAACCTGGAGGGGATATTCTGGATATTTTGATGGTGATTTAAATGAACAGTGGTCTTTTATATTGTATCCACGGACTGCTGGATTGTGTTAGTGTATGTGTTTTTGAGAGCGAAGGAAAAATCAAGTCATTTTAATTTGATTATCTGACAAAGAACTACTCTAAAATGTTCACATCATGAGTTTTGAGAGCATTATCTATCTATCTATCTATCTATCTATCTATCTATCTATCTATCTATCTATCTATCTATCTGTCTATAATGCTCTCAAAATAGTAAAAATATATAATTATTAAAACATTTTAATATTATCCTTTGAGACTTTTTAAACAATTTATTTATTTTTAAAGCTTTTTTTTTGGTTAAAAATGATCCAAAATCGATTTTTGAGCAAGTACATAACCAGCCAGTGTTCAAAACTACCTTCTTACCTTAGCCGATTCACAACGGTAAGCTTATAATAATGTTTTATAATTCAGGTGGTACTGGTGGGTTTCCGTGGGAAATTCGAGCATGTCGCCGTTCGTCTTTGCGTCATTACGTCACGTATGTTTACATAAAGAAGGAGTCCCAGCTAGTAGGCTATATCATGTGAGGATGCTGCTGGTGGTGGATCATTTATAGCAGTGGTTCCCAAACAAGGTAAAATGTGAAAAGTGATTCTTTTACATACTAAAACCGCCAGTAGGTGGCGCTAAGTCTTAATGCATGAGTCACCGAGTCATTCTGTCATTCAGTAACGAAGCAAGTGGCTGTATTTATGAATTAATCATTGAATCAATGACTTTCACAAACGATTTGTTCAAAGCCACAGATTCGTTCACGAAACACCGCTGTGTGTTATAGTTCTGTTGTGGCTTTCATTGGAACTATTATTTCATTGCAAAATAGAGTAAATACTGATAATACTGTGAAGAACATCACTTAATATTACCCGTTTGTTTGTTGAACTGTTTTATAAAATCAATGTCACATTTGCAATCGTGTGGATATTTGGATCTGCATTCTTGCTCGTATAATATTATCAACATTAAAAACAAGAACTCACAAAAGGTATGTTTTGTATCAAGAGTTTGAATCTTAAATTGATCTCTATGCAACTTCTGTGCCAGGCTATATGTGGTATTTTGATTGGATGTCATGTATTTACGACATTGCGCCATGAAATCGGTTTAAATGTTATTTAAAGATGGGGAAAATTTAAATGAACGACAAAACTCAGCATCTTGTTCGCGTACCCCCTCCGTCACGTCACGTATCCCCAGGGGTACGCGTACCCCAGTTTGGGAACCACTGATTTATAGCATTTTCTCACAGCATTTGCAATAATTAAACTTATCATTTTGATGGCGGATTGTAATCCAGAAAGGTCCAAATGACAATCATCAGTGACAACTGGAGATTCACCCGTAGTCAAAAGCAAAAGACGGAGTGGCTACAGAAATTGAAATATACAGATAACGCTAATACACACTAAATACACATAGTTGCGCAATGCTGATGATGTTAACATTAACAATTTGAGAACAAAGTATAACAATAATAATAATTTGCATGGTTTGACGTGATCTGAGCCTAGCGATTGTTATATTTAATCACCATTGGCAGCGCGATTTATTGTAATGCTTTTTTTCTCAGTTGGTCAAAATAAAAGTGGCAGACATGTTACTTACTTGTTCAGATGATATTTTCCGGTGAAAATTCTTATTTTGGTCATATTTCCAAGACGTAGAATCTGTGATTCCGAAGTACAGTCCATGCCGATGTGGTGACTGACAGCAAACATTAGATTCATCCGCGCTGAGGAGTCGTGCCGATGCGCAATCCACGTAAAGATGATAATTCCGCAAATAACTGCAATTGCAGGTTTCAAACAGAGATGGCGACAAAGAGGCAAAACTTACAGACTGCAGCTTTAATTATTATTACCAGCATACATCTATTCCGTCATGAGGGCGAGTAAATAACAATAGAACTTTTTATTAAACTATTCTGGTTAAAAATAACATTCTGGCAAAGAATTTGGTCTTGAATATGTCTTAGTCGGAGTGTGTGATTTGGTCCCAGAAGATCCTCATCGGGTTTTGGTGGGTCTAATCTTGATTGTGCCAGTTGATAACACCATGGTGGAACTATAGGAAGTCATTTAGGCTGTAGATGGGGCACACCCTTCACCTCACTCTAATCACGTCTTCCTTTAAACACATTCTGTCGGGATTTGGCTTCTCAGCTGTTCCTTGTTCTGCCTGTTCTTCTCCTCCTTGAGCTCTATATCTCCTGCTCCATCTCAATGAGTCTTTTGTGACTTCTGTGCTTTTCACTTCTGTTTACTTTGGCTAAGATCTGCTTTATTTTCTGTATCTCTCCCCCTCTCGCTCTCTTTCATTGCCCAAGGGGCTGGTTTTTGTGCACAGGAAGCCGTTAAGCTTACGTTGGAGAGTCACTCCGATAGTGACAATTACCCTGGATGCAGGACTTGTTATAAAAACAGTTTGGATGCCACACACAGAGCTCTGACATTCCATGTGGACTTTGTCTTATCCCTTATAAAATCTCCTCAAGGAGGGCTCTTTTCTGAAACCCACATCCCTTTCTTTGGAGGAGGAATGTGGCTCCCACCCAACAGACACTTACAACTTGCGTCCCTGTTTAAATCACAGGACCATTTAAAGGCATGATGAGGCAACTTCAGTCTTAAATATGTTTTTATATAAACTGTTGAATCTATGTTTATTATTTCCTGAAAGAAGTCTCTCGTTAAACCGGTTTCTTGGAGCCTGGCTGGAGTTTATGCTATGGGCAGAGAGCATCTGTAAGGCGTAGGGGGTCTCCTTTGCTCTGTCAAGGGCTATTAAACTGATTCATTCAAAGAGTCTCTCTACTTCATAGATTGTACACAAACGGAATACAAATATATCCAATTTTACATTCATCAGGTCTAGCTGCCTGCTCTCCTACTCCTTCATGTCACAATCAATGTAAATCGTGCCAAAATAAGAACAGGAGGTTTGCTTGAGTCACCATGGACTACAATATGTGTCTTGCTTTAATGTTTGCCATATGTTTGCAACAGTAGCAAACATAATGTAGAATTGCAATTTGAATATATGAATGTGGAATGAAAATTTATCAAATTTCACATAAATTCATTAACTAGAAAACTTTAAATTTTGACTTGACCAAAGCTTGTTTGGATTAGAAAAAGTGAAAAGAAAAAAAAAAAAGTTTTAAAAGACTTTAAAGGTTTACTTTAGGCCTTACAGATTTACAAACAGAGAGAACGGTAGATAGAACGATAGAATGGTTTATAGATAGATAGAATGATAGATAGAACGATAGAACGATAGAATGATAGATAGAACGATAGATAGATGATAGATAGAACAATAGAACGATAGAACAATAGATAGATAGATAGATAGATAGATAGATAGATAGAATGATAGATAGAACAATAGAACGATAGAACGATAGATAGATAGATAGATAGATAGATAGATAGATAGATAGATTGATAGATTGATAGATAGATAGATTGATTGATTGATTCTTTTAATTTCAATTTAGTAAATTCCTCTTCCTGTCATTCAAATTCCAATTTAGCTTCCTGAGGAATGTGACCAACCAGATACTTACTGTACCTTTTTCTCAGTGAAAAATGTCGTCTTTTTTCTCTCCTTTTTTTTTTTTTTTTTTTTGCATATCCCATGGTTTTATTTCTTTCTCTGGTTTGCTATCCCTATCCAAGTTCCGTTTTCCATTTCATTGAGAAATGAATCTGAACTGTCACAGATAGATATAGAGAGAGCTCAGGGGATTGTGGTGAAGAATAGTGCTTAACATATCCAGGGAAGGAGTATCCAGGCAGTGCAATTCCGGCTTTAATTATGATGAATGAGGAAGTCTCTCCTTGTGGGAGTGCAGGGAACCGCTGGGGAACAGGGTGGAAGGAATCCTCCACTCAAGGGCTTCTTTTAGATCTTTCCTTTCCTCTCTTGGGTATTTCTGCTGTATCAGGAAATTTCCATTCTCAGAAATGTTCTCTACCTTCCTCATCCATCACACCTGCACTTGGCCCGGGTCTCATGTAAACCTGGAGCCGGTGCAGTCACATGGGGGGGCCTGGCCTGCTGTTGAAACACATGAAATGAGACATCCATAAAATTACAAGTGCTGGATATTGATTTCACACACGCACGTACTTGGCAATCCGTCATCTGCGGTGAAGTTGCTATAATTGTGCTCACGGCATTCTAATATGCTTTAATAAATCACCAGAATCACTAGAAAGATATTTTTCTGCAATATTAAGGTTCCTCTCTTTAGTATTTGCAATTTTATAACATACTAAGACATTATATATCACATTTATCTTCTCAAGATTTAAAATTCATGAAATATGATAATCTCTTGTTAATCTGCCTTTTTGTTTCTAAATAAGACTTGATTAGCGTTATCTGACATTTCTTTGCTATTTCTTTGTAGAATCTGCTCTATTTCTGCAAAAATTATGGTTGTGTTAACAATAAGATGGCATCATGAAATGGAAAATTTCAAAACTAGCATGTGGCAGGAATTGGCTCTTGTAATACACAAAGTGAGGCATCCATTTAAGGCATCCAAAAATGGCAAAAAAAAAAAAAAAAAAAGGGTCACATTTACACAGCATTTTTATTATATATATATATATATATATATATTATATACCATTTTTTTTTTTAAGTCTTATTTTTGAACCTCACACATCATGTAACACAAAGTAATGGGATTTCTAATTTATCAAGCATATTAATACTTTAAAAAAAAAGATGGGATAGAGTAATTGTATACCTTTTGTTCATATAAAAAAGTAAAAAAGTACTGGAAGAAAATTACAGTGCATTATTTGTAACTGGAGAACTTGGACAGAAGACTTACAATGTGGCCGGCTATCTGTTGATCTTTGAATAACCTTCATCTGGCTGATATCAGTAATGCTAAGACTTTTAATTTAGCTTTACAAAGCCATATGGACCAGCAAAAGGAGTATGAAGGTCAAAGTCAATGTCAGACAGTTGAACATGGATGGCTGGATGTGGGCATTACATTCGGACAAAAGGGCTACTATCAGACAGTGGAGAGAGAGGAGAAGTACAGCAAATGAGGGAGAGAATGGAAGGAGAGATGATGGGAGGATGGGCAGAGAGGTGCAATCTGTGCTGTTGGCACTGCTGGTATTTAATGCTCCTTCTTCTCATTCCTGCACAACAGATGGCAAATCAGCCGTGGGTTCCCAAGTGGTCTGACTAGCTGTGAGCAGGGCTGGGTCGTTTCAGTGCTGCCATGAGGATAGAATTGCCATTTAGCTCATGGAAAACCAACATTCATTGAAGATTCATTGAAGTATTTTTTAAAGTCCATATTGTACACATTCATTGCAATCAGATTTTTTGCCCCCAAACCAGTCATCATTGAGTTTTATATGACTCTTTTACTAAAAAGAGGCAGTTTTTTTTCTACTGTACCTTTAAGACTTTTAAATTACACGTTATGATTGATCAACCTCTGCGTACCTGTGTAGTTCACACTGTTTCTGAATTCTTAATAGGTATATACATGTTAATTTACTCATTATTCTGACATCAAAACACCCATTTTTGCAGCTTAGTTTCCATAATCGTTCTGGCTTGGCCTGAGTCGGGAGATTTGCATGATCAGAATTAGATTATGGCTATTATGTCATCAGATTGTACCGAATGAGCAGGATTTAGCTTTGTGTAGTTGTCAAAAAAGCCTAATCCAATCATTAATAATGGATAAAAGCTTTACTATTTCTCATATTGCCCTCTGTACTAAGCCTACTAGATTGACCCGTTCTTCTGTTTGATGTACTAGGATAATATTTTATGATGATCATTGTTAATCTGTATTAATGATCTTTTGTTGGCAGAGGATCAATAATGAGTCCATTATTAGCTGCTCATTATCAGGTTTATTAATGGTTTATGGTTATTCCCATGGCATTTCATTCCATACGTTTACTCCAACAGCTACTGCAGTTGTCAAATACAAACACACCTACTGTAAATCCAGTGCTCGGTCACATGAATGTCTTCACGGACCAATGCGGCGGTAAGGAACTGTAACTAGTCCAGACGCTGCTAAATATACCTGTCAGTCATGTGCTATCATGGAGTATTTTAAGACGGCTGTGCATTTTGCACCATACCAGCCATATCGAATTAACACATGTGAGGATGTGAAGACACCTTGAGCCTTTTGGCTTGTGAACAGCTCAGTTTAGATTCTCTGAGGTGTGGAAGTCACTGCTGGTACTAGTAGGTCTGTTTGCAGATGCAAAGTGGCAAAGAATCTTTAATTTGGTGAGAAAAGCTGAGCAGAAAAATTGTGGGTTAATTGGGTGTTTCTTTAACTTCGGCTACTTTTATGTCCCAGGGGTTTATTTTTATTACATTTTTTTCTTCTAAAATTAGTCATTTTTATGAACATTACATTTAATCTGTTTCAAAACCTCGTTCATTTATTACATGCATAACTGTATTATATTGTAAAATAAATTGCTTTGTATTATATGTAAGCAATAAGGTACGAGAGGCTGTGCTGTATCGTGAATAAGTCACGGCTGAACGGCGTTGTTAAGCTCGACACGAAGCAGAGTGCCTGCAACCCCTTCAGCCGTGACTTATTCACGATACAGCACTAGCCTTATTGCTTTTATAAAACGGTTACCACACAATACAAATATTAAAGCTAAAAATATGTATCAATGCAACTTTCATGAAGTAAACTTTCACTAAAGCCTTCCTTCCGCTGGAAAAAAATAGTCCCTGACCGTGAACAGCAACAGAAGTTACATTATTACCCCATTAGATGGCAGCAAAGACTGTCTTTATGAGTGTGTCAGTCAGCAGCGAAGACTTTTACATTGAAAGACTGAATTGTTGTGAACACGGAACTAGACGCAACTGACAAATGCTTTGACTAGCGCTGTCAGTCACGGGAAAACCCCTTAACTGTTAAAAGGACAAGATAATACATCGGACATTTAAACAGATTTTTTATTATGAACATAGGACTGACCTGAAGGAAAATGCTAAATCTGAATGCAGGTAAACTCGCTCAATCGATCTCTTTCTCACAATACTCTTCTACACAATACAGTAAGCTTCAATGAACAATATCAATTGAGAACACACAGTTTACGTTGCTAAGAGTGGTTGCTAAGGATGTTGTGTAGTGATACACAGAACCGTTGGGTGAAGCGGTCATAGTCGTGTTTTATCGTGAATAAAACACAGCTATTGACCAATCAGAATCAAGGACAGGAACTAACCATTTTATAAAATGTATAATATAATAGTTATACATAATTACTGTGTATAAAATATAATAATAATAATGTAATTTATAATAAATATGACTATAATATGTAAATTCACCATATATTAGTTAACTTAAGATTTTATCATTATTATTAATAATAGTGATAATAATATGTATAAAATGTAATAGCAGTGTCTTGAAGAACATGCTTGAGACTGAAATAAAATATGTGAAGAAAAAAATTAGAAAAATAATTTGTGAGCAGACTATTTTTATTCAGTGTCATTTCCAATTAAGCTGTAATTTTGTCAAATCATGCAAAAAGTACGAAAATATTACGTAATTTTGTGTGTTTAGGATACACAATCGTAACTGTGAAATTAGCCTTAGCAAAAGCAAGGTAATTTTTATTCCAAAATGCTAAAAATGTCATTTCTATCACAGAATGTTATTAAACACAATATATTCAGTGGAAAATTACACTTTGGTTCATAAAAAACAGAGAAAAAAAGCAAAATTGTCTTGTGTTGCGTATATAATGTCCACTGCTGGACATTTTAGAGAGAAATGCACAGATCTGGGTTTTCTCACTGTCCTTCCAGCTTATCTGAGTGATACTTTCCTACATTTGGGAAGCATTCTGGGTAAACACACAGAGGGCTGCTGGTTCACTGTACAGCAGAGCTCACCCCCCCTCAGGGACTTGTGTGTCCTTATTTGGGGCGAAACGACAGACCCTGGCCCACAGCAACAGCAGTGCCCTCGCCATCTATTTACAGCTGGGGCAGGGGAGGGTGTTCGGATTATTTCCAAATCTTCCTGAGTGGGTCTGGCTGAATGCTTGTTTAAGAAAACCAGCCGTGCTGTAGGCCCTTCACAGCACAATTATCAGGGCTGCTTCTCATGACTCACGTCTAAGCTGAGTTGTTTATCTGAATGCCTGGCAGAATCTGTGCTAAACTTACTCACCGACACTGTGTGACCTGGGACACTTTCCAGAGACGTCTGTGTGGAGCACAAATAGAATGTGTTTTTACCTCTTACCCCAGCATATCGGGGGAAATAAGAGCCATGGGGGACATAAAATACCAAATTGAGAACATTACCATTCTGTAAATAGAGCCATTGGCTCTTACTTAGTTAGTTGTTTTGCACATTGTTTTTAATTTCCATGTTTACTTGCATACAGATCTCTCAAATGGTGTCGGAGGGCTACCGAGAGGGTCTTAACGAAGCCGCGCTCAACCGCTACAATGCCGACCGACCGACTGCATACAGCAATCCTGCTGCTCCACCTCCTGCCCCAGTAACCACAGCACCCTCCAGTGGCACCTCCGCTGCTGCGTCCTTCTTTGCCAGGTAAGACTCTGGGTATGATGTCACATGACCTCACTATGTTGTATGCTTAGATCATGGGGTTACAATTCTGCGATATAGCCGATTTCGAAATACTGTCAAAGTATGTACTGCATTTGATGAAAAACGTATTTGACTGTTAATCATGTATGTTCTGTAAGTATACAGGTGTGCTGTATACAAACTGGACATTGCCATGTTACCTATGGTGTCACTTTGCTGTTATGGCTTCATGGGACTGTAGAGTGTCCACTGGATGCATACTTGAGAATATTAGATTATGCATTTTTGGCAACCCAGGCTTATTGGAAAAACATGCCTCTACCTACATTTTTGCAAAACTCCAAAAATGTACCTTTACATACAATTCACCGCAGTTTCCAGATGAAATGAATACTAGTGACAGTAAAACACAAAAACAACTTGTCACACAAATTATGATTTGGGGGCAGATTATCGATTAATAAACACTTATTTTTGTGCTTTTCCTTGCACAATACTATGTTATGACCTCAAAATGATTTTAAACTAATACAATTTGACGTTTGCATCACATAATCAGCTCCATATGAAAGGCTTTTGTGACGAAGCGATCAAGTGAGTCACGATAAAAGAGCTCAAAGACTTAGAATCAAGTTAAAATGACATGGCTTTTTTCTTACGCTTGCTTTTGTAAACACCATCGTTTAGGTTTAGGGTTTAGTTAAGTTGGTAGGTTATTTTAAAAGGCAATAGAGCATTAACCTTTTAGCGCAACTGACCAGACATTTCATTTCCAAACTGTTGCAATTCGTACTAAAACCATCGTAATTAAATGTTCCCAGATTTACTTTTAACTGCTTCGGATAAAACTGAACACACTTTAAAGGATTAGTTCACTTTCAAATGAAAATTAGCCCAAGCTTTACGCACTCTCAAGCCATCCTCGATGTATATGACTTTCTTCTTTCTGATGAACACAATCGGAGAAATATCAATAAATATCCTGACGCATCCGAGCCTTATAATGGCAGTGAGCGGGATCAACGAGTATGAGCTGAAGAAAATGCCTCCATCCACATCCATCCATCATAAACATACTCCACACGGCTCCGGGGGGTTAATAAAGGCCTTCTGAAGTGAAGCGATGTATTTGTGTAAAAAAAATATCCATATTTAACAAGTTATGAAGTAAAATATCTAGCTTCCGCCAGACCGCCTTCTGTATTCAACTTACGAAGAAAGTGTAAAACTCTTGCAGTTCAAACCACTTACACTACGTCCTACGCCTTCCATATTAACTTAACTGACGCGACACCAGTTCCGTTTTTTCCGTAATTTGAATACTTGGGGTAATTTTCATTTGAAAGTGAACTAATCCTTTAAGCATCACTCATCGGACATTTCACTTTGAAAGTGTCGCGACGTACAAGAAGCAACATAATATCATTTTGTTGAAATATCGGCACAGGCACATTTTTTTCAATGATCCTGGGTTGTTATTTAAAAATACTATTGGTTTGATGTACAGTTTTTGACACTGTATATAATAACGAAGTATGCATATATTTAAACATACGTTTTGGCAGTTGTATCAAATGAGGTGCAAATTTAATTAATTAGTTCAAATGAAAATGCTCCATGTAACATGAATGCTAAATAAAGTTGCTCAGCTAAAAACTGTGATAGCTTACTGTGACGCTTAGTTATGTGATGTTGTACAGTGAACAGGGTTGCCAGGTTTTCACAACAAAACCTGCCCAATTACTACTCAAAACTAGCCCAAGCGCGTTTTTCTAAATTCACATTCCAGGGGTTAAATATCATGTTATTTGGGGTCGCTTCAATCCGTGGACATGAAAAACAACCCGCGGCAACAGTGTTAAAGTAGCCCAATTTTTCCCGCGGACTTGGCAACACTGATAATGAAGAAGCACAATACTAATCTCACACAGGCAGCCAATGATTTTTAGCCACCATATCCAACCAAGCAATCAGATCATCTGTTTCAAAAACACATCATCCAAATGGACAAGAGATAGATTTATTGAATTTTATCTGCTTTAATGAACTCTTCCTCCTATAAGACAGCAATTATAAGACATGACAGCTTCTCGTGCTTTTTTAGCATTTTGCACTCAAGTCTGCATATCTGATGAGCTTGATGGCCATCTGCAGTCAGCATAAACACTCTGTCTGTCATTTCTCAGTCAAAGAAGGGGTGTCGTGGGACTTGGGGTCTAACGCTGAGAGTGTTTGCATGTCCTCTCGTGCTTGATCCTTCATTTGCACTCATCGTCACAGCTGTCTGTTGTCAACTGGACATTTCTCACACATGCAAACATATTTGCACAAATGCACAGGCACTGGCAGGTGTTGTCACGTTAATGGTGTCATATGAGATGCTCTGATCACCGGTTGACTTTTTTCCCATATCTGTCTCTCTGTAAAGAATTATCCGATCTAGTGTGGAAGTCCATTTGCTGCTATGATTGTGTGTATTGTCTTTTGAAACAGGCATTATGTCATACTATGGGAAAGACATCCTCTTCCCCATCAACTGATTCGTGCTCTGGTCTCTGTCGCCCGGTGGGGCCGTGGGAGGGGGCGAGGACATAGATCATGGGGTTTTATCGGAGCTGGAGTCGAGGAGGAGAGTGCTGCAAGATAGTGGGAGACGAATGGCTCATGTGAAACCTCAAAACCTCTCGTTTTCGTGAGAGCATCTAATAAATCAGGCCTTCTACAGCAGCTGGAGTTCATGAATTTATTTTGTATCAAAGGGCTACAGTTGTGGTGGCACCATGATTTTATCTTCATCTCCCCCATCTTTCTCTTTGTGCCCACTGCTTAGATGCCAGAAGACAGGCCACTTGTTAATAAAATCAAAAGAAGAAATCCTGCCTTTCAGTTAGGAATATCTCACTCCAAAATGAAATTCATATAATGAATAATGAATGAAACTCCATAATGAATTTTCTGTCAAGTTATGAGTTATATATACAAATTATGTGTAAATGATGACAGAAAATTCTTTGAGTTTCATTCATTATTAACTATTAACTTTCAAAGTATGGATAAAACAGTTCTTAAAAATATTTTCTTTCTGCTCCACAGAAAAAGTCATACAGGTTTGGAATGACATGACGGTGAGTGACAGAATATTAGAATATTATAGAATTATAGAATAGATGATGACAGAATACTATTCTGAAATAGTGTTAGCATTCATTTTCATTCATTTTTTATATTAAGATATTCAATATATGATCTTTACCCATTCCAGTTTGATTAGTCTTTGAAACACAAATTAAGACATTTTTAATGAAACCCGAGAGGTTTTAGTCCCTCCATTGAAAGTCCAGGTAACCAAAATTCAAAAGATCCAAAAACATCATAAAAGCATCATAAAATGTATCAGATATGAATCAGTTGGTTTAATCCAAGTCTTGTGAAGATATATGATTGCTTTCTAAAATGAACAGATGTAATTTAGGCTTTTATTCACATGTAAACACATATACATAGAGCGCATCACATTATGTGAACACAGAAACTCATGTATGCGTCACACTCTAGAACAAACCTCATTGGTTCTTGTGCATCATGCACACACATTTCAGCTTTCATGTTTACCATATGTGAAGCTCTTTATGGATATGTGTTGGACATTGTTTAGATAGTTTCCATTTATTTGCCTTAAAGGTTTAGTTCACCCAAAAATGAAATTTCTGTCATTACTCACCCTCATGTCGTTCCACACCCGTAAGACCTTCGTTCATCTTCGGAACACAGAGATATTTTTGATGAAATCCGAGATGACTCGTCCATAGACAGCAATATAAACAACACTTTCAAGGTCCAGAAAGGTACTAAAGACATTGTTAAAACAGTCGACATGACTGCAGTGGTTCAACCTTAATTTTATGAAGTGACGAGAATAACAAAACAAAACAAAAATAATGACTTTATTTAACAATATCTTCTCTTCTGTGTCATTCTCATACGTTGTTTACTTCCAGCGCTTCCAGGTTCTATGTCAGAACGCCGACTCATTATTGGCCAGCACCTGCATCAGCATCACACGCATGCGTCGTGCTGCTCACATGATCAGCTTTGGCCAATACTGAGCCGGCATTCAGACGTAAACGCGGAAGCCTTCACTGTGCTTACTGCGGCAACTCCGTAAGGATAATGACAGGGAAGAGAAGAGATTGTTGAATAAAGTCGTTATCTTTGTTTTGTTTTTGCGCACAAAAAGTATTCTCGTCGCTTCATAAAATTAAGGTTGAACGTCGACTGTTTTAACGATGTCTTTAGTACCTTTCTGGACCTTGAAAGTGTCAAATTGCTGTCTGGACGAGTCATATACCTCTCGGAGTTTATCAAAAAATATCTTAATTTGTGTTTCGAAGATGAACAAAGGTCTTATGGGTTCGGAACGACATGAGGGTGAGTAATAAATGACAACATTTTCATTTTTGGGTGAACTAACCCTTTCATAACACATTGGCTGATGCATCATCATAATGTGCATTGTACATGCTAAACTTGTATCTAAATATGTTACACATTTAAATGAAATGCACATTGTTCTTAAAGGGGGTACCTTTCCCCATCCTACTCTACATCTTTATAGATTGATTTAAAATGCTTTTTAAATACTGTTACAAATTGACTTTTAGATTATATTTGTAGACTGAGCACAATTATCAGATCTGTGAGAAAATCTGCAGAGGCCTCTGTTATCTGTTGATGATGGTTGATGATTGGTCGGTTGTTCAAATGTCAAATGTCATTACATTTATAGCTAATATTCATGAGAGTATTTTCTGTTGGAAAAGGTTTCAGTCTCTCCTCGTTTGTTCATTTTGTTTTACATCTCTCATAGCCGTCTATCAAACTGTGTCAATGGGCAGAAAACATTTACAGTAGAAACCATTTGGCAGCGCCTCTGTTTCTGAAATGTGGTACTTCGTTTTACATGAGGGATAAACAGATATGATTGATGACGTTTTGCCTCATCTGTAGAATGAATTGTTATACTGCTTGTGTGCTCTTAATCCCTATGAGGGATCTTACTGTAGATGTATTGCTTCAACACTGTAAATATTTCTTTAATGTTCAGATCACAGAGAGGTTAAGAGGTTTCCAATGTGATTTACTGGCCTCATATCAACCACGCTTGTGGATACCAGAGCGAGTGGATGTACTAGATCAGTGGTTACTAGAATAATGGTGTGTTGCAGACAGCAGGACAAAACAATATTGAATGCAAATAATTATCTGGAACTAAACTTCTAATCTTGCATAATAAAATAGCAAAAAATAAATAGGCTTAAACAAGAAAACATTTCCCATGTCATCTGTTGTTGACATCAAAGCTTTCTGTATGTGGACAATTGAAAAAAAAAAATATAATTATTATTCATTGAATAATATTTTAATTTAATAATAATTTAATTAATCATTCATTATTTTAATTATATATAAGTAATTCATGATTATATGCACTGTTATATTAGGAATATAATGTTTTGTTTATAAAAAAAAATCACAGTTTCCAATATAATATTAATAATAATTTTAGGAATATTTCAACAAACTATTATGAAAATGTGTATGGTCGGGCCTTCATGTCCAGAATAAAATCCTGTAGCAAAACCAGTTAAAAAACATGGTAGATCCCAGATTATATAATATATAACATATTAAATGCAGCTCCCACGCTTCTTGTTGCTATTGATTCTGCATTTTTCAACATGTGTCTGCTGTTCGTTTTCCTCTTTCATAGCAGTGAAAAGAGCAGGAGAGAGTGTGCCATGTGATTTATAACCGCTGTGCCCCCATGTAGCAGACAATATCAGCCATACTTCGGCAGTAAAAAAAAGAAGGCTGTAAATTTCAGAAGAAGGTGCAGGTTTACATGAAGGACAGCCCTCTTTTGTGCATATGTGGGCCTCAGCCTGTTGTTTGACAGGTAAAGACTATCCTGCCAAAGTGTGCATATGTGTACACCTGGCACACATTTTTCTCTTTGTTTGAAACAGGACCATGTCACACCCCTTACGCTTTCCCCCTGTCCTCACTCTGTGCTCGCACCTGAAAATTTACAGACGTCGTAACATGCCTTCTAGAGATAGTGCTGTGCTTTATGGGACAGGTGTCATGACCTGACCATCCGGATGCGTTCAGTTAAAGATGTGGCAGGGCTGTCAAACTGAACCGCACATCTGTAATTTACACGCCTTCTTTCTAGAAACCAAGAAACACATTCTGTTCTTCTTTTGATATATGCACCATGTTCTAAAAGCCATTTGAAGGTTTTAGTGTCTATTTAAAAATTCCAGACAATGAACATTCCTAATATATACCTACCATTGTGCATCTCTGATCAACACATGGTAGTGGTGTTTCGTTCCTGAGTGAATCTTTGCCTTTGAACGAATCTGTTAAGCGAATGATTCCAAAGACTCACTCATAAAGGTTTTGTTAGTGAATAAATCAGTGCTTTGGAACAAATCGGTTGAGAGAATGATTCCATCGATGTGTCGTACTGTATAAATAGGTACTACATTTGAATTTGAATTTACTTCTAACCATTAAAAAGTGTGTTGTATATAGTATGAAAATGGGTAGTATTGAAATTCGGACATACTACATCTGCCATGTCGTTACTGTCACATGACCTACCAGCGTCAGTTGCGTCACTTCACTGCCATTCACAAATCCTATCCTGTGGCCTCAGGGGATAGTAAAGTGCCCATCGAATGCACACTTCAGAATCTCGGGTGGAAGGTCATCCGTGAACTTTTTGCCTACTATTTTTCGAATACTATGTATTCAGACATACTACTTTGTTGGCGTACTGTTTTTCACGTACTATATAGTAGAGAAGTATTTGATTTCGGATGCAGCGCATGACTCATCTTGAAGACCGTCACTTGTTTAGTTTCAAATTAATTCATGTTTTTGAATAAATAGGATGAGCAAATGATTCAGTGATTCACTGACAAAGGTTTAGTTTCTGAATGAATCAATGTTTTGAATAAACCGGTTGAGTGAATGATTCAGTGACTCATTCATGAAGATCACTTGTTTTCTTTCGAGCGAATTTGTGTTTTTGACCAAATCGGTTGGGCAAATGATTCAATGATTCACTCACAAAGGTTTCATTCCTGAATGAATCAATGCTTGGACGAATTGGTTGAGTGTCATAAAGTAAAAGTGTAACAATTGTAACCTGCAGGAAGAGTCATTAATTAATCTCCAAGAAACTTCTTTTTTATTATTATTATTATTTTAAATAACCAGTTATTTTATTAAAAATGGTATTTTGGTAGAAACTTTGGTGGAGTCTCACAGCTGGCTCTGATCAGGTCAATATAGTACATTTTTCATAAGTGGATTTACTAACCCTGTGTTGGCTCCATCAACTCCAATCTATGAGTTGCTGTTTGCTGTTGGCACACGATGAATAGCTGATCTGACTGCTGCTGCTATCTGCCTGCATGAGAGACTCTATCATCAGCCTTGCTCGCCGGAGTCAGGGGGCCAACCATCACCCCTGTGCAACCATGCCTGACTTTTCAACAGTCCCTCCTCTCCTTTCCTCTGCTTCACTCACCCATGTCACGTTCCTGTGGCTCTCGTTTGTTCTGGTGGGACCCCTGATCCCTGGTCTCGGCCGCTGCACTTTAAATAAGGACACACTGACCTAAAATAGTACAGTGGGTTGCCCATATGGAAGTGTTCTTTTAATGTTGTTTTGTAGTGGAAAAAGCCTTTTAGCCTTATGGATTCTTATCTAGAGCTCTGGCTGTGTCTGTTCTGTGTAACAGTCTCCATGCTTTCCTATACGGATCTGTATCTGTCACTGTATTAGTAATCATTCATCTCATTGTTTAAAGTGGGATTCCGTGGGGATGTGAAGTCTATACTCCTAGATTTGCTTGCAGTATCCCAATTTTTCACTCTCCTTAAGGAGGTTCCTGTGAAGTAAGTTGATCTTGAGTGCATTCAAAAGCCCTGTACCCCTATCATTTAGATCTATTTCTAGATCTGCCCTGGCCCAGTCAGTTGTGCTGTCCCAGGTGTGTTGGCACAGGAATGGGTCTCTCCCGTGTAGAAGGGAAAATGACATCTCGGCAATGGCTCAATTCCAGTAAAGGTCATTCTCCTCCTCTTTCTCTATCCATCTGCTTTCCCTCCACCCTCACATCCCTGCTGTAACCCCATCTAAACACCCTCCCCAGAGCCCACCGCTGCTGTTTCTGCTACTGCAGTATGATTATTTGTAACCTGGTTCATTAGTTTAAAAAATGACAATCCATCTCACCGTATATATTTGTGACTGATCTCATATTATCAAGATTATTAAAGGAAGAAAACTACATAATAAGTGTAATTAGTGGACTGTCATAAATATCATATTATTTATAAAATATACACATATTCATGTCAATATTTGCATATATAAATTATTATACAATTATATTTTTTAATTATATTGATTACATTAATTACAAACATTTATTTATTTACTAAATAAATAATTGCCTACATTTCCTTGCCTGTCTAAAATGCCTGCTTAAATATGTTCATGGTGGCATTTGCATATTTGCAATTATATATTTTAAAATTATATTTTAATTATATTTATGAAATTGATTACAAAGACATTTATTTAATTATTTTTAAGTAAATAAAAATGTTCTGCCTTCCTTAAAATGCCTGCTTAAATATTTTAATGTCGTTTTTAATATATACGTATATTTTTATAAATATTTATTAAATATATTTATGAAATAGATTACAAATACAGTATTTTATTTTATTTTATTTTATTTATTTATTTTTTTTATTTTATTTACCAAATAAATAAATGAAATGCATGCCTACATTCCCCTGCCTACATACACTAAAAAAAACCCATGTTGGGTTGAAAATGGACAAACCCAGCGGTTGGGTTAAATGTTTGCCCAACTTGCTGGGCAGTTTTATTTAATCCAACTATTATTTAAAAATTACTATATGACATGAAATTAAAAATCAGACACATAATTACTAGAGGCAACAATAATAATCAAAAGGTTAACATTTATTAATAAGCAATTTAATAAATGTTTATTGTTTAATTATTATTCATTAAACTTATTAATAAATGTTCATTTATTATACATATTAATAAATGTTCATTTATTAAACATACTTTGGGTTCATTTTAAGCAAGGAATACAGCAATTTTTAAACAATAGTTAAGTTAAATATAACTACCCTGCAGGTTGGGAAAACATTTAACCCAACCACTGGGTTAAAATATCCCATTCGCTGGGTTTATGAGTGTAAAATGCCTGCTTTCATTTCCCATTAGAACAGCCTTAGATTTATTTATTTATTTATTTCTGGAAAATAGAAACCCTTCTTTACTGTTCATTTTTAATATTCTCATTCTCATTTTTCCCCTATAGAAGAGGCTTAATCAGAAACAGGTTTCTTGCACTGCACTGTGATCCTTTCACTGTGCTACAGATGGTTTGTGTGTGAACGAATGAAGGTGGGGTGCGGGGTACGTACCCTAGAGATGATATAATGTGAGCAGCCATGCATAACCGCTGCCACTGTCAGTATGTGCAGCGTGTGTCGTTTTGTTCATTAACTCTCCCTTGCCTCCATCTCCGGGGAGCTAAAATGCCGCCCCCCTCTGCACCTTTCAGCGCCCCACCTTCTTACCATTTTACTTCACCGTGGCCTTTAAAACAAGCAGGGTCACCTCAGAAACCCCTCACATCAGCACTGACCCCTCCATCGCAGGACCAACCCCCTCCTCTGCAACCTTCTATCCCCCCACACGCTTGAATGATCGATTGAGCTGCCGAACAGCCGGGGCAGCAGGGTGTGAGGAGAGTGAGAGGTTTCATTAGTGTCCCTCTAAAGAGCCCAGCCAGATTTATTCCATAAATATTCGCCTTAGGGGACGCCTGTCTCTGAAGGCATTTCAGTACAGCAGCGCTTGGCGTGTGTGTATATATAGATATGTATATTAATGTCAGACACTGACACTTTTGCTCTAAAATAGCCCATCCTCATTATTTCCACCCAGAGTCGCATTTCAGATGTATTTTATTTATTTATTTGCCACTTTTTGAGGGGAGGTGATTAGACTTACGATTGTTGCCTCGTGGACTATAAAGCTTTCTTTGACTTGGGTTAAGCAACCACATTACCAACTACTCAACACCCCAAGAACACCCTAGAAAAACCTAATAATCATATAGCAACACACTGTAAAAAAGAATTGTTGGTTTAACTTGAAAAAGCAAGTTACCTGGTTGCCTTAAAATTTTGAGTTCATTGAAATTAAAAATTTGAGTTAATACAATGAAGGCGATTGGTTTAATCAACAGAAACTCATAATATGTTATCTGAACTACATTAATTATCTAAGTTGATTTAACAAAAGAAAAATGTTATGATAACAAATCATGAAAATAATTTTTTACATTAATCTTTTAATTTTTTTTTTAATTTTTTTGTGTTTGCTGTGATATGTAATACATTTTCTAATGAACCTGATTATGAATGTTACATGCAAGTGAATACAAGCACACATAGAATAACAACCCTGAGTTTATGTGACAATACAATTATTTTTTTCACAGCTAGAATTATGATTCATAAAGACGACGACCCTGAGCTGCAAGCGATGAACTTTACCCCTTTTTCTTTTAAATGTCTCTTTCTGTTCATGTGTCTCTCTCTCTTTCCCATTCATCTTGTTTGACAGGAATGTGAGGCCACTTAAAATTCAGGGCAATTAACTCCTGATCTCATCCATTTAGCTGTGAGAGGATGTGAGCGATCACTTCACAAAGCAGTGACAAGTGGACATCAGGCCTTGTAATGACCCCAACATAAATTATAAATGCAGGCTGAAACCAGAGATGATTATGAGTTCTTCCTGCGCCACAACATTGAGTTGAACACGTCCAATGTAATATTCAGAATAATAATCATTTGGGCTTTTCATTTGGATGATTTTTAATCTTTTACACTACATTTGGTCCCAAACTTATATATATAATGTTTACATCCTCTCAATGTACTACTAAATATGATGATTAGGTCTTATATTTACAGATAAATTAGCATTGATTCTGCTATATTAATCATGGTCCCATGATTAATTAATACACTTTGACTCACCAGGCCAGCCGTACGCACATCAGGACCTTTATGACCCTGTGATCGTGGTGAGTTAGTATCTAACAATCTACAGCCAAATGACATGCTTAAGCATAGAGGTTAATAATATAACAGCCCCGGAGTCAGCCATCGATGAGAGCTGCAATAATTCTGATGATAATCATGGTAATTACTATCAGCATTATCACTCAGAGGCATGAAATTGACCTCTAGAGATCAGTGAAGGCCTGGATTGAAGATAAGAGTCTGCAGGTCCGTTTGCTGATCTAATTAAATGTAAATAGAGGGCGAGTATGCCTACAATTCCCACAATTCCATTACACTGCCAGTGGCTACTGTATGTAATAAAGAGAACCACAGCAAAAACTCTCCACCCACACATTATGGCTTTGTTCCAATGGTTAGTGAGCTGTTCTACATAGACAACTGACTTCTAAGGCAGAATCCCAACTGACATCCATCCATCCATCCATATTAAACATTTTTCAAAAATTTGGCCAAAATATGGTATCATAGGCAGAATCCTAACTGACATCCATCCATCCATCCACCCATCCATCCATCCATCCATCCACCCATCCATCCATCCATCCATCCATCCATCCATCCATCCATCCATCCATCCATCCATCCATCCATCCATCCATCCGTCCATCTTATTAAACATTTTTCAAAAATTTGGCCAAAATATGGTATCATAGGATAGCCTTAGTGATGGAAATGTGCCTATGATGCCTTAAAAATGCTGCCTACGTAGTCAGCTCACTAGGGTTTGGCACAAAGCTTATGACTATTGAACACTGTGAACTTGCATGTTGTCAAATTACAGCAACCCCTTGCTTCCCGGTCCCATGTTTCCTGCCTTGGCTGACATTATGAATTTTGGAGGGCACCCTGGAGCCTGTGAAGCAGAGAATCTTTGGTACTATAAATGGATACTCAGCCCCTTTGGTCTTAATTGAGTCTGATGATCTTCTACTCTCCAGATCTAGAATATTTTCCTCAGCACAAGTATTCAGTGGCCTGATAAAGCAGTTGTTTTATGTCATATTTAATGAATGTTGGCTCAACATAAAGTCACATTTGACCCTATTTACTTTTTAAATTCATGCTCCTGGTCTTATTGTGTATAGTTCTTCAATGCATGTTATTCTAAAGAAAAGTAATTTTATCTTTTTCCACCCCCTAGCAGTGTTTGCTATTCATTATAACCAATAGCCAAATGGACATTTAGGCATCATTTTAGGCTAATTTTGTAGGTAAGGCCTTTACAAAAAATTGAATTGTCAATATTTAGCAGTAATTATCACTCTGAAATATGTCGCTTTATAGAAATAAAATCAGAATGCTGACACATCTAACAATTTACTGTATGATCCTGTTCAGAAATGTGAGGACTGTGTATCAGAACCATGTTGTCGCATTCCTACATTTGTCCTTTAACGTCTGAGTCACACAATATGACCATCAGTCAGTCCATTTTTCAGCTGTTAACTAGCGTCACCATAGTAACAGCACGTTCAATACTGGTGTGTTCTTCAGTCTGCAGTTAGCAGTAACGGATCTGGCCTTCAGGAGTCTTGGCTCGCCTCAGCACCACTTGGTTATACATTTTATGTCTTGTTTGAAGACCAAAAACCATTTAGATTTCCTAGTAGCCATTTTAGCTCAACAGGAGCAACCCGTTTATATCTATTCTATTCTATTCTATTCTATTCTATTCTATTCTATTCTATTCTATTCTATGTTGCCCTGTTCAATAAGTAGACTGACTGGGCTGTTTCATGGCCTTCCACCACCATGGATTTGCCAATGCTGACTCACTAAGGCAGCATTCCGATTCAAAGCGCTCTATTTTTGCTTGAGCGGTCTCAGCCTCTGTGGTTTGTTTGATGATCCAGTGAAGAAGCAGCTTCATCTAAGCTTGACTTTCTGGGAGAACCTTATCTGCAGAAACAGCCTCCTAGTGCTATATAGCTCCACAGGTCAGAATTGTGGGGATTTATATGGGTCCAACTCTTCTGGTTATGCTCTATTTTAGCGTCTTCATCCCCTTTTGACAGTGAAATATCTTCACATGACTCTTTTGTCTATAATTTGCTGATTATTTGTCTTTAATATGAGTGTATAGGAATAAGAACATAAATCATTTGAAGAACTGAATGGCACAGATATGTAATGAAAGACAAATTTTGAGTCATCGTGAAATATAGATACTGTTTTTCAGCACAATAATAGGTTTATTTTTTAAGTAGGCTACTACAGCAGCAAAGCCAGCAAGGAGAGAGCTATAGGGGGAAATAAAATCATTTTATAGTTAAAAATATGGTCGTGAAAAGTCATTTCGCATGGGATTGCTCTGATTAACCCTTGGTTTAATCTGAGCGGGTTGATGTTAGACCCCAAAATAAATGCTTCTCAGCCCAGTCAATTAACTCATAATGGCTCATTAGGTATTCCAGATACTAACTAAAGTAAACAGCTTCATTAGCAGCAGATCTGTTGACATCAGAAAACCGTGGCGTCGTTTGGCAAAGGGGTTATACAGAAAGATAATAAATTAGTGATTAATTTTCAAACCAGGCCCAAAACCTAAACGATTTCAGAAGTATGCATACAAAAGAGGCTGAGAGATAGTGTCAGTCAAGCTTTTAATTGAGTGAGGCGTTTAATTAGAATCCTGGAGCCAGAGTTTGGCTACAGAAGTCTGCTAATTTAAATATGAATAACACTGCAAGTTATTTTAGCTACAGCTAAAGTCTGAAGGAATCAAAGAAGCATTACTGAGTGTTTTGCATCTGTGCATGTTTCTTTTGGTTAATATTGCCCACAACTCCTTGCACTATATGGAAAAGATAAGAAGTTTTTGATGATTCTTTTTCTGTTGTTAATGTGATCGTAAATGCAATTCTGAAGCTAAAATTTAATGAGAATGTATTGTGGTCTATAAAAGTCCAAAAAACAAACAAACAAAAAAAAAACCAAACAAACAAAAAACAAACATATTTTCAGGTATATTTTTAATACATTTCAAAATATTCAAATATGCCCCCAAAAAATAAATAAATTAATACATTTTACATTTTAAACATGTTTTAGTTACTTATATTTTTTCATATATAGTACCATTAAAAATTTGGGGGTGGTAACAAATTTTTTTTAACGTTATTTATTTATTTATTTTTGTGTGTGTGCGTGTTTTGTGTCACAAAACATTTATTTATATTCTAAAATGTCAGTTATTTTTGTGGCAAATCTGAATTTTCAGCATCATTACTCCAGTCTTCAGTGTCACATGATCTTTCAGTGTCACATGATCCCAAACGTTTTAACTTTTTTTTTTTATGTTTTCAATGTAAATATGTTTATATTGTCCAAAATATATTTTTTAATACATTTTGTATTAACTCATAATGTATTTTTTGATTGGAAATATATTGGTCCTTCAGGTTAATTTTGTAATATATTTTGGCATTTGAAGGTTTACATAAAATATATCTCCTTAAGCTGTGCTGTTTATATATATTAAGCATATATTTGAAGCATATTAATTACTCACCCTCATGTCGTTCCAAACCCAAACAAAAAGTATTCTCGTCACTTCATAACATTAAGGTTGAACCACTGTAGTCACATGTACTATTTTAACAATGTCTTTACTACCTTTCTGGGCCTTGAAATTGGTTATGACGTTACTGTCTATAGGGAGGTCAGAAAGCTCTTGGATTTCATCAACAATATCTTAATTTGTGTTCTGAAGATGAACGAAGGTCTTACGGGTTTGGGTGAACTAACCCTTTAAACTCAAAACTCAAAAGTATGAATTTTCCCATTACTAACAAAGTACATACTTAAGTGCATATTACAAGAATGCGAATTGAGACATAGTCCTTGGTCTTGTTCAAGTCAAATATTCCATCCACTGAAAACCAATTTTAATTGTTTTAGTTAATGAGTCTCATTAGCACAAATAGGCTGATATATATGAACTGCTGCCTGCTTATCTCTCGATCCCACTCACTCTTGTTATGCAAGCGAAACCCCTTTAATCTGCACCATATGGGAAGAATGCTGACTAATTAGAAGCGATATGTAACAGACATTTGTGTTGTGTATGATGTTTAAAGCTCTAGGGTGTGCGATATAGCAGTAGGAACGCTGTGGCCTGCCCCTTTCATGCTCTATGTTTGGGGTTGAATCTCTATGCGGAGGCTCAGCAGCTGTGGATCGGAGCAGAATGTATGAAAAGTGACAGGGAAATTAGACGACAACCCCTGTGACACAAAGCACCGCCAGAACACGACTGCAGGGTGAATCGGGCTGCAGGCGTTCCTTTTTCCAGTGCCGCAGCAGTGAAACGGTGTCACCCAGAAATGTCTAAGGATGTTCTGAGTCCTTTGCGTTCGAGGAGATGAAGGTTGTTTTAAGGACAATAGCGAAGTTCAACTTGGTATTCAGTGTTTCTGGCTACACAGAGAGCTGATGTTCATACAGACATTATTAGCCTGCTGGGTAGGTCTGACCCAGAGGATTAGTCACTTAGTGGCTTGGTCTAAATGTAATCTTTTGTGCCCTCTCAGTCTTTTATATAATTTCTGATTTTACTGTCTTTTTGCTGTATTATTATGAGACAGAGACCTATTAGAATGCTGTTTTTAAAGGAATAGTTAATGCCAAAATGAACATTCTGTCATCATTTACTCACTCCCATGTCACTGCAAACCTGTATGACTTTCGTTCTTCCATGGAACACAAAAGAAGATATTTTGGAAATTGTTTCTGTCTATACAATGAAAGTCATTTTTTGTGTTATGCAGAAGAAAGAAAGTCATACAGGAACCACATGAGGTGAGTAAATGATTACAGTATTTTCATTTCATGAACTATCCCTTTAAATCACAAGGCATGTAGAACCAGTGACATTACTGGCATTAAATCCAATGTAAAACATCTTAAGGCGAGACAAAATTTTCCTCACCTGAAAGTATCATATGGTTTAGAACAACTACAGTATAGGACAAAAGTCAGATTGACTGCTTTTATGGTGCTTTTTTTGTCAGTTTTGAAGAACTACAGAACTTCAGCACACACATTATCAGCACACACAGTCTTTTAGTTTTCATTTTATTCAAATTTAAAAAACGTCCCAACATTTACGGAATTCGGGTTGTGTATATATATATATATATATATATATATACACACACAACCCGAATTCCGGAAATGTTGGGACGTTTTTTAAATTTGAATAAAATGAAAACTAAAAGACTTTCAAATCACATGAGCTAATATTTTATTCACAATAGAACATAGATAACTTAACAAATGTTTATACTGAGAAATCTTACACTTTTATCCACTAAATGAGCTCATTTCAAATTTGATGCCTGCTACAGGTCTCAAAAAAGTTGGCACGGGGGCAACAAATGGGTGAAAAAGCAAGAAATTCTGAAAAGATTCAGAGAACATCTAGCAACTAATTAAGTTAATTGATATCAGGTCTGTAACATGATTAGCTATAAAAGGGATGTCTTAGAGAGGCAGAGTCTCTCAGAAGTAAAGATGGCCAGAGGCTCTCCAATCTGTGAAAGAGTGCATAAAAAGATTGTGGAATACTTTAAAAACAATGTTCCTCAACATCAAATTGCAAAGGCTTTGCAAATATCATCATCTACAGTACATAACATCATCAAAAGATTCAGAAAAACTGGAGAAATCTCTGTGCGTAAGGGACAAGGCCGAAGACCTTTACTGGATGCCCGTGGTCTTCGGGCCCTCAGACGACACTGCATCACTCATCGGCATGATTGTGTCAATAACATTACTAAACGGGTCCAGGAATACTTCCAGAAACCACTGTCGGTAAGCACAATCTCCCGTGCCATCTGCAGATGCCAACTAAATTTCAGCAGGACAATGCAAAACCACATACTGCAGCTATTACAACAGCATGGCTTCGCCGTAGAAGAGTCCGGGTGCTGAATTGGCCTGTCTGCAGTCTAGATCTTTCACCTATAGAGAAAAAATACGTCAAAGACGACCACGAACTCTTCAGCAGTTGGAAACCTATATCAGGCAAGAATGGGACCAAATTTCAACACCAAAACTCCAGAAACCCATAACCTTGATGCCCAGATGTCTTCACACTGTTTTGAAAAGAAGAGGAGATGCTACACCATGGTAAACATGCCCCCGTCCCAACTATTTTGAGACCTGTAGCAGGCATCAAATTTGAAATGAGCTCATTTTGTGCATAAAATTGTAAAATTTCTCAGTTTAAACATTTGTTATGTTATCTATGTTCTATTGTGAATAAAATATTGGCTCATGTGATTTGAAAGTCTTTTAGTTTTCATTCAAATTAATTCATTCAAAAAAATTCATTTATTCGGGTTGTGTGTGTGTATATATATATATATATATTGATAAGAATTTGACAATGAGGCATTTACTGCATGAACGAATTAGAATCGGAAAAACAAAATAGTTTTAAGACAATTATTCCGAGAGTTGTTGAGAGAACAAAAAACTTGATTGCCTTGATTTTTATTACTTTTCTCTTTCATGTTCTGTTTTTGCTGTGTGCATGTCTTCCACTTTCATTTAAGTTTATAGTTAAATGTTTCCTTTGAACATATTTTCTTGCCCTCATTCTAATCGATGCAGCCTAAAACATGAAGAGATCCCAGACATTTCCCACAAGACAGCAGTCAGATTCTGCCTGTATTATATATCCCCTCTCAGAAAACTGGACATGTATTCTGGTGTCATTTAGTTTGCGGCCACTGCTGTCTGATTTTCTATAGAAAGTGAGTGCAGAGGTGCCAGAGCTCTGGGTTCAACTTTACTGTTGCCTGTGGTGTTGAAAAGAAATCCTTGGAGAAGTGTGAGGTATGTTACAGATGGAGAGAGTGAGAAAGAGCAAGCGAGAGAGAGAACAAGACTGTTGCGGAGATTGAATAGTAGACATTATCAGCTGAGCACAGGGGCTGAGAGGCAGCAATGTGATGTTGTTCCCTGCTTCCTGTTTGGATGTTCTTTGCTGGTCTCGCTTCATCTTGAGCCTGGACATTCTTTCCTGGATAATGTAATCAGAAGAATGAGCCAAACAGAGACATGAAGGAGAGAAACTGAGAAAGAAGTGTGAGGGAGAGGAAGAGAAGGGCAATGAAAGAGAGAGAGAGAGACATGGGATTGGAGAGACGGAGCGTAGGCAGTCAGGAGTGCTCAGGTGTGGGGATTAAGCTATCTGCTTGCTGCCGAGGAATCGCTTCAATCTGCTGTGGATACATTAGAGGAGTGGCGCTCAACAGTATCTACCATCCACATGAAGCACAACATGGAGAACTAATGGATTCATGATGAGCTGTCAAACTCCACATTCAATCTGGTGGACACTTGTTTAAGAGGAAAACAGAGCTGGACACTTAGGGGTCCTCAGGCCCCCTAAATGATGGACAGGTGAGGAACACGTAATCTTTTTCTCTAGCCTCACTAGTGCTGTTTGCTAAAGTGAGCATTACTATGCAATTTGCTCAAATAATACAATCAGATAATATAATTATAATACAATTTTGTCACAACAATTCCATTGAATTCAATCCAAGTTGTGATGTGTTTAGCATGCTATTGCTAGCTAAATAGTTCATTTGGTTACACTTTATTTTACAGTGCCGTAGTTACATTGTAATTACTCAAATAAGTACTGAGTACTATTAATTAACTACATGTACTTACTATAGAGTTACGGTTAGGGTTTAGTTTAGGGTTAGTTACTTGTAATTATGCATAATTTACTGTTATTACTATAGTAAGTACATGTAGTAACGTGTAACTATGGCACTGTAAAATAAAGTGTTACCGTTCATTTTAAAGCGATGTGTTTGTAGCTACTTTGGTGTATAGTTTTTACTTCAGTTAGGTTTCCACTACTCAAGGCATCTGAGTTAAGTTAAGAAACTCAAGGTTGAGGTTAACTTAAGGTTAAGAACAGACTTAAGGCCTCTTCACACCAAGGTCGGTAACTATAACTATAATTATTCTATTTCTATGAGAATGGGGAAGTCCACACCACAACTATAACAATAAGGACACAGGAAAATATTGGCAGAATCACTGAAGAATATGATGAAGAATAAAAGCATTGACAGCCAATCAGAATCCATCTGACTTTAAAGAGCTTGAGCATTTAAAGTGGCTTATAATAAACAGAACGTTATTGTGCGTTTGTGTGGACACTTATATAGTTATTGTTATAGTTTTCATTCTTGGTGTGAGCGAGCCTTTACTTCAGTTACATTAGCAACCACATAGCAATGCCTCAGTAACCACCCTGAAAGCCTCGGCAACGCCATAGCAACCACCGAGAACACCCTAGCAATGCCACAACATGCTGACAACCAGTAGTCTTTTGCAACTGTATGGAAATACCCTGGCAACCACCTGGAACATCCAAGCAACACCATAGCAACGTGCTGAAAACCAGAAGCATAGAAATTTGCTGACAACCAGAAGACCATAGCAACTGTATGGCAGTACCCTGACAACCACCCAGAACACCCTAGCAACACCACAGCAATGTGTTGACAACCAGAAGACCATAGCAACTTCAAGGCAATGCCCTGGCAACCACCCAGAACCCAGAACACCCTAGCAATGCCACAACAACATGCTGACAACCAGTAGTCTTTTGCAACTGTATGGCAATACCCTGGCAACCACCCAGAACACCCTAGCAACACCATAGCAATGTGCTGACATCCAGAAGACCTTAGCAACTGTATGGTAATGCCCTGGAACTACTCTGAACACCCTAGCAACACCATAGCAATGTGCTGACATCCAGAAGACCATAGTAACTGTATGGCAATGCCCTGGCAACCACCCAGAACACCATAGCAACACCATAGCAATGTACTGACAACTAGAAGACCATAGAAACTGTATGGTAATGCACTGAAACCACCTAGAACAGTCTTAACATCATGGCAGTGTGTTTTGTACAGTTTATTGTAGTTATATTTTTGACTGAGCTTTATGGCTAAGCCATTTTATTTTGTGCTTATATATTACATTATGTGCTTATATGTCAGTTAAGATGGCTTAAGGTGTATGTATGTTGTACTATTGTGGAGATGATAATGAGGAAGAGAGATGTTGTCTGTTTTCTAAATCGGAGTGTTCCTCTAAGAAGCTATTTAAAGAAATCTCATTAACGCCTCTGCAAAATAACACATTCGCATCTCGGCTTAGTTCGGTTCAAGCCAATTCAAGCAAAGTGTCCACTTCATTTTCATCCAATTTCCCTGTTTACGTGTTTTGGCTTTTAACAAGAATTATTCCCATCTATTCTCTTCAGGCCTTTCTCAAGCAGGTAACATCGAACGGTACGCTGTTTATTTATGTAGGACAAGAGGGCTCAAGTTAGAAGCATATGGCAGAGACAACAGTTTGCGTCAAACCTTACGAGACTTTGCTTGTCAGCTCATTAAGGTTTTGGTCAACGTGTTGGTTAAATGCGTGTGTGTGTGTGTGTGTGTGTGTGAGAGAGAAAACTGATTTCCTGACATTAATGAGTGTCACAATAATTACCTCACTTTACACTTCACACAGCGCCTTGGAGCTCAGCGATGTACTTCGTCACACAAGTTTTACACAAACAAACATTCCCCTGACAATGTATCCAGGTGATAATTTGTCTCATTTCTAAGGAAGTTTGCTCCTTCCATTGGCATCCAAAGTGCTGATGATTTCATAGCTTGCACTGTAACTGTATCTCCAGACCTGATTTATACACAAACACTGAGTGTTATTATTACTTCCAGCTATATTTTCACCATCTCTTATCTGCCAGGGTGTTTATTATTTTTCCTCAATTTTTCCCTTACAGTAACCACTTCACTCCACTCCTCTCAACAGAAATTTGATCAGTTCTCTAAATATTTTCTTTGCTTTATCAAATAGCAGGTCTGAGCCACAGCGCTCAAGTTCTTCTATGATAGCCAGAGGCCGAAGGTATATTTCTATATGATGTGTAGTGATTGGGATACCTTAAATGTCTGTATCGTGAGCTACTTTTCTCTTCTGCCTGTATCTTTGACTTAGAATAGATTTGCACATTTTGGCAAAGTTGGAGACCTTCAAAATGAATGATTGTGCCTCAAGGTACTGTAATACTACTACAAAGTGAACAAACTTGCACTTTTCTTTTGCTAATCTGAGCAAATAAGACTCACATCTTCTGGATCCTTTGCGAAGCCTTTGGACTTCTGTGTTGAAGTTTGGGGTGTAGAACCTTCCTTTCATTTTGTGTGCATTGTCTATTACCTTACTTGCTCTGTACAGTTGATTAACGCATCACTGCCAGATGCACCACCAAGACCTTTAAAACATGCACCCAAACAGAAGAGACCAGCCTAATTGTCTTCCCTGCTGAAAAAACCTGCTTGGACCAGCATGAATTTCAAGGCAAATTTACAACCCCATTATGAAAATATTTGTACGCTGAGGAAACTCTAAACCATTTGGAGTTGGGAACACATTTGTCTATCTATCTATCAATTCTTCAGAGGCAAGCAATCATAATTCTTGAGATATCTTACCCTAAACATGGCTTCTCAGATAAGATATTTTTGGCCTGGAACAAATAAATACATTGAAAAACATGTTAATTTATGCAATAAATATTTTACCAACTTTTTTAGGTCCCCAACTACAAACAAGACAGTATTTGTAGATCCACATGCCATATTTTGTAAATCACCACTCTCTTCATCCTTGCAGAAAAACCCACGTGTTTTCATATTTGACCACTTGAGGTATTTCAGTTTTGTAAACTGGAATTTCAGCCTCCATCATCTGAACTTAGATCCAGTGGGAGTCTAAATGAGGCTGTGATAAGCCCCTGCACAGATATGTTTGGTCAGGTGAAAATGCTGGACTGATCGATACTCTTCTAAGAGCAATTGAAACGGTCTCTAACAGGCTGTGAGACCGTGGTTAAAATCAATCGACCTTCACTTCTCCCGCTCCCGAGTCAAAGCCATTCTCAACATCTCTTCAAACACTAAATACACAAGAATTTCACCTGATGTCCACAGGTTCAATCACTGTGTGAAGGTGGATCAACTCATTTACTTTGGTTGCCACTGTGCATGTGATTTCTTGATGCACTGAGAACTGAGTTACAATTTGGACCCCATTTGTAAGTACAGTGTTGCAGTTTAGTAATATAAGTGGTCAGTTTTATGGCTAAACTGGTCTGAAATTCCTTACTCATCTACAACTTGAAAGCAATTCAAATCCCATTTTCCCACTACCAGGAGTAGGGTCACCACCTGCCCCATTTGCGGGACAGTGCCGAAATTGGGAGCTTTGTCCCGCAAGACGTAAACAGTGTCCTGCATTTCAACAACGCTATGTATTTTTTTCTTCCCTGAAATCACAATACTATCTATCTATCTAACTATCTGTCTGTCTGTCTGTCTAATCTACAGTATCTATCCATTTTTATACATTCTGGAACATGCGGCTTAGGGATCTATTTTATAACAGCAAACTATCTTTGACTTGAATACATAAAAGTACACTCCTGTACTGTACTTTTCTTTCTTTCTCATTGTCTTTCTCTCTGTTGTTCTCTCCTGAGTATGTTCAGATCCCAAATGCTATCTGTGAGCACTCAGCAGAAAAGAATGCTGAAAATGCTGTTGTAATGGCATTGAAGACCTTGCAGATGTCTCCTTTCTATTCTGATTACCTGTGACGTGCATGTATTGAGCAGTTAACAATTCACAAATCTTCATCAGTCTGTTTTGAGATGGACACTAGAAAATTACTGAAAAACTGTACCGCTTTGCTTGATTGCTCACAAAATCAGTTTAGGTCTGCATTGTTACATCTGAACGTTCCAAGCTGTATTTTATTTGAAATACAAAACACTTCCTTGAGCAAACAAAAACTTGGAATCAATGTAAACAGTCGAGGGATCACAATGTTTGCACATACATACACATCTGCTCTAGTTTTAACTTTTCTTGTGTTTGTTTATCCTCAGGGCTGCCCAGAAA
Organism: Mylopharyngodon piceus; assembly: GCA_039654765.1. Taxonomy (NCBI): domain Eukaryota; kingdom Metazoa; phylum Chordata; class Actinopteri; order Cypriniformes; family Xenocyprididae; genus Mylopharyngodon; species Mylopharyngodon piceus. The sequence goes on from CM077449.1 coordinate 20,594,421, forward strand.
TTGAATCTGTCTTCCAAGAAGAAGAAGCAGCGCCCTGCACCCCCCGTGGCATGTGATCCACCCCTCTTTCCAACCAACTTCAGTGGCATCCTGCAGGTGTCTCCACCCCCCGCTCCGCCCTGCCTCTTACGGGCAGTCAACAAAGTCAAAGACACTCCTGGCATGGGCAAGGTAGGATCTGTAATAATATAGCAAAACGTCTGCATTTAGCTCTAGTTATTTTATTACTCTTGTTGGTTTTTGTGTGTTTTTCACCAACACATTAATGCTTTTGCAAGATAAACAGATTCATTGAATGAATCTGACCTGAGTGGTAATAATGAATGCCTGCCTCAGAGGTACAAGTTTCCCAGGTGCACTTGTTGGCAGCATAGTTTAACAGATTCATGGTTAGAGAAACATGCTTTTGGAGTTTTTTTTAACCTTTAACATTAAGCTACCAATACCTCACAATAGTATATCAACATCTCATCCTGTGGACCAACTATAGTTTGCCATAAATTTTCACTTCATTGTCCAGTTTAAAGTTGCTACCAGGAGTGGGGTTTGAATCCACAAGGACATTTATCCAATGGATCTTAAGTCCAATGCTTTAACCACTCTGGACATTTTGTAATGCTGACACTTTGAGAAACCAGTTTTTGTTAGTAACGCAACCACATACAGCTGCATTACTATATTCCATTTAAAATTCACATTGATCTACCAGGAGTGGGGTTCGAACCCACGAGGACATTTGTCCATTGGATCTTAAGTCCAACGCCTTAACCACTCGGCCATCCTGGTCCTGTTTTATTAATAAAACACTCAGATATTCCATTTCTCATTAAGACTAGACATGCCCATATTTTCACATATTGGGGTTTTACCTATCAGTTCTTTGTTCAAATTAGCCATCTGCACTAAAGCCTTATTCGGACAGTAATTGTTTCTCATGGGGATGCAAGATATTTTCAACATTTACAGGGGCTAGTCTGTGATTTTATTGCCATCCGAATCAGGAATCTCAGTGTTTTTCTCCCACCACCCTCGTAAAATCCCCATAATTACCTACTGTTTTTTTTGACAAACACCAAGGTTGTAATTGCCGAATCCACATATCTGAATTTACAAGAAGAGATCAATTTAAAATTCACTGTTTAAATCCTTTTTGACCACTGCGGAGCACCGTATGTTAACTGGAAAGTATTTTCAAGAACAATATTTCATCACCTCAGGGAGTGGGAGCTGTTAAAAACCAAAAAACAGAGAAAAAAGCTTGTAAACGTTTGAAATGAGCCGTTATTATGGCAGCAACTGGTATGCAATCCAATTTTAAAATATGTATTATAAAATTTTATTAATTTGGATATTCATATAAATGTACAAGTATATTAACTTGGTTTATATTTTTAATTATATTTTTTATTATGTTTTATTACATATATACGCACAACTCTCTCCTCCACCATAAATAAATCGCCATCTGAATGCATGAGTTTTATCACTGAGGCGCCATAAAAATTTACTTTTACAGATGTCCACATGAGAAACAATTCTTGTCTGAATCGGGCTTAAGACAGCAATAGTAGAGTTATATTATTACAGTTTATAGGATCTACAGAATAGAAATCACTGCTTCTTTACCAGGAGTGGGGTTTGAACCCACGAGGACATTTGTCCATTGGATCTTAAGTCCAACACCTTAACCACTCGGCCATCCTGGTGACTTCTGTTTGTTTTGATGTGATATTTTCAGACTCTACCTGAAAGAAACACAGAGCCCTCATTTGTCTCCTGCACTGCTGTGTAAATTCTGATGAGATGGGCAGGACATGGGTGTTCAGGCTGGATCGATTGAACATGATGGTGTCTAGTTTCTTTTGTATCTTGCTCAGAGCTCAAAGGTGAGCTTGTTAACTGAAAACAAAGGGCCAAGGACATAATCAAATGTGAGGCAAAACAGACACATTTTAATATTATTAAATGAGAAAATTTTTCTTTTTGTGTCAACTATTTCTTTAATATCAGGTGTAAACTGGGCCCAAATGATGATACAGTAAATTGTGAACTGAACAAAATAAAAGTGCCTTCAGTCTAAATTTTGTGACAAAGGCATCAGAAAACAGAGCTGGCTGTAAGCATCAGATCTGTGCTTTGTCAGCATGTGACAACATATTGGGCGGATGTGAGAGAGTTTTGCCTGCAGAATGTATGCAGATATCACAGGTGAAAGTGTTGTGCTGCAGGAGCAGTTTAAGATGCATGAACGCAGAAGAACATAGACCTTTGATCTGATATTCTACATTACTGTGTGTTCTTCTCATCTGACCTGGCTGGTCCACAAGACTATTGTTAGTTAGTTAGTAGTCATTTTGCAGGTACTTTCCTACCTAAAGGAATATAATATAATGATCATAAATGTGAACGTACAACATTTTCTGAAATAAAATAGGATAAAATCCATAGAATTCAGGATCATATGCGATTGCATGTGTGTTTTATAAGTGAGGCCCCAGGACTATAACAAGCATCCTTCAAATTACTACGCAGTACACAGGCTAGATATTCAATTTGTAGCTAAGTTACCAAAACTCAATATAGTCAAGAAGTTAATTTGCTTTAGTGTTGGCCTCATCTGTTCATCAGACAATAATTGAACAATGCTGTTTTAAATTTTTTTTGTATTGATATACAGATAGACAGAAGACAATTCTAATAACTTCAAGTTATAATTATTTTTATTTATTAAATGATGACTCTTCAAATGCGTTGTAGACCCTATTCTGCATTATTTTTATAGATATAATTTGCAATTATGTTACCAGGAATGGGGTTCGAACCCCTGAGGACATTTGTCCATTGGATCATAAGTTCAACACCTTAACCACTTGGCCACCCTGGTCGCTTTGTAATGCTCAAAACCCCTTTGTTTTTCTTACAGGTACTACAGAACCACTTTGTTATTAACACAACCACATTACTATATTCAATTTAAAGTGCACATTGATCTACCAGGAGTGGGGTTCGAACCCACGAGGACATTTGTCCATTGGATCTTAAGTCCAATGCCTTAACCACTCAGCCACCCTGGTTATGTTGATAACGCAATCACATACAGATGCATTACTATATTCAATTTAAAATAGTCCAATGCCTTAACCACTCAGCCATCCTGGTCACTATGTGGCGTTCACACTTTGGGCCTGTTTACACCTTGTCACTTCATGCGTTTTCTCTGATTGGATAGCTATCCGATCGTGAAAAGACCAGGTCTAAATGCCCTCCGAAACGCATTCAAGACAGATTTAAATCCCATGGCTCAAACCATTTTAGGAGGTGGTCTGGGATGAATTCCAGTCAAAACTGAACAAGTCTAATTACATCTGGTTGTTGAAACCACATATGTAAATTTTACTCCTTCCAAAATTACAAAAAAATAAAAAATAAACTTGTGGGATCATGTTATAGGCTAAATAACATGTTATAGCCAGATATGACAGTGGTACTGCATCACACATCACAGATGAGCAGCTGAGTATCTCTTCAGCAAGCCGACGCGCAAACTACCGCATATGAAACTGAAAGTAAGCCGCAGACGCTCAACACATAATTATCTTCATTAAAAGTAATGAGACTAAATGATCTTACCAGTGCTGTTGCTGTGCTTTCTCCTATTGCGGTCTTTGATTTTGAAATTAGCTGATGGTCAATAAAATGCAGCTCATATTTGTTAATTTCGGTGACATGGTCACTTTGTGGTGCTCACACTTTGAGAAAGCAGTTTGTTGGTAAGGCAATCATATACAGACACATTACTATATTCTAGTATATAAAGTTCACATTGGTCTACCAGGAGTGGGGTTCAAACCCACGAGGACATTTGTCCATTGCAACACCTTAACCACTCGGCCATCCTGGTTACTTTATGATGCTTGCACTTTGAGAAATCAGTTTGTTAGTAATGCAATCACATGCAGATGCATTACTATATTCTATTTAAAAAACACATTGGTCTACTTTAATCACTCAGCCATCCTGGTTGTGATGTTAGGTTTTTTTCCTAGCCATGTTTCAATTGGCTGATCCTGCTAGTCTCATCTGTACTCTGAAAACCAGAAACCCAGAACTCACTGAAAACCATTGAGTTGAATCACTAGTAAACCAGCATCATTATACACTGCAAAAGCAATTTCAGTACCCTCAACCAAACATAATGGAAAGTCTTCAGCCTCCTGTCACTCTGTTCTGTCTTAACGGCCGCATTCCTTTATCAATTTACATGCTCAGTCAGCACACCGTTCGCATCAATGATTTCTCTGTCAGTTTGTTGTTTTTCTATTTGAAACCACCCTAGTAAGCTCTTGCACGGAAAGAATCCGTCAAACGCATGCATTGGTACGAGCGCTGACAATGGAGAAGCCCCGCATGGTGAAAGTTGATCCTGATCTTCAGCGCATCGCAGGGAAACCAGCATATCTGGCATTCCTCTCAGACATAAAAGGATGGGGGATATTCATCTGTGTTTGGACTCAGTCTGTGCCGATTTGGGTCTCGATATCTAGTGCTGGCACCTCCCAAATAATCTCAGAGGCGATAATATGGTTGTGTGTTTGTCGAATGCGTCTTCTGTTAAGCAAAATGATGACTTTTGGAAGCAGATTTTCAGAGGCGCATAATGAATCACAAGGTGGGTTGTTATTGAGAACTTTTGGTGAGTTCACACAGTCATCTTGCATTGGAACAGCTTGAGTTCATCTGTAAATAACACCCACATTTAGGCTGCATGTTGTGCAGTGTGCTGGCAAACTAAAAATGAATGATTCTCCAGCCGACCGGAACATAAGCAGGATGGTGGGCAATGCAAATTCTGGCATTTACAGCAGAAAAATGTCACCTTTCTCAAGGGACAAGGCTGCAACAGTGGCCTTTGGATATAAGAACATTGTGAGATAAGATATTGATGGGTGTAGCTGCTCTATACGGCTGCTTTTGTGACACCCACAAGTGATCGACTTTAAGATAGAGACGACAGAGACAGATATATCATTCATTTTTGCTCTGAATAGAACTAATTAAAAACACTATCTAAAAATGTGCAAATTTACATGTGACATTGTTTTCTACCACGATGATGTGAATATTCACAGCGATCATGATTTGCACCATCAGGGATGTGGCTCCCAGAGTGAGTTTTATGACAGTGTGATGAGATTAAATACCAAAGGCATCTCCATTATCTGTCTAATGATAAAGCAATTAGTGGTGAACTTTCAAACACATCTAGAAGCTCCTGAGTAAATTTGTACATGTACCCATCAAATAGAACAGACCAAAGCTGTCCATTTTAAATCTCCCTTTTCTTAACCCCTGTTTCTTCATCATTGAGACTCTCCATTTAATCTTCCATCTACTCTAGAATGATTCTGGTGGTTTATAGGAATCCTGTGAGTTTGGCAGATTCATCAATCACCTGGCCAGTGTATATGACTTGAAAAAATTACATTCAGTGGCTAATTAAATTTTTAATAGCGCTTTTCTAAAATTGAGGTGTTAAAGAAAACACCTTACGGGCATCGTGGAGTGAGCAGAGCATATGGGAATTCAATAGTCTGAAATATTCATCGCGATATGCCTGTGAAAATTTAACTCTGTAAAACAGAACATCAGTTCACACTGCAAGAAGATGTCTAAGATGAAATGTCTTTTTAATTAAGCTTTGTAGACCCTGCCTGAAAGACAACAGATTAAAGAGTGATATAAAGACTTGTTCTGCTGTTATCTATCTATTGTAGTGGACATATCAACTTCAGTCTTATTGATTCTATAGAGTAAGCCGAGAGGGGATCTCAGCCCACTATAAAATATAAAAACTTGCTTTCTCTGTACGGCTACAAGCACATATAAGTAGCTGGATAAGATCTGTGCATCCCGAGTTTATACTTCAAATGCCACAATATAAATCAAATCAATCGTTGAAATGAAAAGTGTTCAAATGACATTTCACTGTATCATTTTTTTTAAAACCTCTCCTGTAAATATCAGGGAATAAAGCATAGCATATGCAGAAACAAAATGAATATAACAAGCAATGAACTCTAGCCTACAAGCCTCCGAAGGACTGGGCTAAGAAGGCCCAGCCTCATTAGGATGGAGCCTTCCGTTTGAGAAGCACACATGAACCGTTCTAATTCATTCAGTTGTATGGATTCCGTATGACTGATTCAAAGATGTAACTCGTCTTTTAGAGCTGCTCACTCATAAGGATCTGATAAGGATACTCTGATCGCGCTGTATGTTTTTGATTCACTAAAAAGAACCGGCTCCTAATTTGTTTGTTAATCTGACTACACTGGTCGTACCTAATGTTTTTGATTCACTAAAAAGAACCAGCTCATAAGAGTCATTTGTTTGTGAATAAGACTAAACTTGTTTCGTTGTATGTTTGTTTATGCACGCACGCCGTGCCGTGGGGACAATTGGAAAGGAGTTTTTTTCCTTGTTTTGGTGCACGGTATTTATAGCTTCATCCTATTCAATACAGACTTCAAACCTACTTTAAAGGGTTAGTTCACCCAAAAATGAAAATTCTGTCATTAATTACTCACCCTCATGTCGTTCCACACCCGTAAAGGCAGGAACACACCAAGCCGATTTTTTTGGCCGATTCGACATGTTGAATCTGCATTGGAGCTCGTCGGTCTGTTGGGCCATCTGATCATTCTGATTGGCTGTTCAGCTACTGCCACCTGAAAGGCATTTCATCTTAACAAATTTCAACAAGTCAGCACCAAACGGACGTGCTACTTGGCTGTCGGCTGTCGGTTTGGTGTGTCAGGGCAACTTTGGACCCAGATGCTGCCGACATGAGCCAACCCCGCAGTCTGCTTTCGTCGCCACTAGTTCGTCGGCGTCGGCTTGGTGTGTTCCTGCCTTAAGACCTTCATTCATCTTCGGAACACAAATTAAGATATTTTTGATAAAATCCGATGGCTCAGTGAGGCCTGCATTGCCAGCAAGATAATTAACACTTTCAGATGCCCAGAAAACTACTAAAGACGTATTTAAAACAGTTCATGTGACTACAGTGGTTCAACCTTAATATTATAAAGCGACGAGAATACTTTTTGTGCGCCAAAAAAACAACGACAATAAAAAAAGAATGACTTTTCAACAATATCTAGTGACGGCCGATTTCAAAACACTGCTTCATGAAGCTTCGAAGCTTTACGAATCTTTTGTTTCGAATCAGCGGTTCAGAGCACCAAAGTCACGTGATTTCAGTAAACGAAGCTTCGTTACGTCATAAGTGTTTCGAAATTTCAATAGTTCACGTGACATTGGCAGTTTGATACGCGATCCGAACCACTGATTCGAAACAAAAGATTTGTAAAGCTTCAAAGCTTCATGAAGTAGTGTTTTGAAATCAGCCATCACTAGATACTGTTATATTGTTACATATATGCACTAAAATCACCTTGGGATCATCTGCTTAAAGGTAATAGCAAAGATTGTCAATGAAAGTGAAGTTAGATTTGAGAAAAGCTCTTGTATTATTTGTTTGCCTAGGCTACGATTTGGTAGTTTGTCATTTTATGCAGTGTCCAAATACATTTTGGGGCCATTGTATATTATTTAGGGATCCATAAAATTAGCTCTGAATGAACTTACATTAATTAATTTGTGTTTAATGCAAAATAACTATATGTGTGTGTGTGTGTGTGTGTGTATGTATATATATATATATATATATATATACAAAAGAAACTATTATACACATCATCTTTGAGGTTTCAGAAATACTATAAAAAGTAAAATATAAAATAAGTGAATCTAAATGTTTTGATGGAATGTTGAGAACTAGTAGCAATGTGGGCACCACTGAGTGAGTATGTGGGTTTGGCTGCTGTTCCAGTGTTCTTAAAGACCTTTAATAACCCAGAGAAGAGCATCTCCTTTAATTAGTCGTGCTGCTCTATCCAAACTGCTCTCACCCACAAAAGCCGTGAGAGATCATAGGGAGACCACCTCCTCCGCCGCCATCCTGCCGCATATGCTGGCTAATGAGCCCCCCTACCGGGATCTTATCCCTGCTTCTGAAAATCAGACGCTCAATGCATGCAATGGGTTGCAAATCACCAAACAGAATTTGTGGTAATGTGCATAGAGATGCTGGATGTAACTAAACAAACCTGGAAGGATTGGTTATATGAAACAGAAAAAGACATGACTCTTTGTAGTGCAGGGACTGTGGGTGTAAAAGAGGGTTTCATTAAATTCTGTCTGCCAGCACGTTATTAGATCTGAAGCTATTGGTTGAGACTTATCACTGTGGCTCAGAGAGGAGCTTTACCTCAAAAGTAGACTCTATAAACTTGTATAGATAAGTCGTACTGTATCTACAGCTCCTGATGTACCATTGCTAGAAATGCTGCCACACCTCTGGTGGATTAGGGGGATGTACAGACACCAGTGCATAAAATGACAGTATCATTACAGCGTCAAAGGTCAGCTGCATTTCTTTTTTTCCCAGACTACAAAAGAGCTGTCCTGATTTGTGCACACATATTCAGCAGGTTAGCAGAGAAGTGTCGTGTGTGATGTGTTTTCAACAATGCACCTCATGCATAATTCAGGTGGAATATGCAAAAACTGCAGGCAGGGTTCTTTTTGCTATTAAATAACACTAGGATGAAATATTTAACACACCGTAATGACATTTCTGGACGTCTGTTCCCAGGAAAGGCAAAAAGATGTACAGTTTTTTTTTCCTTGTAGTTTCCTGCTTCTCTGATTTTTTCCTTAAAGAAATGACCCTAGCAATCTCATGTGTCTCCTTTAAAGTTTCAGAAGAGATCTTAGCTGTGCTCAGATTTGCCAAGATACCAAAGTTTAGAATCAAAAGTCAGATTTTTCAGTATGAACTCGAGCATTTGCAACAGATTCTTTCAAAATCCAAATTTGTTTAATTTTATTATTAATAATGTAATGTATTTTCAATTCTGTTATTTTATGTCAAAATGTATCTTATTTTTTTCTGTTTATTTCTACTAAGGAATATGATGTTTAAATGAGATTGTTGAAATTGAAATGACTGTCATTGATTTTCGCACATTAAATGGTTAGTTCACCCAAAAATGAAATTTCTGTCATTAATTACTCACCCTCATGTCATTCCACACCCGTAAGACCTTCGTTCATCTTCAGAACAGAAATTAAGATATTGTTTGATAAAATCCGATGGCTCAGTGAGGCCTCCATTGACAGCAAGTTAATTTACACTTTCAATGCCCAGAAAGGTACTAAAGACATATTTAAAACAGATCATGTGACTACAGTGGTTCAACCTTAATGTTATGAAGCGACGAGAATACTTTTTGTGCGCAAAAAAAAATAAAAATAAAAATAACGACTTTATTCAACAATGTCTAGTGATGGTTGATTTCGAAACACTGCTTCATGAAGCTTCGAAGCTTTACAAATCTTTTGTTTCAAATCAGTGGTTCAGAGCGTGTATCAAACAGCCAAAGTCACGTGATTTCAGTAAACGAGGCTTCGTTAAGTCATAAGTGTTTCGAAACGTTTCGAAATTTCAATGGTTTGCCACTGGGGGCCGATGATCTCTGTGAACTAGTGTTGGGCAGAGCGAGGCTTCGTTTAAACACTGAAACAGTTGAAGCAAATAAGCCGAATTGTGTCGAGGCTTCGAAACAATCCAACACCCGTCTCCACGGTGACATTTATTGGTCACATGCACATGTTGATCTGAAATAACCTTGACAATGATTCAGACAAGCGTTGACGAATTATAACGTACATGTTATTTTGTCTTTTTGGCACACAAAAAGTATTCTCATAGCTTCATAATATTAAGGTTGAACCACTGTAGTCACATGAACAATTTTAAATATGTCTTTAGTAGGTTTCTGGGCATTGAAAATGTAAATTAACTTGCTGTCAATGGAGGCCTCACTGAGCCTTCGGATTTCATCAAAAATATCTTAATTTGTGTTCCGAAGATGAACGAAGGTCTTATTGGTGTGGAACGACATGAGGGTGAGTAATTAATGACATAATTTTCATTTTTGGGTGAACTAACCCTTTAAGCAGACTCTTAATAGCTTCTGTCATAAAAGTCTCTTCTGCATTGTTTTGTTGTGTTTTCTTAAAAAGGCATAAGAATTGGAAAATAGTCATGTATTGATCTCAGTGGAATCCACTTAAACTATTATAGGATTATTTCTCCTTTCCAGAGGCAATAACAGGGAAATCACCTCTACATATAGTTTTATGATGGCTCTCAAATCTATTATTGATTCTTAAATTAGAAAAAATAAGTCTTGAGAGATGCTAGTTCTTATTGTCTCAGTGCACTAAAACAATCATCCAAAGACAAACCAATAAGTACAATGCCTAAGAACAAATAGATGCCTGAATGACTCTGAGAAACAATTTTCTCCTGCGTTATCAAAATGTCTATCAATGTAGTGATGATGGTATTATAGTTGCTAATCCATATGGCGTCGAGATTGGATTTCTACGGTAATTATGTCTGCTGCTTTGAATTCGGCTTTGCGTTGAGAAGACAAAATGAATTGCTGTGCTGATCTAGGGTCAGAAAAGTCTGTTGTTTAAATATGTGCTTAACTTGAAATTTAATCTTGAATGCTTTGATTTCAATAATTACATTTCACAGCATGACAGATGTTATAACTGCCCCTTGGGCTGCTCCATGACCACAATTCTATAACAAGCAAAGACTCAGAAAGAAAACGTATTAGTCACAGTTTATAGAGAACAGTTTATATGTTTCCTTTTGGGAGGCATTTATAATGATGCATTCAATAGGTCAGCTGTTTGTTTAGCATAGTGAATATGCAGTCCAGTTATTTGAAGGTATTTCCACTGTAAAAAAGAATTGTTGGTTTAACTTAAAAAAAAAAGTAAGTTACCGGGTTACCTTAAAATTTAGAGTTTGTTGAAATTAAAAATTTGAGTTAATACAATGAAGGTGATTGATTTAATCAACAGAAACTCAAAATATTATGTTATCTGGACCACATTAATTATCTAAGTTGATTTAACGAAAGAAAAAATGTGATCATGAAAATAATTTTTTACAGTGTAGAGAGAGCACACTTGCAAACAGGACATTAGATGTCTATCATATGCATGTATATGATACAGATATGGAAGGATATTAGGCTATATTAGATGGTGTATTACATCATTTAAACTACATTTTCTTAAAGAACAAGTTAAAAACTAACAATTAAAGGTTCAGCTACAGATTAGATTTGGAGCAATCCGTTTGTCCAGATATATAATTTCACTGAACTATACACAATACTTTGTAGACTGTGCACATTGTATTCAGATTCAGTCTTTATTAATAATTTATTAGAGAAACTTAGAGTAAATATAAGTTTCCAAAACTAAACTTCAGCTAAAGTTACTTGGCATACCCTTTCCTTAGTTTTGCAACTGCATTTCGTAGCATTATTGAGATTTAATGTTTGCCTCGTGTCTCCACACATTTGACTGTGAAATATTAAAGCATTATGAATAACTCTCTAAGTATCACACTGCACACACTTCAGTCAAAAACACGAGTAATGGTAAACATGTTAAAGTTTGAGTGTTTATAGTCACAAAAAGTAGTTCAAAACCACTTGAAAAAAGCAAGTGCTCTTATAGGAGAAGTGTTCGGAAAGGAGATGCGAACTTTCCTCAATCTGTCAACCTTTAACAGAGCTGTAAACCTACTTTAATAGCTTGTTCTCCCTCAAGCAGAATGTTTTGTTCTCAAAAACATTGGTTTATGTTGTTATTCACAGATAGGTTGCTGTTTTGAAACATGACAATTTGATATGCATTACTGAGCAGATGCTGTTGTGTTTCTGTGCAGGTTAAAGTGATGGTACGCGTATGTCCTTCATCACCCACCAGCGCGGCAGAGTCCAGTTCTTTCCTGAAGGTCGATTCTCGTAAGAAGCAAGTGACCATCATGGACCCAGCGGCTAATTCTCAGCAGAATCAAACTCAGAAACGTGGCACCTCCAACCAGGCTCCTCCAAAGATGTTTGCATTTGATGCAGCCTTCTCACATGATGCCTCTCAGGTGAGGGATTGGTACTAGTTTTGAAGTTTGTGCTTACCATTAAACATGCAATGTGTAATTTCAACCACAAGTGACAGAATTGCAAAATAATTGCCTTCTTATACAAAGCAACAGTTTGTTCTTAATACAGGGAATAACCCTGTGGAGCAACCTGTCTTAAATATAAAGGTTCTTTATTGGCATTGATGGCTCAATGAAGAACCTTTAACATCCATAGAACCTTTCCACTGCACAAAAGGTTCTTTTATTGTGGAAAAAATGTTCTTCAGATTATTAAATGTTCTTCAAACTAAGAACTGTTCACTGAAAGATTCTTTGGGGAACCAAAAATAGTTCTTCTATGGCATCGCTGCAAAAATACCATTTTAGAACCATTAGTTTTAATAGTGATTAAGGTTAAAGACAAAATGGCAGTTGTTTATATGTCACCCCTCCTGGGATTTTTAATCTATAAGGTTACCAACCCAGATCTTTAACCTACTGGGTAGTTGATAAAATCATGGACAAGTAATCGCTGCTAACTAGAACGTCTCTTGCACACACTAAAAGAAAAATCTTACTTTTTACAAGTGTTTTTTGTGTTATTGTTAAGATAAAATATCTAAAAATCCTTAAAACAACTTTTGGTTTATATTAACAGCACACACCTTTATCCAAAGTGACTTACAGTTTAATTGAGAAGCAAAAAATAAATATTAAGTGAAAAATCCGCCAGTGCAGTAACACAAATATACTGTACATTTTCTGAAAACAAGTCCTAATATGTTATGTTGTGCTGCTTCTAAAGTAAATTTGTATTGTTTAAATATTTTTAGATTTTTCTTTAATTGAAAACAAGTAAAAAAAAAAAAAAAAAAGACGTTAAAAATACCTCAATTTAATTTAAATCATGCAAATTCAGTTTTTTATTCAGTTGTTTATTTCTGCAGAGCATGAATTTGATTGGCTGTTCTCTGTTTCCTGGCAGGCAGAGGTTTGTGCAGGAACTGTGGCTGAAGTCATCCAGTCTGTAGTTAATGGAGCAGATGGCTGTGTGTTTTGCTTTGGACACTCCAAACTAGGTAAGAGACAAATGGCTGTGACCAAAAAACACAACTTTAAGAATATACATTCAGTGTCTGTCTAATATATGAGCCTATCACAAAGTGCCTCCATTGGCCCTTTCTAATATCTTGTAAGTGCCTTTTCAGGCAGACATCTTTCATGTCTTTGTAATGAATGTCAGAGCCTTAATACATCCTATAATGTTTCCATCCCTCATATGTGTTTTATGTTCAGTAAATAACCATCCCCCGTCGTTCCCAACACCTCAACCGTTTACATCCTGTGAATTAGATGGAATTAGTTTCATAGCACGCATGGCAGGCTACAAGATGATCTCACCCTACTTTGCTGTCATTGTCCATTGTTGTTTCTGGAAGATTAGTGTAAAATTTAACCAGCCATTTGCTTGGAAAACAATGGGAAAATGCTACTGCGGTTGCTGGTCAGTGATTTGATGACAGCGTGCAATTCCTCAGATTCCTCGTTTCCATTAACCTTTACTCGAAAACCAAAGACCGGCTCATACATCATTGGAAAAGCATTCCACTGTGATTTCATTGGTCAGACTCCCAAAGCTAATTAACTAGCTGTAATAACCGAGACACTGGCCTGTTAGTGCTTTGAAAGTAATCACCTTGGACATTTGGCTTTACAATGTGGCTGTATAAAACAAGAAACAAAAGAATCATGGTGAACTTGTGCAGTGCAATGAGCAGACCCCTGGTCACCACTGGTGCTGTAGTGCATTAAAACCTATACAATCTTTTAAGATTTTTAACTGGCTTGAGCACACAGATTTGTTTTTTGCCTTTAGCCTTCAAATCAACCAGAGACCAGAGAGAGAATTAATAACCATGCATAATACTCCCTGACCTCTAGATCCTGTATGTCATGCTGGTTGTGAGGATGCACATGGCATCTGGAGAATATTAAAATACTCTAGCAGTGTTTTAAAATGAAGCTTTAACTCCTGTCCTGAAACTGCTTGATCAGCCTGGAGGCTTATTTATGCTTTATTGCAATAAGTCAGAATCCATAAAATTGAAGGACATGTTGAAGCCTATAATGGATTTGTGTGTGTAAAATTTTTAAGAGAGATGCTGTAGTAATTGAATCCCATAAGCTCTGCCTTCCAATCATGCCACTCTCTATCCAGTCTGATTGAATTACTGACTCTCAGTTCACCTGCTACAGAGCATCCATCTTATTTTCCGCTTGGAAGTAAAAGCCCAGCGACTTTAATTGATGTGAAAGACCATTTTCGACAGAGCAGGTTTGATATGCTACAATGCTTTACATAAAAATGTAAAATGTATTAAAACAAATACTTTAATAATAAAAATAAATATAAAGCACATAAATTATAAATAAATGTAATTGAGCTAATTCATGTTTTTTAATTTAAATAAATTATTTTACGTCTACAATGAAATGTATGCACTTCTAACTATTCTTTTTCTATTATCTGTTTTAATGGATTTTAATGCAGTGTAATCATGATGACAAATTATATGTTACCTAGGTGAACCGGTATAATGTCATTGTCATGTGTATGTTGTTTTTAGGTTTAGGGTATGTTTACATGACAATGATTTAATAATAAAAGGAAACGTTTTTCCTTTGCATTTCAAAACAATCCCTGCTCACACAGATCCGCAAAAAATACAAAAACGGTGTGTTCTGCTGCCAGGCCAGTAGTTGGCAATGCTGTTTTGTAAAGAAACACTACGTGCCTATACATGTAATATGCATGTGCATGGCATCACAACTGTCGCTGTCGTGTAAATGTACTCTTAAATTACTAAAATTGGGGGGAAAAAAGAAAGCTAAATACAAATATTTAAAAAAGCTAATAAAAATGACACAAGCACATCATGAAACTACTAATACTTAAAGTAAAAGATCTGAATCTATATATATAGTTGAGATATGAGCAGCTCTCATTTAACAGTAGATCAAATCCATGAAGCACCTGCCACAATGGTATAACACCTCCTTAAATTTTCCTTAAAGTGTTAATTATTAGAATGATCATATATATATATATATTATATATATATATATATATATAAATAAATCAGAAAGTATGAAAAATCTGCTCCATGTGCGTCATATTAAATCATGAATAACTCTATAATCGGCTGCATCTGCACCATTGCAGGATTGGCTTGTATTTATGAACAGTTGTGATGATTGAATCACTGTGAACCGTGCAAATGAGCATATTTGTCCTATTTCAGCAGACACTCGATCATCTCTGTTTCTGTTTCTCACTCTCTAACCCACCCAAACTAGAGGAATCCATCTTTTGAAGTTAAATCTGGTCTGAATGTGTGCTGTGACATATGGCTTTGTTTAGTGGCTCCTTTCATGTCAGCAGCAGGGGGTATTTATGCATGTGACTGTGTGGAGGGCAGTGTCCAGAAATGAATCCAGGGAAGCTGCCAATCAACAGGCTGTTGTTCCGGTTCTGGTCCTGCGGGTGAACCTGCTTTTAATGCCCAGTGCTGCCCACATGGCGTATGTGCTTACTCAACCACACTACGACATATGGCAAATGTCAGCGTACTGTCAAACAAAGGGCTTTTCTGGAAATAAGAACCCATTTAAGGCAGACAAAACATTCTTTTGATTAGGCACGGTACATTTTCCGACTATATTTATAAGCACAATTACATTAATCTTGTCAATTTTCCAGCTGTAATGGATTTTTAATTGTATTGGAATGTGTTGGTGTAGCGTGTATGTGACATCTGTCACTGTGGTTTATGCCAGAGTGCTGGTATGGAAGCTAAATATCACATTAGAAAGTGTGAAATAGACCACACATATTGGTGTAACGCTCTTGAGGCCAAACAGACACCATGGCTTTTAGCACCTGACCTATTTCTACTGTACCGTTCCACTCTACACTTGCCAATCATTGTATGCAAAGCAATCCATCGTCAACTTGATTCTTGGTCTTGTTGCAGGCAAATCCTACACTATGATTGGCAAGGACGATTCCATGCAGAGTTTCGGGATCATCCCGTGTGCCATCTCCTGGCTATTCAAATTGATCAACGAGTGCAAGGAAAAGACAGGCGCACGTTTCTCCGTACGAGTGTCGGCTGTGGAGGTCTGGGGAAAAGACGAGAACCTGAAAGATCTGTTGTCAGAGGTGGCGACAGGCAGTCTGCAGGACGGCCAGTCTCCAGGAGTCTACCTCTGCGAGGACCCCATCTGTGGGATGCAGGTAAAATACTCTTTCTGATCATTAATGTTGTTCACGTTTCTTTAATTATACAGTATATTGTTCATGTAAGGGGTTATAATCACTGATTGATGCTAAAAAACTGTGAAAAATAGATATTAAAATATGCATTTTATTCAAATTTTATTTTGATGTAAATAACATAAGTAACATTAAAGGAGAAGTGTGTAATTTTTACAATGTTTTCTGTAAAAAATGTAAAATCTTTGGCATTATGTCTCAACCAATGGTGTGGTTTTGGGGCCAGTTATTTTAGTATTATTTAGATACTATTATTGTATTTATAAATATTTTGAATTGGCTTTTATCTTTTATCTTTTCATTTTCATTTTAAATTTTTAGTCATTTTATGTGCTTTAGTCATTTTTATTAGTTTTTTAAAAAAATATTTCTATAATTTTTTTTTATTACTTATTTTGCTGTGTTCATGCCATGTTGTAATTACCGTAATTTCGAGATGACAACACGTGACGTTCTACTCAGAGCTGTTCATGTCCTTGACTGGGAATTATGCATTTCTATGGCTATAACGCATAAATAAAGCTGCAGTGGTCAGGTGGTACAACGGTCACGTGGCACAAGTAGGAGCTCTCAGAAAATTCTCAGCTTGCAATTTGTAATTTCGAGCTCTATGAGGATGTGAACGAAGTTGAAATCTTGTAATTATGGGAATTATGACTTGGCGTGAACACATGAGCGGAGCGGCAATATTTCCTCTGGAACGGACAGCGCCTTTCTGAAGCTTTTCCTCTCGAGAATCTGTGAAATAAGCAATAGGTCTAAGGTTATGGAGTTTAAATATTAATTTAATGAAGTTGAGAACCGTATACATAAAAGCACATTAAACATCAAAGTTAAGAACAAAGGAGAAGAAATTAAAAGGGAGTGTGGAGAAACAAAGCAAAGATTAGTTTTGTGATATACTCACAGCAAAGTTTTTGTTGTTGTTCTTTGCTTAGGGGTAAAAAGAAGTTTAAAATAACTTTGCAGTGGTATAGCTTCTGTTAGTGAACATCCTGACGCCGCTCACACTGCCTTTTAGATGAATATGCAAATATGTGCTTCCTCTCAATAACAGCAGTAAAGAAAGCATCTGATCACAGTGATGTGGATATGTTTTCACAAGCTCTGTAATTCAGCACTATCCAGTCACGTCATGTTTATTTATACCACTTTATACCATGGAATGTCTGAATACTCGATTCTGATTGGCTGGAAAGTGTGCAATAAAACCGTTTTAATGCACAGGTAGTTCCAAGTCAGTTTAATCACCGTTCTATATTAATAAGCTGTTTTCATTGAAGCACAAAGATGCATATGTCACTCGGAGATTGCACTGCACACACACAGAAACATTCAGGAGCAAAGAAACTTATCAACGCTGCGTCGCAACTTTTATTAAGAAAATAGTTTCGCTATTGAATCACTACATTATATTTCTCAGCAACAAGGGGGTAACATCTCTGGTTTTGAAGTAATTAAACTCACAGCTTCATTGTTAATAGAAGAGATGAACAGATGCAGGTAATTCACACACACATCTCTCTCTCTCTCTCGATCATGAATTCAAATAAATGCTATAATTCATTAATTCAAAGAAATGTAATCTTACGCACTACTTTATCTCTGTGTCTGATTCAAAGCGGGCAGAATCCTAGATCCTACTAGCCATAACTGATGAAAATAACTGTAATTTCGGTCAAATATTGCACTGCAAACATCAACAACAGCTTTAAGTTGTCAATGCTGGCAAATGACCATGGTATAAGCAGGATAATCCACGGTTAGCTGTGCATTAAATAATTTGAATGCACTCGCTTTGCATCGGGTGGTTCTTTGTCTCCACGTCATGCATTAAAATCATTTAATGCACAGCTAGCTGTGGATTATGCATTACTTATACAATATATTGCTTTAAAACCACACATATCATAACTCCGCGACTGAGCAGATCGCACTGGCATAGAGCGGAATATTGATCAGAGCGCCACACTGTTCCGCTTCACTTACATGCTCTGGTTACCAAGGCAACATTTCTAATTTTTCATCTGATTTTTATATTTTATTTTATTTCAGCTTCATTTCAATTATCGAAAAGTATCTTTAATAGTTTTAGTTAACAATAACACCACTGTTTAGGCTGGGACTTTCTGTTTGCCTGACCAATAGTAGACAGGGACATTATTTTGCTATTCTCTTTGTTAGTGATGTAGAAATTACACACTTCAGCTTTAAGATCCATTATGACACGATGCCAAAGATTCATGCTTTTCTATTCATTGCTGATTCACTTTAAGATGGTCACAGATTTTAAATAATAATAATAAAAGTTTAACAATATTGGCACACTTTTTGCCTGTTTTCTGGGAATACACCCAGAGGACAGTGTTAAAAAAAAGCATGACAATCTACTACCAATAAAGATTCCATTGTTGGGTGAAATGCTAATACATGATGAGAGGATTAGTCGAGCAGAGTCAACCCCTGTCTCTATAATCCTCAGACATCTGCACTAATCTCATCTTGGACTGATACCTCACAGCAATGGATTGTAATGGCCTCACTTCCCTTGTTCTTATGACAGTCAGCCTTATCACACAGTACAGGCTTACACAATACCCAAGGCTGTGCTGACATGAAAATACTTACTTGCCCAATAACAAACAAAAGATTTTTTTTTTTTTTTTTTTTTTAATATTAAGACTTAACTGAGCTGACAGTGTCTCAATACTTTCTTTCTATTTTCTCTAGTACTGTTAATAGTGGTTGACAGATTTTTTGACTGATGCTGGTTTCTTCGAGAGCAGGGTGGCTGATATAGAGCCTATAGGAGTCAGTAGCCCCTCACTGCAGAACACACGAGATCCAGGGGGCGGAGACAGGTACGTTAAGGGATATGTAAAGTGGGAGGAGTTGGATCCACATCCAGGGGGTGGAGATGGGTAGGTTTAGATCCAGGGGGCGGAGACGGGTAGGAATAGGGCTATGTATAGTGGGAGGAGTTGGATCTAGATCCAACCCCGCCCCGTGGATCTCGTGTTCTGCAGTGAGGACCTTCTCATAGGAGTTGGACAATGAAACTGAAACACTGGCCAATATAGTTTTGAAGGTTTCATGCCTATATATGCACAATCTTCATTGTTTTTACATTTCATCAGTAAGTGCAGAGTGTGAAGGTTGAGCAATAGCACAGCTTTACATAAAATATTGCAATCCACACAACAAAATGCAAGACATATCAGAGTTCAAAAGAGGACAAATTGCTGGTGCGTGTCTCACTGGCTTATCTGTAACCAGGACAGCAAGTCTTTGTGGTGTATTGGAGCTATGGTATCCAGGGCAATGTTGGCATGCCACCATGTAGGACGAACCACATCCAACAGGAGTAACTGTTGGCTGTGGAACAATGTGAAACATTTATTGTTCTCTGATGAGTCCACCTTCACTGTCTTTCTGACATCGGTGGTAGTTACAGTGTGAAGAAGCCCCAAAAAGGCTTAACACCTGGCCGGATTGTTGCTGCCCAGAGTGAAGCATGGGGGTGGATCACTGATGGTTTGGGCTGCAATATCATGGCATTACCTACTACACTTGATGGGCATGTCACTGCTAAGAACTACCAAACCATTCTGGAGGACCATGTGCACCTAATAGTTCAAACATTGTACCCTGAAGGGGGTGCCACGTATTAGCATGATAATGCACCACCAATACACAAAGCAAGACTTGTGACAGAATGGTTTGATGAACATGAAAGAGAAGTTCATCTCCCATGGCCTGCACAGTCACCAGATCTAAATATTTTTGAGCCACTTTGGGGAATTTTGGAGCAGCCAGGCAGAAAAAGTTTTCCTCCACCAGCATAGTGACCTGGCCACTGTTCTGGAAGAGGAATGGCTAAAAAATCTGGCCATGGTGAAAGACTTGTATCTATCATTCCCAACACAAATCGATGCTGTATTGGCTGCAAAAGGAAGCCCTACACCATACTAATAAATTATTGTGGTCTAAAACCAGGTGTTTCAGTTTCATTGTCTAACCCCTGTATATATACATACACTATTGAACAAATGCTGCTAATTAAATTTATATTTATTTTACATATTTACTAAATTAATTGGAAAATGAATCAATATCTAAAAATAATTTGAACTTATCTCTTACCATTAGAGACCAATCTCTTATAGACATATTTATAGTCTAGATAGCAGCTGCTTGATTCTGTAATCCTATTATGGTATTTTTTACAAATAAAGTCAAAATAAAAGTCGCTTCTGACAGTTATCGGCCAAACAGAACAACTTAGCTACTGATGCCAATAATGATGTTTGGAGTATAAGGTCAGTACTGTTTCTCAGCCAAATTCATATTTACATCCTTTGTGTTTTTACACAGTTACAGAATCAGAGTGAGTTGCGCGCTCCTACGGCTGAGAAGGCCGCTTTCTTCTTGGATGCTGCCATTGCTTCGCGCTACAGCAGTAAGCCAGACTATGATGAAGAGGAGCACCGTAACTCTCACATGCTCTTCACCCTACACATCTATCAGTATCGAATGGAAAAGACCGGCAAGGGTGGAAGTGAGTATCATTATAAGCTAGATATAGTTTCAGTAGAGACTCAACAGGGGTTCTCAACAGTTTTTGGTCTGTTACCTATTGTTTAGGTTTCTGAAATGGTTATTGTCGGTTAAGCTAGTTAAGATACTTTTATGATGGACAACAACAGCATCTAAAACACAAAATAAGTTGGTGATCGGCTGTGCTAGACTTATCAGCAGTATGTGCTCTATTCCACGGTTGATTTCAAACTTTCTCATTATACTTCCAAATGTTGCCAGCATGGTTTATAAATAGTCTGTTGCTGATAATCTTAGAGAGGGGTGTGATAACAGGAAAAAAAAGTGCCATTGTTAATGTGAGATGTAGGATCTGATCTAAAATAGCATGCTAAAGCTCGCTGTTTCTGGAGAACAGTGCTAATTTCTCTTATCACGAAAAATGTTCTGTTTGGCACAAGTGAGTCCTGCCTCCTTCCAAGAGTGAACAGAAAGTAAAACCAGATGTGTTAGCTTGGGCTTTTAGGGTATTTGAGTAACTTGAAATACCTCCAAACTGTGTATAATGAAGCTAGTGTAAGCAGAGTCATGAAATTCATTCTAGATGTTTCCATGGCAAAGGTTAACTTGCATAATAGAAACACATAGAGATATAATATTGCCATTTGAAATAAAGAGTCATTATCCTCAGATTTCACTAATTAACACTAATAGTTTTAACTATGTTCCATTTATCTTTATTAGTCTACCAGTAGGTTCCAATAACACTTAATAATGGAATTATTAAGGTTTCATAATTGTGTAACACATCAATTACTTCAATTGAGTTAAAAACTTAAAATTGTCATTATAGTGTCTGAACCAGTAACTACATTGGCCTAAAGTAGAATGTTATGAAATACATCAGAATGATAAAGAAGAACATGTTAGAAACTCATATTAGAGTTTAACTGTTAAGGGACTGACTGTGTGGCTCCTTTGCTTAGTGTCGGGAGGCAGAAGCCGACTGCATCTCATTGACCTGGGCAGCTGTGTAAAGGTTTTGAGCAAGACCCGTGACAGCACTACAGGACTCTGCCTCTCTCTGTCCGCCCTGGGGAACGTCATATTAGCCTTGGTCAATGGCAGCAAGCACATCCCTTACAAGTAAGACTTTTTCTTTTCACTTTGCTCACATAATATGATTTTAACAAAAACACATAGGGTTAAACTTTTCAGACGGATATGTTGCAACCTCAACGACAAGATTACGATTATACTGTGATGGGTGAAGTCATTCGCCAGTCGCTTGACTCATTAAAGATGCAACATGTTTAGTATTAATATCTCCACTGCATGCCGTTAATTCTTCACGAACACACCTCATATGAATAATATATACAAACTGACATTTTCCTGGCTTTGATGTGAGCAATAATTAGTGGATTCTAATGCTACATTGAATCTGCAGAGAGAACGTAACCTTTATCGTTCCTCAGGGGTGATAGCTAAGTGAATTAGCTTGTGCCAAGCAGCCATAGAGACAGATGCAGTTTTACATTCACTGGGATTCATCGAACATTCTTAACACAGACCGTTTCTCTGCAACTGCTGTTTTATTTCTTTAAGCAGCATGTTAATTTGAGTTAAACAGACAACTTTGAGAAAGTGCCATGCATCTTCCAGCAGCTTTTTTTCCCTAAAAATTTGCAGCGCTTCCATTTAGCTCCCTCAAGGCACGTTTGCATTTTTATACCATGGCTCCCCAATTTAATCATGGTGAATTTACATTGCAAAGCATCATAAGGGTTTAAGGCTGGAAACGTATCCGCTCTGGAGAGCCGAGATATAATTAGGGTTTACGGCCTTTTGGGAGGAATGCAACATTTGCACAAGATAAATTGAATTAATATGCATGTATCACAAATGAATATAAATCTACACAAGTCACTAATTTTAGATAGTGATTTAATAAGAGCTAAATAATACTTTAGCTGCCTTTTATCTTTCTAATTGACTGTTTTAACCTCTCTAATTTAATGTCAAATCTAGAATGTTGTTTTGAATTCTGAATTATTATCAATTCAGAATATATTAATTATTGATTTTACACTACAATGCATTGTTCAGTCTAGGGCACAATATTAGAAGCAATAACCAGAAACACTTTATATGTGTTACGTAAAGTGTTTACGTATTTTGCCAAAGGGTGAATGTTATCTTAATGGCACATCTCTGATAAATGTATGTTTTTGCTACATCATGGATGGTAAATTATGCTTGTATAATTTATGCTTAGTTAGCCATGAGGTCACTGTCTTAATAACCACTCAAGATTGACTACACACTTCACTAACCATATTTAATCTATTTATTTCATCCAACATCGGACAAATTAGCATAAAGTATCATCATAATCACATGCTGTACACTCTCTCGCTGTATTCCGTGACAATATTTTGTTTCAAATTATTGTATAGGTAATTGATTTCTGAGAACTGAACTTGCATGTGCATATTGTAATGCTTGCTGACTCATCCTTGAAAAGCAGCTTTATATGTCACCTCTAATGGTTGCCATAGGGAAGGCAGACAGAACAGGAAATGCCAATCCAAGTCTCTCTTTCTCTCTCTCTCTCCTTTGAAAAGAGACTGTCTGGGAGCTGAGGTTTTTTGAATCAAGGTCAGCAAATCAAAATGCCCAAAAAGGCTCTATCCATTCTTATTATTAATAAGGGTATTATTAGAATATTAGACTAATTGCTAAAAGTGGTGCAGGTATTTAGTGAAAGGTGTTCAAAAGCCTTGATTTTGAATGCATCTGCCATTTTAAAAATAAAATTTGTTCTGAAAGGGTTAACTCATCTTACAGTTTATGCATCTTCACTGTTATTCATCTGGTTACACAATTGGCATTCTGCACAAATAAACTAATTCCATTTTTGTTTACAGAGATAGTAAGCTAACCATGCTATTACGAGAGTCCCTGGGAAACATGAATTGTCGCACCACCATGATAGCCCACATTTCCTCGTCACCCAACAACTTCTCAGAGACACTTTCCACCCTTCAAATTGCTTCTCGTGTTCTTAGGCTGAAGAAGAAGAAGGCTAAAGTAAGCGTGGTATGACTCTGTCCTATATTTTATTGAACTTTCTATTATCTTATAGATAGATTCACCCATTGTATTTTATGTTTAGTTGTTTAAAATGCAGTCAAATGTTTCTTTTGTAGCAATACACATCCAGTTCCTCTGGTGGTGAGAGCTCATGCGAGGAAGGAAGAATGCGTCGCCCAACACAGCTGAGAACCATCCATTCTAGAAATGTGGTTGATTCAGACATGCCTCTGCTACACCTCTCCAGTGACCCTGAAGACTATTCCAGCAGCGAGCAGTCATGTGACACAGTTATCTACGTGGGGCCAAATGGCTCAGCTCTTTCAGACAAAGAGCTAACAGACAATGAAGGTCCTCCAGAGTTTGTTCCTATCATCCCATCCCTACATAAAAATAAAGCAGATCTTGGCAAGGATCCTTTGACATCACAACCATCTCAACAGGCTGTAGCCCCACTAGCTCAGGCCTCACAGTCTGTCCAACCTTTGCAGACCATTCATCCTCAGCCACTTCCAACTTTGCCAGAGGAAGGTGCAGAGTCAGGTAAGAAGGAGAAGGACTGTCTTAAGTGTAACACTTTTGCGGAGCTACAAGAGAGGCTGGAGTGTATTGATGGAAGAGAAGAGGTTACGAAATTCCCTTTTGAAGAAGTCCCTGCCAACAAAGCTGCCAAATTTGAGTCTGGCCATGGTCAAGTCATTAAAGGGAGTCATCAATCCAGTTCTCCCAAGAGGATCTCTGACCAGCAATTGGAGGAGATCCGTGAGGTGGTTGAAGAAGCAGAGATTGCTCAGTCAATAATTGAAAGCCTGACACAGTGTTCAGCAGGCAGTTGTGGACTCTCTAGCAGCAGAAGTGTGACCGGTAGCAGTGGTATTGGGCAACTAACCCCTCTTCAGAGAGCCAAGAGCTCTAGTTTACATGACAGTAAAGAATCAATCAGTGGTGGGAGCAGCAGTGAGAGTAAGCCCCGTCCTATGGGTTCCCCTCGATTGGGCATTGCCAGTCTTACTAAAACTTCAGAGTACAAACCACCATCCTCTCCCTCTCAACGCTGCAAAGTGTACACCCAGAAAGGAGTTATGCCTGGTACACCACCTCACTCCTCACAGAATCTTAATTTAGACTCTAGAAAATCATCTACAGAATCTTTGCTTAATCCAGAGTCTAGAACCTCTCCGGTGGGGATGAGCCCACAGGTCCTAAAGAGATCTTCATCCTCCAATAGCCTCGGATCAGCTGAGACACTGTGTGACGATGTTCCCCAGCTGCCTTTGGACAATAAGAAAGACACCACAGCCACAGTTATGCTGGAGCATCCTTTGGAACCCAATGGAGAGGATGAGCTGGTGTTCACCCTAGTGGAAAAGCTGACAATCAGTGGAGTGATGGAAAATGGCAGACCAACCAGTATTATCAGCTTTAACAGTGACTGTTCAGTGCAGGCCATGGCATCTGGTTCAAGGCCTGTTAGTATCATTAGCAGCATAAGTGAAGACCTAGAACATTATGCCACTGCTCCCTGCTCTACCAATGCCACTATTTCACAAGTCAACATTGCTAAATTCTTGCCTCTCAGCAGGATAGAAGGGGACGTCCAGGCTAGTCGTCGTTCCTCAATCAGCTCATGGCTGAGTGAAATGAGTGCTGGCAGTGATGGCGACCAGTCATGTCATAGCTTTGTTGCTCAACAGTGCTTTGGACAAGGTGAGGCATTAGCCGAAGACAGGCTTTTGGAAATTCAAGAAGAAGGTGACATTGATGTTCTCCCTGAGTCAAATGGCCAAAAGAACTCAGACAAAGAAAGTGATTCCAATACAGCTGAAGTGATTGACAAAAACACAACTACAAAACACAAACTAGACAAACTGCCCTCAACCTTAGGTGGCTATGTTCCTTTTAAGACCAATATCACAACTCACCCATGTGCTGCTGTTAAGCCAATAGTTGTGCAGGACTTGCTTACCAAAACCCTTCCAGTCAATGATCCCAAATCCCCACCTGTTCCAATCTCAAGTGAGATAAATTTTGATGACCCATGGTTGAAAAGAGAGGGCAATGAAGAGACCAAGCCTTTGAACATGGTCTGTGATGTCAAATCAGAAAAGAGAACATCTGAATCTGTGAAAAGGAAATGTCAAGTCGACAAGCACAGCTCAAGTAGTGAAGCCTCATGTTCCCCTGATTCAGTGAACCGGGTGGTGGATGGCTGCGAGATGGTCTTCAATGCCTCCGAAAGCATAACTCAAGTGTACTCTGCAGACATCCTCAGGACAGGTAGTCTCCCTCGTGCATGGCATCGCTTGAATAAGCAGGATGATCTGGAAGACCTTACATACCGGTACATGAGTGGAGAGTATAAAAGCCTTGGGGTTACCACCTCCACTCCCTGCAGTCCAAGAGCCACACTCGAAAGAAGAAGCTCCGTTGGGAGGCAAGGTATCTTTGCTCGTCAGAAAGGAATCCCACCATTGCCACCTGTAAGGAAGTCTAGCCTTGACCAGAGGAATCGAGCAAGCCCACAGCATAATCCAGGAAACGCTCAGACCCCAAACCAGCATCTATCTTTCCTTGGTAGCACACCTGAAGACATGGGCGGTAAACATAAAGGACCAAATGTAGAGAGCAGCAGACTTTTCAGTGCCAAACTTGAGCAGTTAGCAAACAGAACAAATTCCTTAGGAAGGTCCCACGGGGCACATTATGACTGTCATTCCTTGGAGAGAGCTGAGAGTTTGACCTCTCTGGGCTCTAAAGGAGGAGTCACAAAAGACAGTACAATGCCAAGGACAGGTAGGAGCATCACCCGTGGTTTGCTCTCATCACCCACCAATGGACCAAATGGCAACAACAATGTACCGCAGTCACCCAAAGCAAGTCAATCTAAAATCTCTGCAGTTAGCAAACTCCTTATGGCAAGCCCTAAAGCTCGAAGCTTATCAACCTCTAGCACTAAAACCCTAAGTTTCTCCACCAAGTCCCTTCCACAGTCAGTAAACCGGAGCTCAAGTTTGCCCCCCAATGGAAAGAACCAGAACCAAAATTCATGGTCAACCCAGTCCCTAAGTCGCAACAAGGGGACAGGGTTAGTATCTAAGCTACCTTTAAGAGCAGTGAATGGACGAATCTCAGAGCTTCTACAAGGTAGCGCCAGCTCTCGCACTACCCAAGGTAGAGGAGCTTCAGACACTGAAGAGAGAGGAGCAGCAGTCCAAGGAGAGGAAAGGCCAGTGGTCCATACTTTACCCTCACCTTACAGTAAGATCACTGCCCCAAGAAGGCCTCACCGTTGCAGTAGCGGGCACGCTAGTGACAACAGCAGTGTGCTAAGCGGAGAGCTTCCTCCCGCCATGGGAAAGACTGCTTTGTTTTACCACAGTGGTGGCAGCAGTGGCTATGAGAGTATGATACGAGACAGTGAGGCCACAGGAAGCACATCATCTGCTCAGGACTCGATGAGTGAGAACAGCAGTTCTGTCAGTGGTCGCAGGAGCCTAAAGAATTCAAAGAAAAGAAGTAATACAGGTAAGCAAATATAACATGATTAAAATTATGCTTTTTATACATAAAATCCTGAATATCAACATGAAAAATACATTTAACATGAAAAATTACTTTCTGTGTGTTTGTAATAGTAGAAAATGTCAACTTACTCCTGTGAACTTGGTTATTTATTTTTCAGTTTTGTTTTTTTTGAGTATAGTCTGTTTCTTAAGTCTGACAACTTCATTTTATGGCTTATCATGGCATTCATCTTTCTAAATTTCAACTATACAAAGATCTCTTAACAGCACAATTAATGTAATCCCTAATGAACTGTGCTCAACAAAATTTATTGTACTACAAAGCTTGTAGTGCTCATTCCAGATTATAGTTGGAAGAAACAGAACTTTTTAAACAGCTTTACTCCCTCGAAACATGCTTGGATGATCTGTTATGATACAGACTGATAGCAGTTGCCAAACTTAGCTGTGGGTGGTCTTTGAATATTTAGTGCTGCCTAAATTCCTGAATACACACCTCCTCTCCCGTTTCCTCAGGCAAAGAATTTTACCCTATTTCTCGGCACCACAAACCTTTGCATGGTGGGAACACTGAAAATTTCAATCCTGGCTCTGGAACAACAGACACAATAGCTAGACCAGTACGTGTTGAACCCGCAAATAAAATCAGTATTGTAAAAGACTTTGCAAGGTGAAGGATATAAAAGCACAACCACAGTTAAAATTTACATCAACTGCCATTCTTAACGTTCTCCTGAACTCAGAGTAGTCTCTATCTCTGTCTGAGGGAATGAGGGAAGACTGAAAGTTTGACCTTTTCTGTGCTGTTTTCAGACCAAATGACAAGCTAAAACACATTAAAATTACCTTGTTCCTTGGTTCCAAATCAGATTTAATCATATCAGCAGACCTGGAACTGTCAATTTCTATGCAAATAGGTGAACCACTTCTGGCAAATTCCTCAGTGTAGACTTCGTTCCCCCAGACTGGTCAGATAAGATACTGTCTTGCTATTATCTCAGTGGTCTTTTTCATTACACAGCTGCTCTGAATTTGCTAGCAGAGCTGCTCCGTGTACTGTAGGTAAAATTTGGGCTCAGCACTGTGACACTTTGACACTTTTTTTGACAGGCTTAATTACAAAGCAACTCAAGATTGATAAAATGTGTTTACATAGTGATAATGACATGACATTGCTTCATCCCCAGGGTCCCAGAGACGCCGCCTAATCCCTAATCTCACCTTGGACACCTCTTCTCCCGTGAGAAAGCCGGTCATCAGTCCAGGGGTACGCTGGGTGGACGGTCCCCTCCGGCCCACACAGAGGGGTTTAGCTGAACCTTTTGAGATTAAGGTTTATGAGATTGATGATGTTGAACGTTTACAGAGGAGGCGAACCATAGGCAATAAGGTAAGAAGAGTGAGCAGCAGAGTATTTTTACAGCAGTTCTTTTGAACATGTTATAGATAGATGTCTCACGAATTGTTGTTGTGCCCCCAGGAAGTGGTATACTTTAGTGCCAAACTGAAGATCTTGGAGCATCGGCAACAAAGAATCTCAGAGGTGCGGGCCAAGTACGATTGGCTGAAAAAAGAACTGGAGCAAACCAAACAACATCTGATGCTGGAGCCAGAGAAATGGACCACTGAATGTAAGTGATTTGCACACTTTGGGTTGCCGTCAATGGTACTTTCTTGAACTGTTTCTAGTCTAAGAAATGATAGTCATATACTGTACTGTATGAATATAATAATTTAAAGGGCAAATTCAATAAATAGTTGCGCAACCTGCAGGCATTGTAAAATGTTGATTATGACAAAAATACGAGTGTGGTGGTTCAACTCCTGTCAGTTAACATCCGTTTCTGTCACTTTTGCAGTTGACCTTCAGCAGACATTTGAAGTGGACTCTCTGGAGTACTTGGAAGCTCTGGAGTTTGTCACGGAACGACTGGAGAACCGGGTCAACTTCTGCAAAGCTCATCTGATGATGATCACATGCTTTGACATTACCTGTCGGCGACGGTAAAAGATTTGCCAAGTATTATGGACAATTGGAAGTGGAAAAGACTCAGCAGGGTGTATGTGAGCAAGTTACAAAGTTCATCACTACAATGATGGCTGAAATGAATGGGAAAATATAAAGGCTTAATATTTTTCTAAAATGGATTTTGGTGGGGAACAGAAAATGCTGGACTTGGATAGTTGGTGGAAAAAAAAAAAAAAACATTGTCCCACATAGCTGGATGAGCACTTTGGAACTTTGGAGTCATTGTTTGCGAAAATGGCTTGCTCACTTGCTGTGAACAAACTAATTATAATGCCATATGTGGATAAAAGAACAAATCGTTAAAGAAGATGAATGAAAAACAACAAAAAGGACGACAAGTGCCTTGTGAACACTTCAATATCTTGGAAATCTATGGGGAAAAAAAATCCATATTTGTGTACAGATGGTGCTAGCTTAAAAAAACATGCATACGAACAAAAAAAGTTTAAAAAGTAAAAAGAAAAAGAAAACACTGCTTGTTAAATTATGTGTTTAATCTCTTTGATTCTGTCTCGGTATTTGTATTGTTATACACTAGTCACATTCAACATGAACTGTTACGTGTGTTTTATATTATTTTTTGTATTCTTGGACACACTGAGACCACATAGAGTGTTTCATATTCAATGAAATGGCACAGCACGATATCTAGAAGAATGATTCTGGCATTGGCTCATTGATTTTTCACATCCCCTGCGGTTATGTTGGCATTTTCAGCAGTGTGACGCCTCGGGCTGGGCCACTCCAGCGTGTCACGGTTGAGAGGCGAGAAGAATCCTCAGTCTGGCAGGACCAACAAGGATCTTTAATATCGGTGAAAAAATAAAGGTTTTTTGCTGCATGCCAGCTTCTTGGACATTTTTAAGTAATTGGCTTCTGCAAACGAAAAGCTTCCTTAAATAATGTTTTTCGTCAAATACAACTTGTTGAATTTAGTCTGTTGCACTGCATTCCAGATCAGATAGGTGCATATGTCTGGTCATTGGCCTTCTCTCTATGTGGTCTCATTGTCAGTGTGCTGACACTTTGGTATAAATCTGTTTATATATACAGTATATATATGGTGCTTGAGACAGTTTCAGCTCTAAACGTTTATAGATGAGTATATAGCCTGTTTCTGGTACTAACTAAAGACTTCATACGCTTTTCCATTCCTGCTTCACTCCTCTTCCCTGCCCTAACGCCCGCCAAAGCAAAGGGGAGCGACATTCCTGCTGCCCTTTTGAGCTTTTGGCAATGTAATGAATGAAGGATATTATTTATTTTTTACCTCAGGAGGCCTGTATGACAGAGATGCTTATATTCTATAATTTATTTAGCCTGCAAAGCACTATGCATTAAAATTGTACAGTAGCTAAATTCATGCCATATATAAATATAATATACGTATATATTTCACTTTTGTTTATATATTACATAGTTTTTGTTTTCTTTTTTGCCATTTCTTTGTAAACACCTATCGCCAAATCATGGGAGATGAGAGAACACGCAATTTCCATGTTTATTCATGAAATATTTCATTACAACCCGTAACATCCTTTGGCATCTGTGGATTGTTCAACTAATACATTGTGTGACATGCAGTACAACGTGAAATGAATATCATCCTTAATGGGCTTTAATGTTCAAGAACATGGTTGCGAAACTAAAACCTCGCCTCCATTCACTATCTCATGTGAATAGAAAGGAAAAACAAAAAATATGTATGAGAGAAGATAAAAGTTGTCAACATATTGCTTCATGTTAATACTGCGACAGTCGGCATGATTTCTTATGCTATGGGGAAAAACAGAGCCTGAAAAAGAGTTTGATTGACAGAGACTGATGTAAATAAAGGACGTTTTGGAAGCTGCATTCTTTTTCTGCTTCATTCTGCACAACTAATTACAATAATTTTCACTTTAATCCTTTATTAAAACTTTTTGGTTGTTTTCTCAGCTACTACAGTATAAAGTTTTTTTTATTATTAGCTGGTCACCACATTTTTGTACAGGTGCAATCTGCAGCATGAATCTTCTGCCTTTTGATGGAATTGCTTATAAAAAGGAATGAAAGCAACCTTTAGTCTGTCTGCTTTTATTCAGCTATTATTTTAATTCAATATACACAGTTTCATTTTAGACATCTCTTCAAATAGATATGCCTGATCCCGACGCTTGCAGACAAGATGGATCTTTGTCAGCTTTAATGAACCGACATCATCCAGAGATGTAGTTTGATAAAAAATTATATCAGACATCAGAGGAACACAGGGGAGTTTATGAGCTTTACAAGTATATGATAATTCACCCTACACCTGACAGGACTAATACAGACAATAACACATCTTATCAGTGATCCTGATGTTTAATGTCAAAAATCTCCTTGTAATAATAAAAGTGAACTGATTTCTGTCACTAACCCGTTACCTGTGATATTCTCCTATGTGTGTGTACATATATTTGTATAAGTATATACCTCAGTGGTTGTAAAACCATATTTCCTTTAAGTCAAATTATACATATATATTTTGTTTTTACTTAAAGAATATTATATATATATATATATATATATATATATATATATATATATATATATATATATATATATATATATATATATATATGCACTGCTCAAAAAATTAAAGGAACACTTTGAAAACACATCAGATCTCAATGGGGAAAAATATCATGCTGGATATCTATACTGATATGGACTGGGTAATGTGTTAGGAATGAAAAGATGCCACATCGTTTGATGGAAATGTAAATGATCAACCTACAGAGGACTGAATTCAAAGACACCCCGAAAATCCAAGTGAAAAAATGATGCAGCAGGCTAGTCCATTTTGCTGAAATTTCATTGCAGCAACTCAAAATGGTACTCAGTAGTTTGTATGGCCCCCACATGCTTGTATGCATGCCTGACAATGTCGGGGCATGCTCCTAATGAGACGACGGATGGTGTCCTGGGGTATTTCCTCCCAGATCTGGACCAGGGCATCACTGAGCTCCTGGACAGTCTGAGGTGCAACCTGGCAGCGTTGGATGGACCGAAACACAATGTCCCAGAGGTGTTCTATTGGATTTAGGTCAGGCGGGAGTGGGGGCCATTCAATGGTATCAATCCCTTCATCCTCCAGGAACTGCCTGCATACTCTCGCCACATGAGGCCGGGCATTGTCGTGCACCAGGAGGAACCCAGGACCCACTGCACAACGTAGGGTCTGACAATGGGTCCAAGGATTTCATCCCGATACCTAATGGCAGTCAGGGTGCCATTGTCTAGCCTGTAGAGGTCTGTGCGTCCCTCCATGGATATACCTCCCCAGACCATCACTGACCCACCACCGAACCAGTCATGCTGAACAATGTTACAGGCAGCATAACATTCTCCACGGCTTCTCCAGACCCTTTCACGTCTGTCACGTGCTCAGGGTGAACCTGCTCTCATCTGTGAAAAGCAAAAGGTGCCAGTGGCGGACCTGTCAATTCTGGTGTTCAATGGCAAATGCCAATCGAGCTCCACGGTGCCAGGCAGTGAGCACAGGGCCCACTAGAGGACGTCAGGCCCTCAAGCCACCCTCATGAAGTCTGTTTCTGATTGTTTGGCCTGCTGGAGGTCATTTTGTAGGGCTCTGGCAGTGCTCATCCTGTTCCTCCTTGCACAAAGGAGCAGATACCGGTCCTGCTGATGGGTTAAGGACCTTCTACGGCCCTGTCCAGTTCTCCTAGAGTAACTGCCTGTCTCCTGGAATCTCCTCCATGCTCTTGAGACTGTGCTGGGAGACACAGTAAACCTTCTGGCAATGGCACATATTGATCTGCCATCCTGGAGGAGCTGGACTGCCTGTGCAACCTCTGTAGAGTCCAGGTATCGCCTCATGCTACCAGTAGTGACACTGACCCTAGCCAAATGCAAAACTAGTGAAAAACAGTCAGAAAAGATGAGTAGGGAAAAAAATGTCAGTGGCCTCCACCTGTAAAACCATTCCTGTTTTGGGGGTTGTCTCATTGTTGACCATCTAGTGCACCTGTTGTTAATTTCATTAACACCAAAGCAGCTGAAACTGATTAACAACCCCCTCTGCTACTTAACTGACCAGATCAATATCCCATGAGTTTAACTGACTTGATGCTATTCTCTGATTAAAAAGTGTTTCTTTAATTTTTTTTGAGCAGTGTATATATAGTTAAGTCATGAAACTCTTCTGAGCAGCTGATTGGTTCAAGGGATTCAAGCGAAATCCCATAGTGCACTGCAATCAACTGATCCGATTCGAAGTCAGGAATAAATAGGTTATGTAGACAGAACAAAACGGAACGAATGGATGACCCATTGTTTTTAAGGGGCTCCCTATGTTTCCTTGCAGCAGCCTAAAATTCACTTCAGTGTTTTCATGTGCATTTTAGATGTATTCTCACTCATCCAGCAGCAGCAGAGCAGATCTAGTCCGCTAAGACCACACATGTACATTCCATGTATATTAATAAATGCTGTTTAAATTCATTCCGAGAGTTGTCATGATTGAAATATATATTCTTTAAGTAAAAATGGTAAAAAAAAAAAAACTTGATTTTTGGTAAAATCCAACTCAGACAAGGTTTATGGTTGGACTTGTTCACATTTTGTGAGAAATGATGTCATAGGCTCAACAAAGGGCTTAGAGTGTGAGTTAGAGATAGGACTGCTGACAACTCGTTGCTCTATACCAACTTCCTCTATTTCCTCTTAAGCCCCATTCTATCCAAGAGAAAGATGTTATCTCCATCTCAGAACAGTGCACCTCGAAAAACTGTTTGCTTTAGTGGACAGAGTTATGAGAAGCGAGGATGGTGGTATGAGACGTGTAATCCCCATCTATCTGTATCCTGACACTCATGAGTGTAAAAAGATTTAGCAAAAATAACGTCCGGAGAAACAGGCTACTGACAAAAGTATAATCTGCGCTAACCCAGACTGTTACAAATCCACTAGACCAGGGGTGTTCAATCCTGCTCCTGGAGGGCCACTGTCCTGTAGAGTTAACCCTACCATAACCCTAAACACCTTGAATATTTCTTAATGAAATGCCAGTTTTTCATGTTAGCATATACATTGAAACATCTATTCAAACCAGAGTACTGAAATTATTTAAATTATCCCTTGCATTCACTTAACTGTGATGATTGTGAAAACTAATATGATTTTTATTTTTAAAAAATGATTTAACATTTTATACAATATATTAAGTCATATGATGGGGACATGGAAATTTACTGAATAGTAGGAATGACCCACATTACAAATCAAAGACTGATCTGTAATAATAACACATTCCAGATGGTAAAAGAGAAGCTTAAAAACACAAAGCAGCACCTGAAATATGTTTATGAAATCTGAGCGAATGGGACCGTTTTGCCTGAGTAACTTTGATGATTGAAGTTAATGATGAGAAACTGAAGCACAAATCTGAAGTGTGTGTTGTTTGGAGCGCTTCTTGAAGCACAACAGTTATTGCTGAAAAGCTGTTGCTTTTCACAACAGTTGATTATGTGATAATCAAATCAAAAGCAAACTAAAGCCATATATCAAAGCTACTACCTCACAGTAGTTTGGGTAAATGTGCTAATGGAGTTTTTATTCCAAACAACACACCCCAATTAAAACATTTCCTTGACTTTCAGTTTTTGTTTTTTTTTTTCCATTAGACCCTACATTCTACTGAAATACTGTTTAAATCTTGGCTACATTCAGAATGCAAGCAAAAGTGGTCCAAATCTGTTTTCTACATAACAGTGTGAACAGCACAAACCACATAAAATCTGGTCTTTTTCGATTCTGATTTGGACCACTTCCATACAGTATGTGGTCCTAAATCAGATACAGAGCTGAGGTTTTGAAATGCGACCTCAGTCTGAACAGCCATATCGGAATTCATGAGACTTTTACGTCACTCTAGAAGATCAACAATCGCTCTAATCTGAAAAAATAATGAGAACAGCCAAAAAAAAATAAAAATAAAAATAAAAAAATGGATCTGATCTAAGGCTTGCAGTGTG
Organism: Mylopharyngodon piceus; assembly: GCA_039654765.1. Classification (NCBI taxonomy): domain Eukaryota; kingdom Metazoa; phylum Chordata; class Actinopteri; order Cypriniformes; family Xenocyprididae; genus Mylopharyngodon; species Mylopharyngodon piceus. The sequence continues at coordinate 20,630,044 of CM077449.1, forward strand.
AATGTAGCCAGCACATAGATCTTAAAATGGCAGTCTGAAATGTCATATTTGAATCTGCGCTGTTAACTAAAACTACTAAATATCATTGGCAGTAACTTAAATGAAGCTAAAATAAAATAAAATATTAAATATTCAATGAAAAACCTAAACTTTAAAAAAATTAAAATAATAAGAAATGTTGAAAGTACTGAAATTAACAATAAAAAAACTGATAAAATCACAAAAACATAACTAAAATTAAAAATATGTAAATAAAAGCTAATTTAAAATACTATACATGAACAATACTAAAATAACAATTTACCTAATTTTATTCAAATTTTACCCAAAGTGACCAGAACAACATGAAACATTAATGTAACAATTCACTGAATACTCAATCAGATGCATTTTAATACTAATATGATATCAAACATATCTGTTTGTTAAGCTAATAATATGCAGCTACTGTACAAATCAAAATGGAGTGACCCAAATTGTTCAGACTTTGCAATAGATGCATATACTGCACACAAAAGTTTATTATTTAGATTTAGCAATATTTTTCCTGTTGTAACCATTCATTTTGGCTCAAAATACCTAGAAGCAGGACTTTCTTTTGAAATTATGGAGGGTAGTAAACTATACTTTGGATTGAGTGTTAAAAGTGAACAGCTGTTCTGGGGAACAAAAAAAAAAATATAAAAATATAAAAATATGGAAATGAAATGAAAAAGCATGGCAGTAATGTTGCTTTTTCCCCTCTGGCAAGCTGAGTAGAAGCAGCAGAGAAAAATTATTCATTTTTTTCAATAGAATTCTAAACCAGCTGGTTTGATACACAAGGGCACAAAAGCAGGTGGCAGACACAACCATCCCGAAACATTCCATTTGAGAGCTAATATAGTGGCGTGTTGATTGACAGCCAACGTGTCAGCGGAAAGGCAGAGAGGTTGGGGCGGTGTCGTTCTCCATATGATGACACAGGGTTGGTGCGGTGCCACACATCAGCCGCCTAGACTCCACCAAGCTCTGCCTGGCACTCGCTCAGTTTTCTCCTCACCTCATTAGTCAGGGCATGCTCCGTCCCGTGGGTCACCTTCATGATGTCATAGGCCTGAGGAGGAAGAGAGACGGCTGAGTTAAATGATTGTCATGTGAAGGAAGGAAATTCATTTAAAGGATTGAAACGGGAGCTGTGAGAGTCCAAAGCAGCCATTATGTTACTGTGGGGTTGGCTGGTGCACCAAGAGTGTCACGGGTGAAATTGTAGTGGAAGAAATGTGCCACATTAAGGTAAAATTAAAGATAAAATTCTTTCTGTCAGCCATTTCATTAAACCAATAAGGGCTGTTATTCTTTGACCAACATTCTCTAAGTTTCAAGATAATAAAAAGCATTTTTTTTTTTAAAAGCAACTTTTTTGTCCTTATTTTGTCATTTGCATATAGTCTGCCTGACTCTGACTGAGATTTATATCACAAAATCTAATCAAACACCAGCAGACAGACGGTAAAGTCAGTGCCATTTAGACAACAATCAGACAATCAGCGAGCTCAACTGCAGGGCAGAATGCAGCCGTTCACCATCGAGGGTCTCATTACAGTCCTGATGTCTCTGAAGTAGGATATACGGCCAAAGATCATCTGATAACAGACCTGTGTGAAGCTCCCCTGAGCCTCCTTCAGTCGGCCCAGGAAGTGCTGCAGCTTCCCCACCCGCAGCAGCTCCACCGCTCTGGACGGATGAGGATCGGAGTAGTACAATCTGGAGGAGGAAACAGAAGAATATTTGTAGAATTGGCTAAATAAATGGCAACAATGTGAGCTTTCAAGTGGCCATTTTGTGGTTTAGTGTTTAAAGATCTTGGCTACTGACTAAATGTAGGTTCCAACTCTAGAAAGAGAGTTTCATGACCAACTACCAAAGATATACACACACTTGAAATGCAAGATACCAAAATTGTAGTGCAATTTTTGTTCTGGAAGATTGACTATACAAGAATATTAAAAATTAAGCACAGAACATTTTAATCTTGAGTAAAAAAGATGAATAATTGTTCACACACACACACAAATTTAAAAAAAAAAAAAAGTTCTGATATTAATAAAAGCAACTTCTGATATTATCTGCTTCTAATATTGGCTTAATCAGAGAGATACCAATAATCTTGAGATGCCAAGAAACTTATTACACAATTATCAATATACTCACCATACATTATATACCATCAACTTAATACTAAACTTCTGGTCACACCAGGGAAACCAACGCTATCTCATGACCAATTCATATATTTTTTTACGAGGTGGCTAATTCGTACGACCTTACTCGTACAAATTTATACGATTTGTCTAAACCCCAGTGATGGGTAGGTTTAAGAGTGAGGTTAGGGTTTGGCAGTTTGGCAACTCGTAAAATACGTACGATTTAGCAAAAAACATACGAATTTGTATGAGTGAAGTCGTATAAATTAGCCACCTCATAAAATACATACGAATTGCCGTGAGATCGGGTTGGGGAAACTGTAGTAAAGAAATGTACTTTAAATCAGCATCTGCAAGCAAGAATAATAATGCTTCCCTTGTTAGGAGAAGTAAATACACTAGACAACTGATATACTAGACACACACAAAAAAGTCAACATTTCTTTTATATATGGTGTTTGAGCACATCAGATTAATAGCTGTGATCCTGGCAGGAAACATGCTAACATCAGCATATATTCCAGGATGGTGAGGGTGATGTTCCCTGTCAGCAGCGCAAGAAAGAAAAGCCTTTATTCCACATTTCCCATTCATCCGCAATGAGCCGAGGGCAGTAGGCCAGGCTTATGGGTGATCCTCTATGCTGAGATGGGCAAACCAGAGAGAGGCTGATTGTCTGCCGCTCTAAAACCAGGACATAAATTCACAAAGCCCTCTCCTAGCAAGAAGATATAAGAATATATGAGGTGTTTCCTGGGACACAGTATGAAAACATCATTTGCAACCCATTTTACTTTACACAAAGCATTTTCAGAATTTTCAACAAAAAATGATTTAGTTCATTTCAAGCACATGTGGTACTGAGTTTTGTTTCATATGTGTTCCAACTCATAACTCGATGAGCTCAGTAAAGCTGTGTAGATTCATCTTCATAGCCTTGACTGACTTTCACTTAAAGGTCAAATCATTGGCAGTAAAAGCAATGATGAAGATGAGTGCTTACAATTCTTTAAAACTCTGTTTTTTTTTTTCTTTTCTTCACACAGAAGCTCAGTCATTGTTTGGCCACACTTGTATTTTGAAATATTCCTCTACTGGGATTCCTCATGACAGTCTTCATCACGTAGTGCAGATTTTTATTGTCAAGAGTTACGGGTCCGCCACTGTCAAGGTCATCCAATAACAGAGATTGATGATCTAAGCTCCTCAGGTTCATTTTAAAGACCCTGGTGATTTTGTTAGTTGTAAAAATGTCTAGAAATATCAGACTCTTTAAACGTTACAATAAAAGAATGAGGATTCAAGTTTTACAAGGACAAACACTTGAAGGCACATGGAGGAATTTGATGGATGTGAAACTAAATTCTGATTAATATTTATACAACACTTCAGACCGGAAAGGTCTACAACAGAATAGACAGTTAGAATATAAAATTTGTTAAGGCTATTTTTATTGCACTTACGTGATCAAGATTTTTTTCTAACATTATTAATTAAAGGTGGCATATTATATATATATATGCTGTCAAATCGATTAATCACATCTAATATAAAAGTCTGTAAATATGTGTGTATATAAATAATATAATATAATATAATATAGATACATATGTATATACACTGTATATACATACATACATGCGCATATACATATATATGTGTGTGTGTGTGTGTGTGTGTGTTATATACATGTATACACATATATTTTATATATTTACAAACTTTTATGTTAGATGTGATTAATCATGATTAATCGATCCGACAGCGCTAATATATATACAATACCCTTCAAAAATTTGGGATCGGTAAGATTTTTAATGTTTTTAAAAGAAGTTTCGTCTGCTCACCAAGGCTGCATTTATTTAATTAAAAATACAGAAAAAAACTGTAATATTGTGAAATATTATTACAATTTAAAATAACTGTTTTCTATTTGAATATATTTTACAAAGTAATTTATTCCTGTGATGGCAAAGCTGAATTTTCAGCATTACTCCAGTCTTCAGTGTCACATGATCCTTCAGAAATCATTCTAATATGATGATTTGCTGCTGAAGAAACATTTTTTATTATTATCAATGTTGAAAACAATTCTTTTAAATTGTAATAATATTTCACAATATTACTGTTTTTACTGTATTTTAAATAAATTAAATAAATGCAGCCTTGGTGAGCAGACGAAACTTCTTTTAGAAACATTACAAATCTTACAGATCCCAAACTTCTGAACGGTAGTGTATATATATATTAGCGCTGTCAGATCGATTATTTATATATAAGCATGTAAATGCAATAATGATGTTTCCCTTGGCAAGTACTAAATTACAGACATAAATTGAGTGCTATAATTTTTCAGTATTCTTCTTGCTAAAATTACCATTAATTCTGAGGAAGTAGGAATGAAATGAAAAGAAATGAAATGAAATTTTTATTTCAAAATACCCTAAAGTACACCAGACTCACGCTTTATTTGTTGAGTCTATCATATACAATTAGAAGTGATTTTAATTAAAAAAAAACAAAACACATTTACCTTAAGCAACATAGTGCACATTATTTGACTACATTCAATAAATTTGATAGATGGGTCTGTTGATATACCAAATGAAAATGATCTCAGATGAGCTGTGACAATAAACATTGCCACTAATGTATTCACTGTTATACAACCTCAATGAAACCTGCCAAAACCTGCATTTCTCCAAGAAAAAAAAAAAAAAAAAAATCAACAATCAAATAACAATATCTCTGAACAACTACACTGGCTTGACGAACACGACTACTGCACAAAACTAGAATGTTTCTGTTGAAGTCCATCATCCATCAATGGTCTAGCCTGACCAGCCATGCTAGAGAAAACCATCATCAGTATTAGAGCGGCACTTCCTGTTGCTGTAGCAACAGCCAGAGGAGGGGCCGCGCCGCAGCGACCTGTTAACACTCCCATTAGTGTTAGCTCAGCCTTTCTATTCATCTCCACGCTGGATCATTACCAAGAACAAAGAGCTGTATCTCTGCTGGGACCACTTTGGAGGAATATTATATTGTGATTTCTATCTCCTTGGCAAACGGCAACTTGTATGGGAGCTGTAAAAAAGTACCACACCCAGGAAAGACAATAGCATTTATCAATAATCTACCCAGCAGACAATGACAGCACATTAACAAAGCCCTGGCACCGTAATCTGCAGCTTACATCTCCATGCATTAAAAGTGCTTTTGTCATGTGACAATCTCAAATAACTCTCTCTGAGCAGCAGTCAAGACAACGTAAGGGTTGTTTGTGGTGCTGATGCTAGTGTTTATGAAAGAATGCATGTAAATGATCAATTGATCAATGTCAAATCAATCACTGAGCCTTTTTTACATTCATGGAGGCATGTGCTGAATACACATGCATTTCTAAACATGAAAGAAAATTTTGTGGTAACACATTACAATAGACATTACAACATTCTTAATATTAATTTATAAACACTATTGTTCATGTTCATTGATTATACACTAGCTGATGTTAATTTACAAAACCTGAAAGTAATAAAATTTCTGTATTCTTTATTGTTAGTTCAAGTCAGTTATTGCATTAATGTTAATGGATAGAACCTTATTGTGAAGCCCTACCGATTTTGTGAATATTTCATTTATTTGACAGCAGTGAGATTAAATGGAGAGCAAATGGAGATGTTTGCTGAAGTATTGTGTTTCTTATTTCTTTCTCCTTTATATAGACCTCAACAATGTCTCAAACACAAACATCAAAGATTTCATTATTATAAAATCAAATTTTTTTTATAAAATTATTCCAAGACCAAATGAAATAGGCTACAGTATGTTAAAGGGTTAGTTCACCCAAAAATGAAATTTCTGTCATTAATTACACACCCTCATGTCGTTCCACACCCGTAAGACCTTCATTCATCTTCAGAGCACAAATTAAGATATTTTTGATTAAATCCGATGGCTCAGTGAGGCCTGCATTGCCAGCAAGATAATTAACACTTTCAATGCCCAGAAAGCTACTAAAGACATATTTAAAACAGTTCATGTGAGTACAGTGGTTCAACCTTAATCCGAACCAGTGATTCGAAACAAAAGATTCATAAAGCTTCAAAGCTTCATGAAGCAGTGTTTTAAAATCGCCCATCACTAGATATTGTTGAATAAAGTCGTCATTTTGTTTTTTTGGCGCACAAAAGTATTCTCGTCGCTTCATAACATTAAGGTTGAACCACTGTAGTCACATGAACTGTTTTAAATATGTCTTTAGTAGCTTTCTGGTCATCTGAAAGTGTTAATTGCTGTCAATGGAGGCCTCACTGAGCCATCGGATTTTATCAAAAATATCTTAATTTGTGTTCTGAAGATGAACGAAGGTCTTACGGGTGTGGAATGACATGAGGGTGAGTAATTCATGAAAGAATTTTCATTTTTGGGTGAACAAACCCTTTAACCAGTACAGCTCACAGCAACATTGTATTTATTTGTAATTATTTATTTTATTAGGCAAACACCATTACATAAAAAGAAATGGGCTCATTGCAAATCAAATTTCTTACATTTCTAAAAACAGAACAAACTAAATAAACTAAACTAAAAGAACAAACTAAACACAAAAAAAGCGATGAAATTTATTGTTTTAAAAGCACTGATTTTTTTTCTTCTTTTTTCTGGCAGCTAATGGTGTTAAAATGTGACTATGTAACACCTCTTGTTCTTCAACAAATGCTGTAAGTTTGGGGCGGGGCTATCTATTTGGTGACCAATGGCAGATGGGGAGGAGGGTTTGGGAAACCTGTTTGAAAACAGTAACATTCTTGCAATTCTATTTGGTGATGCCAGTGGCACAGAAACAACAAATTTTACCTTAAAAAAACTTAAAAACTGCAGGGTCCGCTTCATCAGAATTATCCGCACAAACACATTGGATTTGGTACAGGTTTTACGCCGGATGCCATTCCTGACTGAGAATGCTGGGACACACACACACTCCTATGGCCAATTTGGCATGTCCAATCCACCTAACCTGCCTTTGGACTGTGTCGGGAAAGCAGAGCACACGGAAGAAACCCACGCTGACATGGGGAGAACATGCAAACTCCCCACAGGACTCCTGGCTCAGGAATTCAGGGCTCGAACCAGGGAACTTCTTGCTGTGAAGCGACAGTGCTACCCACTGAGCCACCATGCTGCCTACCTTAAAAATCTTAAATGAAACTACCCAATTAAGCTTCCTCAGTTTAGAAAAATCAACCATTGAGCATCAACCAAATTTCGGCTAAAAACAACAGTCAAAAAGGCAGAAAGGCTGTTTTCTTTGTAAGTATATAACAGTATATTTTTATTCACGAACATGTTGATGTACAAGTCTCTGGGTCTCTGCATCTCTCTTTTCTGTGACCCTTCTCTTCCAGAGCATGGGAACATGCTTGGTTACACCAGAGTCACACTATCACCTACTGTTTATGACTCACAACATTACCGCCCGCTCAACTTTATATCGCCTCTAACTGCCCCGTCCCTCAGCCGTCCACCTTTGACTCCATCTCTGAACCCTCAGACTAATAACAAAGCCCTCCATTACAATCCGATCCTGCTCGAACCCATCCCTTTCCCTCTGCACGGCGCAATACTTGGTTTAGTCAGCGCCCTCTCTGTTACCCAGACTCCCACGCTGCGGTCTCTGTGTCACTAATGCCTTCCTGGGCCTCCGGAACGTTCTGGCAGCTTCTCAGAACTGTGTGTGGTTCCATTTTTTTATCTGTTTTATGAAGCAATGCTGTAGGTGCCCCCAAAACAATCCCTCTCACACATTTCACACCCATTTCCCCTCTGAACCGCTGACAGCCAACACATATTTTTTGACCCTGAAAAACCGAGGAGCCTTTTAATTAAATCACTGTGTTGTGTAGCAAGATCAGGTTCGCTTTGACCCCAGCCTACACTCATTTCTAAGTGAAGTGAAGTGGAGAACACGCACTAGCGAAGAAGTTCTGGCGCCGATTCAGCAGAAGTTTAAGTTTCCAATCTTTCTTCTGAGTCATGACAGTGAGATGAGGACAAAGGAAGTTCTTCTACCTCATAAAGGACACTTCAAGGAAGCTGTCAGTACAAAAAAAACAACAATATTTCAATTAAAAATGTTTTTAACACTTTACAATAAGGTTCCATTTGTTAACATTAGTTAACTACATTTGTTATCATGAACTAACAATAAAAAATACTTCTAAAGCATCTATTAATCTTAATGTTAATACATTATTTAAATTAAAAGTTGTAGCTGGAAATATTATTTAATGGACCTGAGCTAACATGAACTAACAGTGAACGGATGTACTTTTATTAACTAAGGTTAAAGTCAACCTGAAATGTAAATGTTTTTTTTTTTTTTTTTATAGAATATTTCAGTGTTTATTATAAATGATTTATCCATGCACATCATTATTTTCTAAATTCATGTGCCCTCACAATCTTTAACCAAAATAACTTTCCCTCTCTATTTCAGCAACATCTCTTTCTGATGATGTGTTTACTGGTGTGGGGGTGGGACAAACTGTCACTCACATGAGATCAACCAATAGCAAACCACAGCCATAAAACGATCCAATCAATTCCGGATGGACAAAATCAAGTCCTGTCCTACATTTTTTTCTCATTCGGGAAGCTGATAAACGTCACAACAGGGAAGAAGAGACTATCGCAACTTCATCTGGACTTTAACAAAGATGAATAAATACTGCAACAAATGGAACCTTATTGTAAAGTGTTACCAAAACATGTTTAAACATGCACAACTTACATTCTACAGGTTATGTATAATATACAGTGGCCCCAAAAACTATTTGGACACTTCTGAGCACTTAAAATGCTAATTGAAGTGAGATCTGACCTAACTTTGAACAGTACATCTATTGTTTTTTCATTTAAAATCTACCAAACAGGGCTTTTGTTTGAAAACTGTGTTTTTGCTACATTTCTTTCCAACAAATAAAACTTGCTTTGGTATTCTGTTATATAACGCAATGACATTCATACATTTTTAAGTGTGGCTTAAGTGTTGCCAACCTACATGAAATAAAGTGGCCTCTATTTGTCTTTCTGTGTGGTGATGAACAGAACTAAAAAGTTTGAGGTAAAAGCAGTATGCACAGCAGAAGAGACTCTTCATACATATTTAAACATAACAGCTCTGTGTCATACAGCATCTATGAATAGAAATATGTATTGCTGAAATACTCATGTAGAATTTTGGGCTTTTCTTTACACCACCTGTTGGTGTTTTGGCAGTAGGTAAAATATCCATTTCAGTAGCAGCTCATTAAAAATAATTAGGCTTTAATTAGCATGACTGAATATATTAAGTGAAAAAGATCTAGAAAAGTGTGCACATCCAACCAGAGTTGGGTTTATGAGCAATGCAGCAATGTAAATGTCTACACACTGATAATTATGCTTCAAAATGTTTTATTCAACCAGCTTGCAATGTTTTTTTTTTTTTTTTTTTTGCCAATTTGGCTTGATAATATAAGTGTTAATTGTCCTTTATGAAATACATTGAGCATTCCATCCCTGGGTAGTGTGAGCTATAGAACAGGATGGGGTGCTGAGAGACTGTCAGATGTGAGAAGGTACTCGCAGCTGAAACGCCCCAGGATCTGCTGCTTTGTGCTGAGGAGAACACGACTGGATCTGCATAAATCAACATCTGATAACAGCGTTATCAAATGCGTTCTAAATGCACATTTGCCAACATTGTGAAAATGCATGTGCAATTACATTAAATTTGTAAAATTATTTTAGTGTTTCCTTTTTTGCTGCAAAAGACCACAGTATTGTTTGCCTTGCAGTGGTTTCACAACCCCACATACTGTATAGTGGCTTCAAGATGTAATTTTCACATTTATTTATATAGTGCTTTATACAATACAGATTCGATGCCTACTTCCATTTTATATAGAAGACGAAAAATGAGTAGGCGAGTCGAGCAGTATGTCTGAATTCATGGTATTCATAAAACAAATGTATCCAGATGACCTACTACTTCTGGCAAGATTCTAAAGTGCACATCTGATGGACACTTTACTATCCTATGTTTTAAAAGGTGAGGGTATGTGAATGGAAGTGAAGCGACGCAACTGACACCATACTGTAGGCCACATGACAATGACAACATGGTGGATGTGGTATGTCAGAATTTCATTTATAATCAGTGTTGGGGAAAGTTACTTTTAAAATTAATGCATTACAATATTGCGTTATTCCCTAAAAAAAACTAATTACGTTACTTAGTTACTTTATAATAGACAATAGTATCATTATTCAGCTCAAGTCACTTCAATGTTAATTAAATTCAGTTCATTAACAATATTGCAAAGTTAGTGTCATTATCCAGCTCAATTCAGTTAAAATTTTGTTCTCATCCAATACTGTCAGTACAGTTAATATACTGAATATTAATTGTCTTTTTAAAGATATGGGTGCAATTAAAAATGTTTGAATATCATTGCATTAGACATCAGTCAGTTTTAAGTGATCTGTTGGCCTGAGAAAAAGCTGATGGAGTGAATGTTCAGAAAACCTGTTTATTATTTCTGCAAATCTGTTTGGTGTCACTTATGGTGTAAAAATTACATACTTCACTGTTCAATGACAATTTGGAGACAGAAATAGACTGAACTCATTGAGAGCAGTGTGCTGTTGTACATCATTGTAGGTGCCTCAAGCAAAGACTGCAGACTATGTAGACTGATGAACTATGACTGAACCTCCTGTGAATAGATCACATGCTATTTGGCAATGAGATAAAAGTGATGCCTTAAAAGCCCCAGTAGTGACTAAGCTTGACTTGGTCAGTAGTCAATTAAATTTTCATAGAGCACAGAAGAAGCTAACCTAGAGCACTTTCAAATTTAAAAATGCTACCCTTTCAGGCATGATAAAAAATGTTCTGACTGTATTAAATAAATATTCATGCACTCTGTAATGTAATGAGAAATGACAGAAATGATCAGGTTCAGGTTCTTCCAGTAGTCCTGGAGATTTCAACTAAATAAAAACAAAATGTGATCTAGTGAAATCGGACACACGCTTCTCTTGTTTTGTGTGATCTGAAACAGAAAACTTTGCATGTAAATGATAAACATGCAGTGAGTCAGGTCTAAAGAATGCTCCGTTTACAACTTAACTAGATGCACAATGTCTATTACTAGTTAGAGGCAAAGCAACACTTCAGGCAATGAGACAAAGTACATAAACATTAGAGTGAAATCACTCATGAACCTCCAACAAACGTCCCTTGCAGAGCTCTGAAACTGTCAAAGCCGAGCGGTCAGTGTTTTATTGGAGTGAAGAGAAACTCTGCAGACCAGGATGCCCTTGGCAGTTATCGTGTGGAGCCGGACTCTCAGGAATGTTCCTTATTCCACTTCATTGGATTAACTGCTTAATGCCCTAATTTGCATATTAATGACATGCCAGCTTGTCTCATTTTAATAGAGGACTTGAACTGGTCTGGAATGTAAGAAAGAATGCTTAAGCAAGTGACCTTTAACTTGACTGTAACCTCAAAAACAAACCATTGCACGTGCGGAATTGTTTTGAAAACTTGTGAGGTTGAAAATGGCAAATGGTGAAATTCAGCCAAACATGACTGAACCAGAGACTGATCCAGAATTAGAAGACAACGAACCTGCATCTCAAATACCAAGGACACTCCAGTCTGCGACAGCGTGGTAATTAATCATCTTAGTTTATTTATATTTATTACTCATGTATTTGTGAGGTAGTTATTACATTAAACATTAGTGTTTAAACAAAGACAATACAGAAATATGTTTATCTCGTTACATAGCTGAAACGTTTCCCAAATGTGAAACATTTAGGTTTATTACATATGCTTTATAAGTCTTGGTTGTGGCAAATAAAGTACTTGGAGTTACCACAGTTACAGTTGACAAAAGATAACTTACGGTGCTTTGTGTAAACGAAATATGAATGAATGTACCATTGTTTCTCGCAATGTCATTCTTATATTCATCGTTCATCATTTTCAGTAAAGTGAAAGTAAAGTGACTACATATCAAGTGATCTTTAACTGACAAAGCAATAGTGACACATGGTAAAAACATTGTTACTCACACTTGTGTGTTGAGACATTTCTGTCAGATCCAATATAGAATCAGAATCAGAAAGAGCTTTGTTGCCAAGTATGTTTGCACACACAAGAAATTTGTTTTGGTGACAGAAGAAGCTTCCAGTACACAGAGACAACACCAGTACACAGATAGTAAAATAAAAAATAAAGATATATGTGAATAAGACACACATACTGTAGGTATATATAAAGAAACAAAATGGACAAATTTGTATGTACAGGTGTGTTATATACAAATAGAATAGAAAAGAATGAACGGAATGGAATAAGAAGAGGTAGGGTATTGCCAAATAAATTTAAGTGATATTGAATAAATATCCACCAATAATCCTCTCAGCAGTCCGGACCATCCTCTGTAGTCTTATGATGTCTGATTTTCTAGCTGAACCAAACCAGACAGTTATGGAAGTGCAGAGGACAGACTCAGTGACTGCAGAGTAGAACTGCATCAGCAGCACCTGTGACAGGTTGAACTTCCTCAGCTGGCGAAAGAAGTACAACCTCTGTTGGGCCTTTTTCACAATAGATTCAATGTGATTGTCCCACTTCAGGTCCTGAAAGATGGTAAAGCCCAGGAACCTTAATGACTCCACTGCTGCCACAGTGCATGATAGTTAGTGGGGGGAGTGATGGGGGGTTTCCCCTAAAGTCCACTATCATCTCTACTGTTTTGAGCGTGTTCAGCTCTAGGTTGTTATGACTGCACCAGACAGCCAGCTGGTCAAACTCCTGCCTATATGCAGACTTGTCACCATTGTGTATGAGGCCAATGACAGTAGTGTCGTCTACAGACTTCAGGAGTTTGACAGAGGGGTCTTTGGCAGTGCAGTCGTTTGTGTACAGTGAGAAGAGCAGTGGGGAGAGCACACATCCCTGGGGGGCACCAGTTCTGATTGTTCAAGTGTTAGACGAGAGTTACTCCATTCTCACTAGCTGTTGCCTATCTGTCAGAAAGCTGGTGATGTTGACTGCATCATCCACTGACTTGTTTGCTCGATAAGCAAACCGCAGGGGGTGCAGCAAGGGTCCTGTGATATCTCTCGGGTAAGCCAATACCAATTTCTCAAATGACTTCATAACCACAGATGTTAGAGCAACAGGTCTATAGTCATTAAGTCCTGCGATTTTTTTTATTTTTATTTTGGGATGGGGATGATGATGGAGCGCTTGAAGCAGGAAAGGACTTTGCACAGTGATTCATTAAAGATCTGTGAGAAGATGAAGGCAAGCTGGACAGCACAGGTTTTTAGAAAGGCTGGTGAAACACATCATTCAGGTCGTCAACCGGCTGTTGATTCCCTGCAGAGTTGAAGGATGGCTTCTTGTAGTTTGTAATGTCTTTCAGGCCTTTCCACACTGAAGCAGGGTCGTTGGCTGAAAACCTGTTTTTCAGCTTTTCAGAGTAGCTTCTCTTAGCCACTTTGTCCTTTGTCAGCGTGTTTTTGGCCTGATCGTACAAGGTTTTGTCCCCATTCCTGTAGGCATCTTCTTTGGCCTGACAAAGCTGTATGCATTTCCCTGTGAACCATGGTTTGTTGTTGTTGTATGTTAAATAAGTCCTGGTAGGAAAGCACATATCCTCACAGAAACTGATGTATGATGTGACAGAATCTGTGAGCTCACCAAGATCTGTGGCAGCAGCCTCAAGAACACTCCAGTCAGTGAACTTGAAACAGGCTTGTAATTCCCACTTTGCTTCATTGGTCCATTTCTTTACAGTCCTTACTACAGCCTTGGCAGATTTAAGTTTCTGCCTGTAGGTCGGGAGAAGATGTCCTAAAGCTGCTATAGGGATGGAGCGATATGCATCCTTTATTGTAGTGTAGCAGTGGTCCAAAATATTTTTGTCTCTGGTGGGGCATGTAACGCGTTGTCTGTATTTTGGCAGTTTGTGGGTGAGGTTTGCTTGATTAAAGTCACCAAGAATAATAATAAGAGAGTCCGGGTCTGTGTCTGATCAGTCAGCTATTGCAGCGCTGCGTTCACACACTTACGAGAATGAATGAGGAAAACTCCTGCGGCGAGTAGAAGGGTTTACAGTTAATGAAGAGCACTTCTAGATCAGGACAGCACACCTTCTTCAACATTGTTACATCTGTACACCACCTTTCATTGATGTAGAGACATGTCCCACCGGCAAGCGATTTCCCCGCTGATTCTGTCACGATCCACTCTGAACAGCTGGAAACCCGGCAGATGTAACGCGCTGTCCGGAATGGCTTTATTCAGCCAGGTTTCTGTGAAACACAGAGCATAAGAGCTTGAAAAGTCCTTATTTGTTCATGAGAGGAGAAATTTGTCCGATTTGTTGGGGAGGGAGCAGAGATTCGCCAAATGGATACTAGGAGGCGCAGTTCTAAAGCCATGCAGTCGGAGCTTGACTAACACGCCGGCTCTATTCCCATGCTTGCACGTCCTCAAGCGCTTGGGCATACTGTATTATCTTTTATTTTTATTTTCATGTCTTGTTTAAAAACGAATCCGCAGTAAAATGAAGCAAACAAATTAACAGTGTCTTACTGACGCGATCTGGAACTTCGTTAAAAATATCCACGCTTTCTTAATGTTAGGATTACAATGAAGACAATGCAAAGACTGTGTTTTTTCGCAGCTTGGTACTGCACAATGTCTTGTAATCCTCTGAGGGATCTCTATTGTTCTGTTGCTCAAGTAATCTGCATATTTGCGTCTTTCTCATTTACTCACCTCCTATACATGCGTGAATTGGTGGGCAGGGCTAAAGAGGCAGTGGTGTAAAAATAGGCATTTATCTTCTTCTGCAGAGGCGGTCTTTCATCGCACTATGACGTCATACTGAGACAACATCTGACACAAGTCATTTAGGCAGCTTGGTTTCAATAAAAGCAGTTTTTGAACTAACAAGAAAGTTTTGAGTTCTGAAACTTACATGATATTTTCATGCCCCAATGACCTCATGTCAAAAAATCAAGGAAAATTTGATTTCTCAATTCATGACCCCTTTAAGTTAAAAAAACGACCCATATTTCCTGAAAAAAACTATGCAAAAATAAAGATTTTTTAAGTTAAAGTTGAGTTAAAGGTCACTTTATCTTCTAGATAGATAGATGATAGATAGAAAGCCACGTATCCACTTGCATGACTGAATGGCAGGAATTTAAAAAAAAAAAAATCACATTCTAATGTTTTGTTAATGAGCTAACTGCGGTTGAGCTATTGATAGTCACAGTCACCTGGATGTGAGAATGAACATAGTTTGTGCTTCCAGGCTGAACAACAGGTACTGAAACCTGTGATGTGTTTAAACTGATAGATGCAGTGTAAGTGTGAATTTAACTTGTTAAACACAAGTGCAAGGAGTGAAATCTATAGAATATTATAAAAAACACTTCTCTCTGGGTGCACATCTTCTGCTTAATTAAAAACACCTGGAGAAAGTGCTAAAAAGTTGGGCATAAAAAAAAAAAATAAACAGCAGAAACTTTTTGCCCATACCTGCCAATGAGAAACATCTGAGCATTATTTGACAATTTATGATTTCTTTTGGCTATGCTTCGATCCCTGAAAACGAAATACATAAATCAAACTTATCACCCACTATGTAAGTTGTCAAGTCATTGAATATCACTGAGTCTAGGTTTAAAAGACTGAATAAGTTCAAAGTGAAATGCAAAGCATCATCATACATAAGTAATGAGAAGCCGCAATGCTAATTTTATAATCAAATTAATTATTGTGAAAAAGACTGGCTATAAACAGCATGCACTAATGAATGACTTGGTATATATTAAGCACTTGGGCAATTAAAACAATTCACTGGCTCTCACTAAACTGCCTGACTGAATAGAATTGGTGCATAAATAAATGTCTATTTATCTCGCAACAGCCAGCAGTGACCTTAGTTAATATGCAACAAGTAGAACAGGATCCAGTTTCTTTGAAAATAAATCACAGAATTGACAGAAAACAATTTTTTAAAAGTTTCTTAAGGTAACCAAATTAAATTTTCTACCTGAGTTGAGAAGTGTGTGCAAGGTCGTTCAAGCTCTCTCGTGATGTGAAGGATCTATTATTGCTTTGTCAGGTGGTTGCTCTGCTAGTATCTCTTTCAAAACCTCTTGAAGCCTCAATGACAAGAGGAGGGGGGCAGGACCACTTCTAATAATTGCCTGTTCAGAAAGCATTCACACAGCTAACACAAGACGAGCCAATTCCAGAAATAATTTGGGATCCCAGACAAGGCCAATAATGAACCTCACAATTTTGAAACGCAGAACAAAAGCGCACGATGAATACTGAATCAAGCTGTAATGGAATGTCATGAAGCCCGGTGTTACGTGATGACTGGAGCTGTCACTTAAACAAAACCATTTTCACAACCATCACAGCCTTGTTGTAAGTTTTAGCAATTTTCTGCCCAAATGTTTGACAGATTATGACTCCTGATGACTTTTAAACCCCATTTTCAAGCAAATAAAGAGGGCATGTGCAATGATAATGAATTAAAGGGGAAAAAAAACAAGGCACAGCTGGAAACTTTTGCTCTGGTCTATGGACATTATGTCTGTAATGTCTTCTGCTTAAAAAAAAAAAAAAAAACATTTGCAAAAAGATTTTTCTTCATTGATGGCAATTGAAAAGTTGCAGCAATCTGACAAAATTGACATTTACATACAAGTAAAATATAGTCTACTACTTTTCAAAAGTTTGGGTTCGGTAAGATATTTTAATGTTTTTGACAGTCTCTTATGCTTGCTGAGGTTGCATTTAGTTGATCAAAAATACAGTGAAAACAGCAATATTGTGAAATATTATTATAATTTTAAATAACTGTTTAATATTTCAATATATTTTACTCCTGATTTTTTTATTGACATTTCTGCAAACATATAAAAGGTGCTACAACTGTTGCAAAATTAAACAAGGTGTCTAAGAAAAAAATAAAAAAAATTGAAAAGCAACAGAACAGGTCAGCACAGCAACATAAAAACAACAACAGCAACAACAACAAAAAAACAGTAGAAAATAGAGGAAAAGTCTCTCCCCCGTATAAAAGTCTAAACAGAAGGTTCTGGCATCACTGTGAGGCCCTCAATAGTAGCCAGTACGGGGCTCCATGTTTTATAAAAGGATCGCAGCGATCCTTTGAGAGAGTGTCTAATTTTTTCAAGGTGGATGCATTGCAATACCTCCCTTATCCAATTATCATGTGATGGAGGAGAGGCATGCTTCCACTTTAAGAGGATAGCACGCCTGGCTAACAAAGTAGTAAAGGCAATGACGCGGTGTGCTGTGCCTGGTATATTTTAGGTTGGGGAAAGGCCAAACAGGACAGTCAAGGAATTTGGGGCAATGGTGGTATTAAGGGCCTGTGATAAAGTTCTAAAAATGTCAGACCAGTAGTCCATTAGCATCGGGCAAGACCAGAACATGTGAAGATGATCAGCTGGGGATTGTCTGCATCTGTTACAGGCATCACTTCTGTTAGGAAACATTTTAGCCAATTTGGCATTAGTGAAATGGGCTCTGTGAAGCACTTTACATTGTATTAAGGAGTGTCTAGCGCAAATAGACGAAGAGTGAACTAAACTAAGTATGTTCTTCCACTGGTCCTCAGAAATGTCAAAACCCAAATCCTGCTTCTAGGTTTGCTTAAGGGAATCCATCGGAGATGAGGTTAGGGAGATTATTCTACCATAAATGGTAGATATCAGCCGTCTTTGACCAGGGTTGAGTGTAAAAATTAAATCGAGTTCTGATCGGGTGGACGATTGGGGAAATAAGGAAACAACTTTTGAATAAAGTGCCTCACTTGGAAAAAACGAAAAAGATGACTATTAGGAAGGTTAAATTTAGCTGATAAGAAAGAGAAAGAGGAGAAGATTTCGTTTTCATACAAGTCATTCAGAGTAGAAAGGCCTTTAGCTGCCCAAATATCAAAGACGCTGTCTGAAAGGGACGGGGGGAATAAGTGATTATTTGAAATTGGCATATGAATTGAAGCTTTGTGAAGACCGCATTGTTTCCTGAATTGAAGCCAAATCCTAATAGTGTTGGTAACTATTGGATTGCTCGAAATTTTGTGTACCCCAAGTGGAAGCTGGGAAAAGGTTTTGGAAAGTAAAGAACGAGAGGAAGATATCTCTATGTGCACCCAGGGCGGACTAGAGGCACAACTTTTAAGGCCAAACCAGTAAAATAATTTATTAATGTTACATGCCCAAAAGTAGTATCGAAAATTTGGAAGTGCTAAACCCCCTTCAGATTTGGGAAGCTGGAGAACTGATTTCCTGATACGAGCCGGCTTGTTATTCCAAAGAAATCCAATTGAATTGAATTGAATAAAATTCAATTGCTGATCTAAATTAGTGAAAAAGGATTTACTAATGCAGACTGGAACATGCTGGAAGAGATACAAGAATTTGGGTAGGATAACCATTTTAATAAGGTTCGCACGACCTATTACAGAGAGGGAAAGGGAACTCCACCTAGCAATATCTGACTTGCATTTGTCCAAAAGTGTTATAAAATTCTTAAAAAACAAGTCTTTAAGTGAACTAGTGATAAATATCCCCAGATATTTAAACTCATCCAAGGCCAACTTAAAGGGGAATGAAGAATGAGGAAGAGATTTAGCCAATTGGTTAACAAAAAATAACTCGCTTTTTTGAAAATTTAACTTATACCCTGATAGGTAGCCAAACTGGTCCAGAATAGATAGTATAGGGGGGAGAGAAGCTATGGGGTCAGAGATGTACAAAAACAAATCGTCTGTGTAAAGGGAAAGTTTATGGATCCGACCATGGCGTGTGATGCCTTTAAATGCATCATGGCTACGAAGCCAGATTGCCAAGGGTTCAATAGCTATATTGAATAATAAGGGCGAGAGCGGGCAACCTTGTCATGTCCCCCGTTGGAGCAAAAAGGGTGGCGAACGGACACCGTTGGTATGCACCGATGCAGACGGGTAAGCGTACAAGAGTCGAATCCAAGAAATAAATTTGGGGTCAAACCCGAATTTTCTTAACACAAAGAACAGGTATTCCCACTCAACCCTGTCGAAAGCTTTCTCTGTATCCAATGAAACTATGACTTCAGGGGTATTGGATGAGGGAGAGAAAATAATGTTAATTAATCTCCGAGTATTAAAGAAAGAATGCCTATTTAACGTAAAGCCTGTTTGATCTAAGTGAATTATGAATGGCATTACATTTTGGAGACGTAGAGAAAGAATTTTGGCTAGTATCTTAGAGTATACGTTTAGCAGAGAAATAGGTCTATAGTTACCGCAGGAAGTGGGATCCCTGTCTTTCTTCAAAAGCAAGGATATAGAAGCCATATAAAGTGTCGCTGGGAGTTGGCCTTCTTGAAAGGAGTCATTGAACACCCTCACTAAAATTGGGACTAGCAAAGTAGAATATGCTTTGTAGAATTCAACTGTAAACCCATCAGGGCCTGCGGATTTCCCATTTTGCATTAATTTAATAGCTTCTTGGATTTCTTGGGGGGAAATGGGGCTGCCTAATTCTTTTGCCATACCTTCGTCGATTCTTGGGAATATTAATGAATCTAAGGGGTTGGGGATTGTTGGCAAAGCTGAAGAGTGCTCAGTAGTATAGAGGTTGACGTAGAAATCCCAAAAAACTCTATTGATTTCAACCGGGTCCGCAGTAACATTGCCACTAAGGCAAATAATTATCGGAATTGATCTAGAAGCACTGGCTGCTCGGGCCTGTTGGGCTAGAAGTCTACCCGCCTTATCACCATGCTCGAAAAAACGCTGTTTAGATTGCCGCAGTTGTCTCTCTACAACATGTGTCATCAAACCATCGCATTCTGACTGTAATAAAAGACGTTTTTTGTAAAGGGCGGGGGAGGGAGAGACTGTATATGTTTCATCCAATTTGAGGAGCTCATCTAAAATGTCTTGCCTTTTAGCCCTTTCAGCCTTACACAGGTACGATGTGAAAGAAATAATCTGACCTCGAACAAAGGCTTTAAGAGCTTCCCATAAAAATCCACTTTTGACCTCAGGGGTGTCATTGAATTCAATGTAGTTACTAATTTGAGTGGCCACAAAGTTTTTAAACTCATGATCTGCTAATAAATGAGAACTAAATTTCCACAGTGACGGAGAGGCAACTTTTAGAGGAAGATTAATATCAAGAGAGGTGGGGGCGTGATCTGAAATAACTATAGGGTGATAGCCACTAGCAGTAACCAGATGCAGCAATTTATTATCAATCAAAAAAAAAGTCAATCCGGGAAAAGGTTTGGTGTGTAGGAGAAAAAAAAGAAAAAAATTTACTCTGGGGGTTTTTAAACCTCTAGGGGTTTGAAATTCCTAAATGAGATGAGCAATTAAGCAATGCTTTGGCAGAATTAGATAAATTAATTTGTTTGGAAGACGACCTATCGAGGCTTGTGTCACAGTTTGGAATTTTAGCAAATAGATTGATGAAGAATTGCTCATCGTCCCAGTTAGGAGCATAGACAGAGACTAGAACTACTGGAAAGTTCTGTAGCAAGCCCGATACCATGACATAACGGCCATTAACATCTTCAATAATGTTTACTAGCTCAAACAATACCTTCTTACTAATAATAATAGCAGCCCCTCTAGCTTTAGCAGAAAATTTCGAATGAAACACATGGCTCATCCAAGCCCTTTTGATACGCTGGATGTCTGAAGTTTTAAGATGCGTTTCCTGTAGAAATATAATATCTCCTTTCAAATGTTGCAACTGCGTCATTACCTTACCAACCTTATTCATTCCTTTAGTATTCCATGAAATCAGGCGCACACCTTTACCCATCTTTGACGTATCAGTAGCCATCTAGAACGATACATAATTTTGAAGCGACTTGGAACTGCATGGCCTTCTGTAATGGGAAGAGAGAGGAAAAGGAAACCGAAAACTGGAGGGGAAAAAAATGAAAAGAAAAGAGAAAAAAGAAAACAAACAAAGACAACAACAAAAAAGCACTTAATTGTGGCCTCCTGAAAGACATCCCCCAAGCTACAAACATTATCCAAGCAATACAGCTCGACGCTTTACAGTGATACAAGACTTCCAACATCTCATTCCCACTACCTATAAACTTTAAACCCTTTTTGTAAAGTGACAAGTAAACAAGAATGAAGCATAGCCCTGACAAAATAAAAAAAGCACATACGAACATAAGTAAACCAACAAAAATTAAATTATTTACATATACACATTTGCAATGTTTGTTTCCCAGGACAGTAAAACATAAATATAAATATAAAGAGATTATAAAATATAATATATATATTGTGTATATTTTAACAGGCACATAGTGCAGACACCCCTGCTAAAATGTCTTACAGGCAATAAATAAGCGTGGTGCCAGAGAAGGCACAAGACAAACAAAATGAATATAAACAAAATAAGTATGGTAACCATAAGTACTGCCTGCTGTGACGAAGGGAGAGAAGAGCAGAAAAATAAATAACACATTCAAGCATTAATAAGTAAAAAATAAATAAATAATAATACTTTGTGTATACTCATATACAATATACATCCCATGTAACAGAGCATACTGTAAGCGCAACAGCAGTCACATAGACAATGGATGTGGCTCAAAAATGAAACAATTCAGGAGAAGAAAAAATAAAATAATAAATTCCACTAGGCAAAAATGAGTTGAAACAAAATAAGTATAATAATAAGCAACGTCTGGCACACCAAAGGGAAGAGGAGGGGACAGAGAAAAAAAAAAAAAAAAGTCTGTAAACATGTATGTGTACAGCTATCATATTTTAGAACTAAACAATGAACTAAGTGAACACAAGAGTGCACATAAAACGGCGCCTCCACAAGTGCTAAACAAACGGCATCAATAGATCTAGAATAAACAAAACATTAACACACTCAGATGTAACAGCAACCAAACGGTAACCAACAGCCCGTTTAAGTCTGTATAGGAATCCAAGCATTTAGCGAACGCTACTTTTGAGTCACCAGCGGATCCCGCCATATGTTACTGCATAAGTCACTTCAAGTTTAGACCTCAGCAGGACGTATAAACGCAATGTAGTCCTTGGCTTCAGCGACCGATGCAAATCTTCTCCTATCTCCATCCTTTGTTACGATAGTGAGCCTAGCCGGGAACAACAGCGCTGGTTTTAGGCCCAGATTGTAAAGTTCAGACAGCATCTCTCTGTTCTTGGAATGTTGTTCCAGCACCTCCAGAGCATAATCTTCGTAAATAGCAATAGGTGTGCCGCGGTAGTGAAGCTTTCCCCTCCTCGCTCTGGCCTCACGGATGGTCCTTTCCTTCTGTTGAAACTTGTGTAGCCGGATGATAACAGGCCTAGGCCTCTGCCCCGGCCTCGGTTTGTCGGACAGTGACCTGTGAGCTCTATCACATTCCGGTGGAGATTCCAGGACTCCATCCCCAAACACTTCCGCGAGTAGTTCAGAGAAGAAGACAGAGGGTTGGGGTCCTTCAATGGATTCAGATAGTCCAATGATTCTTATATTATTGCGCCAGCTGCGGGACTCGAGATCCATAACTTTGGCTAGCAGTTTGGCGTTGCTCTCTGTTAGCATAGCACAGGTCGTTTCCAAGGCTTTTGTGCGCTCATCCTGTGAGTTTGCGTGTCTCGAAGCAATCTTTGAAGCGTGGTCTGTCAAGGTAGTTTGAATTTGGTCTAGCTTTACCTCGAGTGTCGAAACGGCGGTTTTGAAGTCCGTAGAAAAGCGACCCGGTGCTCTTCCAGATGGCTGCCATGCTAACCTCTGTACCGTCATCTCTGCACGCCTCGGCTTTCTGATCTTTTTTGCCTTGTTTCGTTGATTTGGATGCCATAATTCAAAGCCAGTATGTATGTAACAAAGATGTTGTTCACTTGGTAGCAAAATGGAAATAAATAGTGGGGTTTTGAAGCGTTCATAGACAAAAATATACGGGAGCGAGACTTAACGCGTGTCTACACCATCCCACCAAACCCATATTTCAATATATTTTAAAATGTAAATGTATTCCTGTGATGGCAACAATGAATTTTCAGCATCGTTTCTCTGGTCTTCAGGGTCACATGATCCTTCAGAAATCATTCTAATATGCTGATTAGATGCTCATAAGAAACATTTTTTTATTATTATCAATGTTGAAAACAGTTGTGCTGCTTATTTGTAGAAACCAAGATACTTTTTCAGGATTCTTTGATGAATACAACATTCAAAAGAACAGAATTTATTTGAAACTCAAATCTTTTATATAATTATGTCTATACTGTCACTTTTGATCAATTTAATGTGTTATTAATAGTATAGTATTTCAGTATATAAACCTCTTTGGGTAGCAGATATCAGCCTTAAATTCTCTTTTTGGCAAAGACAGAAATCATTGTGAAAGCAGCAATTATCAGCACATGAAGGATATGCAAAGAAAATGACCAAATGGTTGAAATATTCTTGTGTGCAGCATTTATCTTTCTTTAAAATTTGCATTTATCTTGTTGTGCTAACAGCAGAAACTGCGGCGACACTGGCAACCATCAATCTCAATGTCAATTCCGTATTTAAAGAGCTATTTTAGCAGTATTTTTCCTTTTCCTTGCATTGGCGGCCCTCCCTCGGCACCATAAACATTAATCAGTCACAGTATAAAGCTGGAGAATAAGAATCCAACAGGCAATATAAAAACTTATTCATGCTTTGCATGAGCTGACATGGGAAGACGGGATCCAGTGCAGTAGAAAAATAACAACCATATTCATATTTCCTCCCTTTGACAGGGGAAAAGCTGTTGGGTAATTTCACCTTTTTCTAAGGTCCAATGCCTCTGAAGCTCTGATCCGTCTGTTTCTTTACTGTCTACTTTTGGGTTTAGTGGAAATCACTGGAGGTCTACTGCCGCTACAAATTGACATCTGCAGGAGCTTGAAGTCAATAATCTCTTTGCGTTTAGCCTGAAGGTATGTATTATTCTCAGCACTACAGGAAAGAGACCTTTCCAAACAGTTTTTTCCAAAAACCACAAACGAAATACCACAGAAGAATAGTCCCAAACCTCCTACAGAAGATCTTCTGTTTTACTTGACTACACCAATGCACTCACAAATGCCTGCTTTAGAAGAAGACCAGTGTCCATCGGGAAGTCTTATAGTGGCTACTGTGCACAAAACTACGACTAGTGTCTTGCACATTGATTCAGTGGTAGTTGGTGATGAATACCGTCCTGCTTTGTATGTCACCTGGGGTCTGCCCTTTCCTAAATTGATCCATTTGTTCCATTTAAACACAGCTGAACAAGCTTTTTTGATAAAGGTTACAGACCTTTGGTATAAGGGTAGGCAACATACTGTATTCTAGCAGGATGTACAAGCATAGTAAATGTCCTGAGACGTACATGTACTTTCTCAACATCTATAAATAAATCTGTTAGCATACAAAAACATCCATGGTAACCATATAGTTTTTCCCCAAAACACAATAGTTCATGTTAAAACATTGAAACTGTTGTGTCAAAAAGAGAATAACAATATAATGGCATTTTTTGTTTTATCATCCAGCAAGTGAAAATCATCATTTTGATCAGTTAGGCATCAATACTACAGTTTTAAAGTGTGAGGACAGTACGATTTTTTGAAAGTGTCTTCAAGGCTGCATTTATTTGATCAAAAATACAGTAAAAACTTTAATATTGTGAAATATTATTACAATTTAAATTAGCTGTTTTCTATTTGAATATATTTTAAATTTGTATTGCTTTTCTGCAAAGGCAAAGCTGAATTTTCAGCATCTTTACTCCAGTCTTCAGTGGCACATGATCCTTCAGAAATCATTCTAACATGCTGATTTGCTGCTCAAGAAACATTTATTATTATTAATGAAGTTCAGGATTCTTTCATGAGCAGAAAGTTTGAAGAACAGCATTTAAAGGATTAGTTAATAAAAATTATCCCATGATTTACTCACCCTCAAGCCATCCTAGGTGTATATGACAATCTTCTTTTTAGACGAACACAATCAGAGATATATTTAAAAATAGCCCCAAAAATTTATCCATCCATTATAAAAAATAATCCATACGGCTCCAACTTTAGAGGAGTTATTTGAACTTTATCAATTCAAATAACTAGCTTCCGGCGGACGCATACTACGCAAGTCGACTTGCGCCAAATGAGTAACCCCCGACGTGATGTTTGATGCAGGATGTAGGAGTAGCGTAAGCTTAGACACCTCTCGTGGTTCAAACAAATAGGGCTGGGCAACAAACTTAAGCTCCTCTTCTCTTATATCGAAATCCTCTGACATTTGACTTTAAAAATTATCGTTTTAGACTTCTAGTTTGTGACCACCATTTTGTTTTGCTCTATCCGCTGCGCCTTCGCGTTCGTCATTGCGTCATGCATCGGTCACTCTTCCGCCGCAAATTGATGTGTACGACCATCTGCCGGAAGCTAGTTATTATAGTTAATCAAGTTTTAAATATTTTTCTTGCAGAAACCCATCGCTTCGCTTCAGAAGGCCTTTATTAACCCCCTTGAGCCGTATGGATTACTTTTATCATGGATGGATGCACTTTTTTTGGCTTCAAAATGTGGACCCCCCTTCACAACCATTATAAAGCTTAGAGAAGCAAGGATATTTTTAAATATATCTCCGATTGTGTTTGTCTGAAAGAATATAGTCATATACACCTAGGATGGCTTGAAGGTGAGTAAATCATGGGATAATTTTCATTTTTGGGTGAACTATCCCTTTAACTGGAATAGAAATCTAGGAAAGTAGTAATTTTTTCCCTGAAAAACTGAAAAGTTTCCAATTAGCGAAAAGCAAAAGCAAAAATGTTTATTTAATGTTTATTAAATTTATTTAATAAATTTAAATGTTTACATTTAATAATAAATGTAAATAAATGAGACTGACAGAAGGGTTTCTTAAAAATTCCATAAAAATGTGCTACCTTAATGGTAATGAATAAACGCTATTATTAGTAATGAAATAAATAGCACAACGAGGATCTATTATTCAATACTGCCTAGTGTTTCTATGAACTAAAAGCTGCACTTGTCTGTTTTTGTTCTTCAGACATGAGCGAGTCTGTGTGAGTCACAGTTCTAATGGGACTTTTATAGATTTGATGGAGGTGTATTCCATGGAGATTTACCAGGAAAATCTGTCAGTGAAGACAGAACACAAACCTTTTAGAGGCACACACTCACTTGTAAGGTCCCAGAGCCCTACTGCCGTACTCCAGTGCCGTCTCATAATCGTCCAGACTAATGCAAGCATCCATGGCCAGATCCAGCAGCCTGAGCACATAGATGTTCCTGTCCGGGATGACATCTGCATATCTGTGCAACAGAGCTTGGCTCTCTTTCAGCAACTCCTCCCAGTCTTTTGATTAAACAGTTAAGGACACAATTAAACAGAAGCAGGACTGTATTACAAAAACTATAGTAGCTAAGACCAAGAAAGTCTGGCTGGTTAAGCCAGTTAGGAAGCCTGGTGGAGACACTGGCACACAGAATCCAAAATGCAATCTATGCTTGTTATTTCAGCAGGAAGACAGCCTGCATTTTCTTTTATACATCAGACGCGTGTCCGAGGGGTAAATGCAAGAGAGCTAGACAGAACTGACAGCTTTACTCTCACACCTTTCACTCCAGTCTTTTGGAAATTGATACGACTACAGTATTGGGCTTAGTTTGCAGAGTCTAGCAGTTGTTTCCAGAGCAAAACCACTACAGGCTAGATCACTTCACCCAGCTAAACCCTGAGATATAGTCAGTGTATCCCCCACCGCCAGACACCGTAATATCCTTTGATTCAACTGTGAAGGATACGTTGCTCCGACTGAAGCTGCTCCAGGTGAAGGATGGCGTCTCTTAAGGATGTCCATGCTGTCGTCTCTCCAGCCAGCATGTCACAATCCTGTTCACAAAACATTGTCATATAAAATAATTTTAAGCAGTTCTTGATTGAACAGAAGCAATAGCAAAAATGACAACACTGCACATATGAAACAATGGACAAGGTAAACCAAAGGTTGCTTTAAAAAAAAGATACATGTATTTATTTAATTATTAATAAATGTATTTAAATTTTTATATTTTACACATATTTAAATATTATTTAATTTACTTTATAAATGTATTTTATCATTTGTAATTATATTTATTTATATTTAAACATCTGTCATACAGTAGATATGTGATTTTAAAAAATCTAGTAGGTTTTAAAAAATAATATACTATTCCATGTAGGAATCAACTGACAGTCTCAATCAAAAGTTGCTTAATGATGTACGTACGTATTTATTTATTTATTTATTTATTTACACCCTTATTAGGTGGGAATAACTATTAATTAACTGTATAAATTTAGAATAAATTTATTTATATTTATAAAACTGTTAGTTCCTGTCCTTGATTCTGATTGGTCAATAGCTGTGTTTTATTCACGATAAAACACGGCTATGGCCGCTTCACCCAACGGTTCTGTGTATCACTACACAACACCCTTAGCAACCACTCTTAGCAACGTAAACTGTGTGTTCTCAATTGATATTGTTCATTGAAGCTTACTGTATTATGTAGAAGAGTATTGTGAGAAAGAGATCGAGTGCATTCAGATTTATTACCTGCATTCAGATTTAGCATTTTCCTTCAGGTCAGTCCTATGTTCATAATAAAAAATCTGTTTAAATGCCTGATATATTATCTTGTCCTTTTAACAGTTAAGGGGTTTTCCCGTGACTGACAGCGCTAGTCAAAGCATTTGTCAGTTGCGTCTTGTTCCGTGTTCACAACAATTCAGTCTTTTCAATGTAAAAGTCTTTGCTACTGACTGACACACTCATAAAGACAGTCTTTGCCACCATCTAATGGCGTAATAATGTAACTTCTGTTGCTGTTCACAGTCAGGGACTATTTTTTCCGGTGGAAGGAAGGCTTTTTGAAAAAGTCTACTTCATGAAAGTTGCATTGATACATTTTTCTGTCTTTAATATTTGTATTGTGTGGTAACCGTTTTATAAAAGCAATAAGGTACTCAAGGCTAGTGCTGTTTTGTGAATAAGTCAGGGCTGAAGGGGTTGCAGGCACTCTGCTTCGTGTCGTGCCTAACAACGCCCTTCAGCCATGACTTATTCACGATACAGCACAGCCTCTCGTACCTTATTGCTTACTTAAACTGTATTGTAAATTAATAAATTTAAATTTTGTTTTAAAATGTATTTAAATATTATTTATTTATTTATAAATGTTTTAAATTTAAAATTAAATTATATTCCTTTTATATACATCTAACTTAGGTATGATTTTGAGAAAATCATGTAAATCAACAACAAACTGTAAGTATGAATCCATAGATAAAGTCAATCAAGTGCTTTTTTAAAGTTATAAATAATATTTATATTTACGCATTACAACTTGACACACTACAAGACTACACTACACTACAAGAAAATGTTGCAATTCTTGTTCAAATTTGTTGTGCACAAAAAAGAACCTATATTAGAACTGAAGCCATCAAAGTTATATTTGACCAAATACGCTTGAACTTTTACTGAATTATAGTTCAAATTTGTGTGTGTAGGTCATCAAACATCAAAGAACTTTGTACCTACAAAACAACAAAAAATGTTAAAAGGAGAATGAGAGAAGCTGTCAGGATTAGAGAGCCGTGAGGTGCGTGAAAACTGAAAGGGCTTGTTTCTGAGAGGGCAACTTTATTTCAGGATAAGTGTGATGACAAGTCGGAGCCATAGGGGGGTCTGTCAGACTCTCAAATCCCTGCGGAGAGACGTGTGTGTGTGTGTGTGTGTGTGTGTGTGTGTGTGTGTGTAGCCCCTGGGGATACACATATAAGTGCCTCTGAGACATCAAAGCCATGTGATGTATCACAGGTGAACAGTCACACTGCTGACAATACACTGACTGCCTGAGCGAGCGAGCGAGCGAGCGCACACGCACATGCACACGCACACGCGCACACACACACACACACACACACACACACACACACACACACACACACACACACACACACACAATTTTAACTCTTTTGACCTTAATAGAACCTTTCCATTATGCCATTCTCACTGTTTTGAATTTTTATTTATTTTTTTTTTTTGAATTACTCTTTGGAGTCATTAATATTTTTTTGGTTTTGTTTTGATTTGAAAGAAATATTTTTATTCAGCAAGGATGCATTAAACTGATGGTATCAGATGGGAATACTATGGTGATTTGATATGTATCATGGGATTCTTTGATAACCATATTTATACACCATGGTACTGTAAGTCTACTCTCTGGTGCTATAAGATACTTTTAAAAATTATTGTATTATCAACATGGTATTGTCCCAAAAAACATGCAAAAATATGCATTTTACCTTTACAAAACCAGACTATGGTGTACTGTAAATTAACATTCTTCCAACAAGGGCCTTGATGGCTTCTAAAATAATCTTTAACTACATAACACACTCTTATAAAAAAAAGTTCTTGGATCAATTTTAAAGAACGCTTTATGCCAAAAAGGTTCTGTATATGGAGAAATATCTTAAAAGACTGCATAATACTTACATGCTTAATTGCTTATTTAAATTTTTTCTAGTGATGAAGTATGTTTACAGGCTGTTTAATTCATAAAATTTAATTAAAATTTAAAATAAATAATTTAATTGATTAAAACTAAATCCATTAAATGATCCCATGATGAGAAGCCCTAAAATGTTCTACAGTTACTATAGTCTATATAGAACTTTATCTTATAAAAGTGATAAAGACATGACCACAGCATTTCATACCTTTGCATTTACAACCTCGAACAAGTAGCAAACATAAAATACTGCACTTAAATGAGGAAAAACAAACTTAAAATTTGTTTAAAAACAAACAGGGTAGCACAATATTTAAAAGACAAACTTAAAATGTATGCCATTTCGCGTAATAGACGTAACATGCGACATATCTACAATTTTAGAAAGATCCTGTATTAGTTTTAGAAATATGTTCCCGTGAGCTTCAAGGCAAGAGAACATACCAAAAAGCTCTACAAAGTGTCCAGTTTTTATGTTTTTGTTCAAGTGCACTCAGTCCATACAATCTATGCAAACTTAATAAATTATTTATCAGGAAGAGTGCAAGCTGACCGAAATGTGGATGTCATGAGAGGCCAAAAACCCGCAGGCTATCTGTCAATGAGTGCTACTAACTTCCTGAAGTCTCTGCCGGACCATAATGCTCTGCTTCTACAGCAGAATCATTAATAAAACTGAAAACTGCACATGAAATCACTTATTGTTGAACATGGTAAACATGCTGCAACTTGTTAATCACACTAAACCCTCTTGAGGTTTTGACGTCAGACAAAAACAGTCCTTTTACCTGCACATTATGTCAGAATCTCTTTTACATTCTGGTCAGATCTGTATAATTATAAAATGGCTTTGAAGCATTACATTAAACATCTAATTGCTGCTTGCACAAAGGGGTCTGTCCAGGATGCAAAAACTTTTCTATTTGCTGCTCCTTTTCAATGAAAAAGCCATTTTCTTGTTAACGTGAACAGCCTAATTACAGGGAGAGAGCCAGGAATCAAATTGTAGACGGTGGTTCAGACTTTGTTTATTATTGTGTAAATTCAATAATCATGTTATTCATTACAGTACTGATTAGAGAGCACCAAGTTCAAAAAGATCTCACTGAACAAAGCATGACAGAAAGTCTGACGCTTTAGCAAATGTATCCCATTTCATATAGTCCAACACATAAAAGCACTTTGCTGACAACAGTGCATACCTCATAAGAATGTAGAAAACATGGAGAACTGTCAAAAATTCCTCTATATATATATACACACACACAAACACACACACACACACTGTATTGGGACACCCCTCCAAATCATTAAATTCAGGTGTTCCAATCACTTCCATGGCCACAGGTGTATAAAATCAAGCACCTAGGAATGCAGACTGCGTCTACAAACATTTATGAAAGAATGGGTCGCTTTCAGGAGCTCAGTGAATTCAAGCGTGGTACCGTGATAGGTTGCCACCTTTGCAATAAGTCCATTCGTGAAATTTCCTCACTACTAAATACTCCACGGGCAACTGTTAGTGGTATCATAACAAAGTGGAAGCAATTGGGAACAACAGCAACTCAGCCACAAAATGGTAGGCCACGTAAAATCACAGAGCGGGGTCAGCGCATGCTGAGGCGCACAGTGCGCAGATGTCGACAACTTTCTGCAGAGTCAATAGCTACAGACCTCCAAACTTTGTGTGGCCTTCAGATTAGCTCAAGAACAGTGCGTAGAGAGCTTCATGAAATGGGTTTCCATGGCCGAGCAGCTGCATCCAAGCCTTACATCAAGTGCAATGCAAAGCGTCGGATGCAGTGGTGTAAAGCACGCCGCCACTGGACTCTAGCACAGTGGAGACGTGTTCTCTGGAGTGACGAATCACGCTTCTCTGTTTGGCAATCCTATGGACGGGTCTGGGTTTGGCGGTTGCCTGACTGCATTGTGCCAAGTGTAAAGTTTGGTGGAGGGGGGATTATGGTGTGGGGCTGTTTTTCAGGGGTTGGGCTTGGCCCCTTAGTTCCAGTGAAAGGAACTCTTAATGCTTCAGCATACCAAGACATTTTGGACAATTTCATGCTCCCAACTTTGTGGGAACAGTTTGGGGATGGCCCCTTCCTGTTCCAACATGACTGCGCACCAGTGCACAAAGCAAGGTCCATAAAGACATGGATGAGCGAGTTTGGTGTGGAGGAACTTGACTGGCCTGCACAGAGTCCTGACCTCAACCCCACAGAACACCTTTGGGATGAATTAGAGCGGAGACTGTGAGTCAGGCCTTCTCGCCAAAATCACTGCCTGACCTCACAAATGCGCTTCTAGAAGAATGGTCAAAAATTCCCATAAACACACTCCTAAACCTTGTGGAAAGCCTTCCCAGAAGAGTTGAGGCTGTTATAGCTGCAAAGGGTGTGCCAACTCCACATTAAACCCTACGGATTAAGAATGGGATGTCATTAAAGTTCATGTGCACGTAAAGGCAGGCGTCTCAAAACGTTTGGCAATATAGTGTATATATATCTTGTGGCTGTCAACAGAATAAAAATGTAAAAATAATAATTTAGAATACAGTCTTAAAGGGATAGTCAAAGTCCCTTTTAAGAAAAGTCTGTTCACTCAGCGGCCATATTTGCAACACCTCCAGGCAGCTATTTTGGGCATCCAAGACCAAGTCCTATCTATTTGAATGGGGGAATCCTGAAATCTCAAAAACTGCTTGGCAAACTCACAATTACATAACATCTTTCAAATCAGCAACAAAATCTGACATGAACTGTCACATAAATGTTGTTTCTTATGCTCAAATAGCATCAAAAAAGTTTATTTTTCAAGCTAGATGAGCCAACACGCATGTGCAGTCCAAAGCGCAAGTCTCAGGTTTCTATGGGAACCGAAGCTTCTAACGGCAGCTGCAGTGACGCGATGACTTTACCAATCAGCAATTGGCTCTTTTACTTAGAAGGCGGGGCCTATTCCACCATATTGCGCATTGCAGTTTCTCCCATTCATAACTAATAGGAGTGAACTGTCTTTCTATATCTATAGCCTTTGGGATAGTTCACCCAACAAAAATGAAAATTCTGTCATTATTTACTCACCCTCAATTTGTTCCAAACCTGTATAAATTTCTTTGTTCTGCTGAACACAAAGGAGGATATTTGGAAGAATGTTTGTAATCAAGCAGATCTCGCCCCCCATTGACTGCCATAGTATTTTTTTCCTACTATGGTAGTCAATGGGGGGCGAGATCTGCTTGGTTACAAACATTCTTCCAAATACTGTATCTTCCTTTGTGTTCAGCAGAACAAAGAAATTTATACAGGTTTGGAACAAATTGAGGGTGAGTAAATGATGACAGAATTTACATTTTTGTTGGGTGAACTATCCGTTTAAGAAAAGCAGAATGGAAAAAAAGAATAACAATGATTTGTTTAAAATGTTTATTTAAATTGATTTCTTAAATTAATAAATTTTCTTTCAAATTTTCTGCCGACGCCCAGCACCTCCTTCTGGGATGCATTAACTCTAATCTTGTGTACTATTTAGAATGGACTGTATAGTGAATTGGGTCACAGCCTATTTTAGAAACAAATTTGTAAAGGAGATATGGTGCAAATGTGAAAGAACACTGAACATTAAAACACTGAAAAAAAGTAGAGACATGTACCGTATGACCAGACGGTCCTTAATGAAGGGAGGAACATCTGTGACCCCCACACGACTGTCAGACTGAATCACATCTCCGGTCGCCGGAGATTCTGGGAAGCTGATAACCTGAGCAACCCCTCCCTGTACTTTACTGCACATACAGCTGCTCTATTGTTTTAGAGTGTCAGTATGTCCTACTGCACTCACACAGGTTGTCAGATTACCGCAAAGCCGGTGGTGAATCAACAAATCCCTCTCATCAGAATGTCATCAGTGTAACACTTCACACACCTCACCTGTAATTACCTCATGTGTGCACACACACTCACACACAATACTCTGTCTCTATGACATTCTGGTGCCTAGGCTGGGGCCTATATTCACCTTTTATCTAAAGTGACTTACATTCGGTTGGTTTGTGGATTGATGGATGGATAGACAAACAGATGCATGGACGAATATATAGGCTAGATGTGAGTTTGTACCACACATATCAGTTGTCCTAAAATCCAAACTTTACTAAAAACAAGCCCACTGTTTTGGATTCAGACCCAGAAGGATCAAACCCAAGTCTCCATCTCAGCAGCCCTGAGCAAGAGCGTTTATTCATATCTGCACGTATCTGACAGATGACTCAAGCAGAGGTCAGTCTGAGCAGCTGTGTAGGTGTTAACAGCAGGGATAAAGCCTCTTTCTCTTGAGCTCAGTGCAGAGTTATTTAGCATGGTATGCTGGCATGCAGGTGCAAAATAACCACAACATAAGCCTGGAGGGAACTTGTGTATGGCAGTGACATGTTTGAGCACACAAGACATCAGTTCTGTTTTTAATGGCAAGCCGTTCTGACTTTTAATAATTCCCAGGATATGAATTATTGATATTAACAATTCAATTTTAACGAGTTAAAAGGATAATTCTTGATATCAGGAATGGAATTTTTACTAGTAACAATGGCTATTTTTGATATTATATTTTCACTAGTAAAAACATGAATTCTTGATATCAACAATGACATCACTTGCAGAAATCAAATTCTTGATATCAAAAATTCAATTTTAAATAGTAAAAACTATTATTCTTGATATCTGAAATTGCATTTTTACTAGTAGAATTTTGCAAGGATATGTAATACCTTTTAATCATTCGCAGAATATGAATTTGTGATATCAAGAATTCATGTTTTTACTAGTGAAAATGTAATTCCTGATATCAAAACTAGCCAGTCTTACTAGTAAACACTCCATTCCATATATCAAGAATTATCCTTTTAACTTGTGAAAACTGAATTGTTGATATCAAAAATTCATATCTTAGGACTTATTAAAAGTCAAAACAGCTTGCCATATTTCTTATGTCACTCGCACATGCTTTTTTTGGGATAGTTCAGCAGAAAATGAAAATCGTTGACTCAACTTCACGTCTCATTCCAAACCTGTATGACTTTGTTTCTTCTGTGAAATAAAAAAATATATATATTTTTAAAAAGGCTTTTGTCCATACAATGAAATTCACTGGGGTCAGTAATAACTTTGGTCCCCACTGACTTTCATTGTATGGACAAAAAAAAGTAGAGACATTTTTCTAAATATCTTCTTTTGTGTTCTGCAGAATATGGAAGCTTGTTTCCGCCACAGAATAAATAAAAAAGGTAACTGTAGCTTTTTATCTCACAATTCAGACTTTTTTTCCCACATTTGAAAGTTTATATCTCACAATAGACACCCTTAGGTAGCGCAATATTTAATTTTTGACAGGAATGAAAACGAGGACAACATACAAAGTGTTCCGCTTTCTGGGGAAAAACTTCAGTAGATAAAAATTCCATAAAGCAGTTTTAAAAGTTGTGAGTTGAGAAAATTGTGTGATCTAGGACCTTTATACAGTGCGTGCCATTGTAAAGATTATTAGCATGACTTTTTTTTCTCAGAATTGTAAGATATAAACTTGTGATAAAAAACAAAAACTCAGAATTGCGAGATAAAAAGTCACAATTTATTCAGTGGTGTAAGCTTCCATAAGTTTCCATTGCAGAAGAAAAAAACCAGTAAAACTGCATCAAATGTCTGTGTTTTGTTGGCAATCGGCACGCAAGTGCATATAATGTAAACAACATGAACATTTTTGTTCCCTTTTTATTTATAATGATGTCACAGCTTGCAGACGATCTCTACGCAAAAGCTGCGCGCGCTCGTGACTCTTTAGCTCTGCCCACGGCACTGACGGCAAGGCACACCTCCAGGAGCTCGGCTTTTTTCAGAAAGAGTCAGTACAGCGTATCTATCTTTTATAAATATGATAAAACTGAAGACTTTTCAGAGATATGAAGGATGCAATACTACTCTATTGGATATTCAAGTTTAACATGAGATTGGCGGAAACTGTGTGTGTTATGTACCCTTTAAGGTGAAGTGTGTAATTTCTGCATAAAATAATCTGAATAAAATAATCACAATTAATCTTTAGAAAAAAAAAAGAAGGGAGAATTAATAAAAGAACAATAACAATAATAAATTTGTTTACAATGTTTAAAAACGCATATTTAAACTTTGACAGCCCTTTTCCCACCCAAAATTACTTGCAAACCCCCCAGCTCCTTCTTTGGGATACGTTAACTCTAATCTTGCATACTATTTTGGATGGATAGTATGCGAACACAGGCTATTTAAGAAACAAATTTGTAAAGAAATAGAACTTTTCCACCAAATGGAAGTTGAAAAATACGGTGTTTACAATGTTCTGGGAATCAACATACAAAATGGCTTGTTTGTGCATACTAAGTATGGAGGAAAAAGTACTTTAACATCCAAAAAATTACACACTTCATTTTTAAATTCCCATCTCTCCTCGCTCCATCTTTGGCTTTCATTCATCCACTCTCTTGCACTCCCATGCATGCCATCCAAAGCTTTATACTTGACATGCTCCTGTCATCGCAGTGATGATCACAGATGACAGGGCCTGCTGAGGACAGGTTCCCTGGGGCAGTGTGGAGAGACCGGTGATGGTCTAGGACTGGTCTGACAGACTCGACACATCATCAGATGCTTTCGAGTGCTGAGTGGGACAGACACAGAGCAAAAGAGCGAGGAAAAGAGAACATGGAGGAGAACAGGGATGATAGATAGTGATCCCATCGGACACAATGAGGCAGGGAGAAGCGTTTTCCAGAAGTGATGGGGTGAAAGTGAAAGAAATAGAAAAATGAGGATAAAGGGTGGATAAGAAAGATCAGGGAAGGGAAGATAGATCTGAGGGGCTGTTCACACGACTCACCTTGTCCTCGGTGGTACAGCGAGTGCACTGACACAGGAAGTGGTATTGCTCCTGTAATTGTGAACGTCTGTCTTTGCTGGATGCGAGGACATCGGTGTAGCTTATAGTCAGCTAAAGAGAAGGAGAGATTAGAGATGGTTAGATGAAAGATTTTAGACAACTAGCAAACCCTGGTGACTAAACACTAAGAACTAAAATCAGAAATGCTATAAGTGAATGTAGGCATCATAACGTTTTGATGTAGAGTATGAAAAATGGATATTCAGGTACAGGAATCCCAAAATGCATT
This sequence comes from Mylopharyngodon piceus, assembly GCA_039654765.1. NCBI lineage: Eukaryota > Metazoa > Chordata > Actinopteri > Cypriniformes > Xenocyprididae > Mylopharyngodon > Mylopharyngodon piceus. The sequence goes on from CM077449.1 coordinate 20,667,144, forward strand.
CATGCACTGCAATGAGATCAGTAAAAATGTTCATCCAAGATGAATGGAATCGAATTAGAAATACATTTTATGTCATATCTGCATATAAAAACCACTGTTCAAAAGTGTGTGGTCGATAAAATCTTTTGAAAAAGTGTCTTATGCTGCCCAATACTGCATTTATTAGATAAATAATGCAGTAATATTGTGAAATATTATTACAATTTTAAATAACTGTTTTCTATTTTAAAATATTTTTAAATGTAATTTATTCATGTACGAATTTTCAGCATCATTACTCCAGTCTTCAGTGTCACATGATCCTTCAGAAATCATTCTAATAGGCTGATTTGCTGCTCAACATTTCTTTTTTATGAATGTTGAAAAAATGTCTTTATCAATGTTGAAAACGGTTGTGCGGCTTTATATTTTTGTGGAAAATGTGATACTTTTTTTTTTTCATGTAGGATTATTTGATAATTAAAAATTTCAGTAACACTTTATAATAACGTTTCATTAGTTAACTACTTAAGTTAAAGCTGCAGTCCGTAAGTTTTGCCTCTTTGTCGCAATCTCTGTTTAAAACCTGCAATTGCAGTTATTTGCGGAATTATCATCTTTACGTGGATTGTGCATCGGCACGACTCCTCAGCGTGGATGAATCTAATGTTTGCTGTCAGTCACATCATCGGTGTGAATACTGTACTTCACAGATTCTACATTTTGGAAATATGACCAAAATAAGAATTTTCACCGGAAAATGTCATCTGAACAAGTAAGTAACATGTCTGCCACTTTTATTTTGACCAACTGAGAAAAAAAGCATTACAATAAATCGCGCTGCCAATGGTGATTAAATCTAACAATAGCTTAGCTAATATCACGTCAAACCGTGCAAATTATTATTATTGTTATACTTTGTTCTCAAATTGTTAATGTTAACAACATCAGCATTGCATGACTATGTGTATTTAGTGTGTATTAGTGTTACCTGTAGATTTCAATTTTTGTATCCACTCTGCAGTCCGAAGTCTTTTGCTTTTGACTACGGGTGAATCTCCAGTTGTCCCTGATGATTGTCATTTGGACCTTTCTGGATTACAATCCGCCATCAAAATGATAAATTTAATTATTCCAGCTGCTGTGAGAAAAGGCTATAAATGATCCGCTACCAGCAGCATCCTCACATGCCATACAGCCTACTAGCTGGGACTGCTTCTTTGTGTAAATTTCCCGCGGAAACCCACCAATACCACCCGAATTAGAAAACATTATTACAAGCTTACCGTTGTGAATCGGGCTTATGAGATTTGAGCACTGGCTGGTTATGTACTTGCTCAAAAATTGATTTTGGATAATTTTTAACCAAAAAATGTTACGGACTGCAGCTTTAACATGAACTAAGAATGAACAATACTTCTACAGCATTTATTAATCTTAATCTTAGTTAATGTTATAGTTTCAACATTTACTAATACATTATTAAAATAAAAAGTTGTATTTGTTAACAATAGTTTATGCACTGTGAACTAACATGAACAAACAATGAATGACAGTATTTTATCAAAGATTAATAAATACTGTAACAAATGTATTGCTCATTGTTTCATGTTAGTTAATATATTAACAAATGAGACCTTATTGTAAAGTGTTAATGAAATGAAATTACCAAGTGAATTTTGGTAAAAAAATTATTGACCCCTAACTTTTGAATGGTAGTATATTATATACATGCAACAAATAAATAATTTATATATATATTCAACTGGGTAACAAAAAGTATAGAATAAAAAAATGCATATAATAAAAACTGATGAAGGGCGTTTCAAATCGGTCTCTTATAAGGCTTCGTTTGGGTTAGGGTGCTGCCTTAAGAAGTAGTTACCTAGACAGCAGATACAGACGCTGCTTGTTCAGAACAGAGCCAATATTTTATGGCAGTTTTGTCTTAAATTAAGTCTGCCTTCTGAGTTAGCATCTCCAATTCTGCATTTCCAAGCTAACTTTGCAATTCTGCAGGATGTAAATGAAAAGAAAATGTGTCTCTGTTTTGCTTCATTGTGCATATGTTTGTGTTTATGTGTTCAGCCATTAAGAGGAATCTTCCAGGCTGTTAACAGAGTTGACATAAAGAAAATAAGATTGGAAAAGGTTGAATTGACACTAAATGTTTCAAGAGTTCTAATGTAACAGGTGTCTTGAGTGAATCTGAACAATGATTGTGTTTTCTGATGACTTCCTGAGGTTTGGGCTCTGCACACAACAGCTGTTTAACTACCGCTTTCTATAAGTACATCCAATTACGGCTATGTTTGGAGTTACATATATACTATGTTATTTTTGTTTACTGCATAAATTATTCTGCAATATGCATACTGTGCCTACAAAATCACATATCTATATATACCTTTTCTATTTTCTGTTATGGAAGTATACTCTGGTGAGGGAGTGCGCTGGGATTGGCTGGTGTGGGAGCCTGGCTGATCTGTGACATTTATTCTGTATTGCATCAATAATTTTATTATTATTGTTTATGAGTGGAGTCATAAACAATATATATATATATATATATATACACACACACACACACATGGGACACAGTATTCCATGCAGCTTTTATATATTCCTTAAAACATATTAAAAATGAAACTTATGAAAATATATATTTATGTACATCTATATTAGCAATATATATACATATATATATTATATATATATATTTTTTTTTTTTTTTGCATATTTTGAAATACATTTAAAAATATTTCACTGCATCGGTCTAACATGACAAATGAATCAGAATCAACATCAACCATGATTTTAAACATCACCTTCTTGACTCATTTAACTGGAAAGCCAAAAGACCCTTTTCCCTAAAATTGGTTAAAATTTGTAAAACAACCACATTTATTTCCAAGATGATAGCTGGACACTACTTACTACATTAAATATGCAATGTAGTAAGGTCACGTGACAATAATGTAGCATGCTACTGTTTCAAACCTTTATCTGCATATTGTTTCACCTGTTATCTACAAGGAAGGAAAACAAACGAAAAGAAAAAAAGCATATACTGCACAGTATGCAGAATGCTTTTCCATTTACAGACTCTCTGGGTGTTGGTGAGGTCAAATACAGAGAGCAAAAGAGAACTGAAAACAGTTATTCCAATGAATGAGTCATTGAGTGAAGCAGAGAGAGAGAAAACGAGACCGATAGGAAGAGTAGAGTACATACAACTAGAAAAGATGGGTAAATAGAGAAAGCAACAGAAACAGGAAGAGGAGAAAACGAAAAACAGATCCAAAATGAGTATGACCCTTATGGGCAAACAGCGCTGTGTGTACAGTGTGCAGATGTGTGTGGGTGTATGAATTATAATTTTGCCGTACGAATGAGTGTGTGTTTGTGTGTGTGTAAACAGTGTCTGTGGGACGATGAGCACTCATGTATTCTGCCATCGTCTATCATACACCTATAGTGTGAATTCTCATTATTTCCTGTGTACAGAGAGCTTGCTGGTAATTTCATTCCAGTTCGCTTGCTCTCTCGACATTCCCTCCCACTGTCAGAGGTAAATTAAGCATGACTGCCTGATTTACTTTGGAATATCTAAACTTTCGGTGCAGAAATAAACAGAACGGTCGAATAATGAGAATTTGTCGAGCATGCCGAACAGGGTCGATGCGAAAAACCACATCCCGCCACGGATAAGCACAGGATTCAGGTGTTAATGTATAAGAATACCTTGACTTTCTACTAGTTTTTCAGACTGGTGGTGTGATGGATGTGTGCGGTCATGTAAATAGGTTTAAATGAGCTCTGATTAATCTGGAGTGATTGTTAAAGAGTTCTGCAGGACGCTCTGGATAAGGTTGTCTGCTAAATGCAGTAAATGTAAATGTAAGATGTTGCTTTTCGATGTATTCATCGTATGACTGAATTAGGGTGAAGTTAATCTGGCAGGGGGCTCGGTTAAGTGCCTGCAACTGAGAAACTGTGGTGTGATGTGTGTAATTTTTTGGAAGTTAAAATACTTTTTCATGTCCTAGTTTAATTTGAACAGACAACTGCTATTTGCGGGCTGAAAAGTACAAACACTGTGGCTCCATGACACTATGAAAATATGGTAACACTTTAGTTTAGAGTTTAGAGTTTAGAAAAAGGACAAGGAGAGCGAGAAGTAAGGTGTATCTGAGTGCGTATGGATGGATTGTATACCTCCTCACAGGGTCTGATGACCCTAACAGCTCGCAGCTTGAGTCTCTTGCCCTCGAAGATCATGACACAGTTTGGCTGGCAGTCATGGTTCAGCAGAGACATGCTGTTCAGAACAACACAAAACATGAGTTAAACCAGGAACTCTTGAACCATGTGTAAGCACAATTCACTAGCATAGTGTCTCAATGGATCCTCTCAGTGAGGGCATAGGTTAGTTGTCACAACGAGTGAGAAAGGTTGACATGGAGCAAGCTAAATCTCGAACCTTCGGGGAATCACCTGTTTAAAAAAACTGTAGAAGTAGAACAGAGTAGAGTCTGCTGTCAAGAGCTCATAATAAAACGAGAATCAACATTGGCTTGGATTTTCGGAGATGGCGACAATTGAGGGATTTTTGGATTAAATTTGCCAAATGTAGCTCTCTAACAGAGTTCATTAAAGCATTATATATTGTGAATGGTTATATTCATCCGCACAGAGCCTAAGCACAACCAAATCAACATTCTTCTGCAAAATGCGTGAAGTTTTGGTTTTTTAACCAAAAAGTGGCCAAAAGTTACATAGTGTACCTTTAAATATTAAAATAATCACATAAACTATTTAAATGTATATAAATATTTTATATATAATCACTTATTTATATGTGATTTAATTTCATTTTTTTATTGTTTGTCTGTTCTATGCTCAAATCTATGCTGATCTGACAAATAAGACCCAAGGGTGGTGAATTTAGTTCATTCAGGAAAACTTGTACAAACAAAAAAAATCTAATTATTTCTCTCTAAATGACACATTTTTGTTCATTAAACACTGAAATCAAACTGCAAATCCCTCATCGTCTCAATTTTTTCTCTTGAATCTAAATAAATAATGCACAAGGACAGTAACTGCTAAATAATGGAACATAAATCAGGCATCACTAATTAATTAACTAAAGAAACAAGCTGCTGCAGTCAGGAGACACAGAAAACAAGAAAGCTGACACATTTGTCAGTGGGACATTTGTCCTCTTGAATGCGATATAATGTAACTTGCTGCCTTTCCGGAAAGGAAAAAAACCCAAAGCGACAAGGCGAGAATGACAGCTATGAAACGACACTGATGTGACAATGATGATCTTTTCAAGACCCTCGCTGCCTGCGCTGAAGGTGAGATCATCACTGCTGATGCTCTTAGTGACTTATTTGGATGCTGACGTCACATTGTTCATTTACGATATTGGTATTTTTGAATTTACAAACATACATCTGGACCAACCAGTAATATTAATAAATATTATTATATATAATTAATTACTCATATATATAAAACCCATAGTTTTCTTCTTCTTCTGTGGAACACAAAAGTAGTTATTTTATAGACCTTTTCGACAGAAAATGTAGTGATTTATAATTCCAAGCACCAAAAAAGGAGAAAAAGTCTTAATACAGAGCTCTGATTGAAAAACAAAAAAATAATAACATAAAGGTTCAAAACAACATGAGAGTCAGTAAATAATGAAAAAAAGTCCATATGTGGGTAAAATATTAATTTAATGATTAATTAAAGTGACCAGCTAATCTAAAGTGAACAATACGCATACAGTATGTATGTGTAAACCAGGTTTGAAGTCTCTTTGGCCCTGTTTCCACCTGGTATTAAGATGCGTTTTGGATCGGATCACAAGTAGACAACGCTAAATGCAGGTGTAAACGGGGTCTAAAACACTTTGAGCTTGTCCACTTTCGACCACCTCCAGAGGTAGTCGAAAACACATTTGACCGGATTGCTTTCATAGTGTAGATCCTAATGTGGTCGAATGTGTCCGAACAGCCATTAAAGACCGCCTACTCTCCGCCTACTGACCTAACGTATAAACATTCTGGGAAGCGCGATAGCCAGACGGTAGTCTCGCCTAGCCAGACCTTCAGACTGACGGCAGAAGGTCTGGACTCTATCGCAGCTTTCATTGGCCAAGGGCCACCTAAGAAGACGTTTGACTGACATGTAATGCAACCAATCACAGTTTGTTTTGTTCCGCGTCAGGTTTAGGGGCATGAAAATGAAAGTCGATGTCCCTACAATAACACACCGATGTGCATCTAATAAGAACGTTTTGCAAGTTTACTGCAACAATGGAGCTGCGAACTTCACATACTTTTGAAAATCCAGCGTTTATTTGATCCTGGTAAGCGCTCATTGTCACAGTTGTAAACATGATGGTGTTCTTCTTCTATGAGGGGGTTTGGCGTCAAGGCATTTGTTTCCAGGCAGACCGTTAAAGAACGCAACACACATATCTCCCGGACATCCTGTAGAATTCAACCAACCAGATGACGACTTCGAAACTCCTTAAGTGTTTCCAGTTAAGTGTGCCATATGCATCAGACGTTCAGCAAATGGTCCGTGGGCGTGACGTCTGAGGCTGAGACTAGCCAGACGGGACTTAAACTTTGTCAGCTGAAGACCCAAGTTTGGTTTGAAAATGAAAAACGTACCAACCACAATGTTCGCTCATCATTCTCACCATTTCACAGCTTTCGTTGTGGTATTGTGGCATCAGTATCAGAGCAGAAACGAAAGCTGCTGCTGCTCTCCGTATGTCTTTTTGTCATCACTGTGTGCATTCATATGTAAATTGCGCAAGCTTATTTTATCCATTAGATCGAAAGATCTGAAAAAGCCCATAAATTTACCCGCTCATAAACCCTCCCCTCGAAGAAATCAGGACAGAAGTGGTTGAAAGTGGACAAAAGAGACGGATTAAAACACCAGGTGTAAACGGGTATGATTCTGCCTCATCCACTTGTGATCCGATCGACCAAAACGCATCTTAATACGAGGTGTAAACAGGGCCTTCGTGTCAGCTAGTGCTCCCTTGGGGTACGATTTTAGGAGATGTAAGCATGTATTTACATTCACACAAGCATGACAGAACACAGCAATTACAAATCAAGCACGAAAGCACAATTATCTTTTATATGTAGACAAGAATACACACTGTCCTGCTCTTCCTGGCTTCTGCTAATGCATCGGAAGTCATTCAAAAAAACAGAGCAACAAATTACTTCTGTTTGTCATGGTCTGGGGAGGATTCAACATTGCCTAAGAACAGCGTATAAAGCCGGCTTAGAGTCGGCCCACCCAGCCGATGGTAAACAGACGGGCCTCGCTCTCACGGGACAACCTTTCTGCGTCATTATCATTTCTCTGAGACGTCGACAACATTGTCTAAAGCCTTGATTCTGCTTTGGCCTCACATCCGATCTGAAGACTTCATAGCTCATATCTAAACAGCAATTTCGGCATCTGCCTTTCTGGTTTTGTTTGTTCACTGTAATCCCAGAGGCTCATATTCATAGACACAAAATGTTTCCCATGGATGTTGAATATGGAAGCTGTGCCAGTTTAATGGCCCACACAGGGAGGCTGGTTCTAGATAAACATATCTGAATTTTAAAACTTCAAAACTAGACATTTTGCTCTCCTTCTCGTTAGATTGCTTTGCTTGAAAGACTATAATAATACAATCTTCCATGATTAGCCAACATAAATTATTGGATTATTAGCCAATGAAATGGCCTTGTGTAAAGGCCATGGCAACAGGCCACACCCTCTGAGCTCTGATTATTAAGCTTCACACGCCAGCGCTTTTCATTTAAAAGATATTGTGAATTCACTGCCAGTTACTTTCTAAAAGGAATAAATTAAATCAAATCAAAAGTATAATCAAATGAGAGCTTATTTGCATTCTAATAAAAATTAGATTTTCACATTCTAAAAAAACAAACAAAAAAAACAAACAAAAGAAAGAAGATCATTTAAATTCAAGAAAGAATGTTAATTATGTTAAAGAAATGTAATATATATGAGGGATCATTTTTTAATTAAATAATGGACAATATAAATGTTTTTTTTATTATTTTTTTATTAAATAATAAATTATAAGTGCACTTATAATGTTAGTCCATTTTTTTTTTTTTTTATTTGCACCAAACACAGATATCAATTTGACATTTTCCCCACTCTCTCTTTGGGCCCTATCATACACCTGGCGCAATGCGACGCCAGGCGCAACGCAAGTGTTTTTTGCTAGTTTCAGCCCGATGCAGTTATCATTTTCACATCCAGTGCCCACGTTGTTTAAATAGCAAATGCACTCACGCCCATCAGTTCACCCATTGGCGTGCTGGTCTGAAAACGAGGTGTGTTCAGGCGCATTGTTGGCGAGTTGCTATTTTGAGGCAACTGAAAACGATTGCCATTGACCAACAAAAACCTGGTCTCAAGTCAATGGCACAATATTTTTATTTATTTTTTGTTATTTATAGGGCGCACTAGTAATATGCGGCTATAGGCGGGCGCACAACGTGCGTACACTCTGCTTGTTACATACACAGGGATGCGCAGCAGCACACAAACATTTTTAAATATTAAAAATAAAAGGATTCCTCTCTAGAGAAGCGTTCAGTCTTTCCGCTTGCAAATTCCGACATGTAAATAGCGAATCTGCCATGGTGCAAGCACAACTGGCTTTTAAAGGGAATGGGAGATGAGACTCTGATTGGTTTATTGCACGTTACGCCCAAAACACACCCATGACTCATTAAGAGAACAGGGACAACCCTTTTGGACCATGTGCCTGGCTTATGTTTGAGATTTCTGATTTCCTACTGACCAAATGTTGCAGTTTAGTTCCCATAAATGGTCTGGGTGGGGCTTTGTGTTGCATTCTCTTACAAAGCAGATTGAAAGAGCAAAGAAAATCCTGTTTTCCGAGATATGCCTCCTTTAAGCCATATCAAAAAACATGTGACCAAATTTGAGCTTATCAATGCTGTCAGAAAATAGCTGTTAGCTAAGCCGTTGTCTGCACACACACACACAAGACATTTAGCTCAAAGCAGACTATTTAACCTGAGTAAAACCCTCTTTAATGATCCTCCCTTAATCTTTGCTTTTGATTATTCACCCATAAACAGCCCCTAAGAGCCTGACGCTCCTCACTTACATACACACGGGCCTAAACTCAATCTTTACATGTGGTTTCTACGTAATGACGAAAGAAAATATATCTCATTAAAGCGAGTCTGTGCTTGTAGCCCTAAGCACCATGCTCTGCAAACAGAAGACGAGTGAAAAAATGAAATAATGGTGAACAGAGCTGGGTAATGAGAGAATATGGAGGACAATGGGATGATTTCCTCTCATCTTCTTTCCCTCCGCTGTGAACAAAACATAATACCTAGGTATTGCTAAGCAGCCTGAAACATCAACAGACAAGGCGAATAGCAATCCGCTGCGGTCATTTATTAATGTTTCCAAATAACAGTGCAGAAGGTAGCCATTAACTATGCCGGAACAGAAAGGAAAGCTGTTCCTGGCACACCCTCACACCTGAATACAGCTCAATTTACTGCATTTTCATAACAGCGGAGACTGACGCAACTGATACAAGGATATGATGTCAACATCACCCACTTAGAGCTAACTACTTTTGGCCCTGCATGTGGACTTTTATAAACTCTCTTAAAACACACTCAGACTAGTTTAATTACTAACAGTGTTTATATATGCCTTGTCATTTATTTACATTTTTCTGAAATGTCTGAATGTATATTTCCACCACAGTGTCATTACAATCACAATTCAAATTATATATTGTTTTTAATAACATTTTGTAATGGAAATTACGGTGGTGGAAATGACATTTTAAACATTTTTGGAACACTGTAAACCATAACGCTCTAAATAATTAATTGGTTTGAGTAAGGCAAACTCAAATTAAACAAATTAGTTCAATCAAATTTACTTTTATTAGTATTTAGAACTTTCTTTTTCTTTTGAGTTCACAAAACTGACACATTTTAAGCAATTTAAATTGTTTCATTGTTTTGAGTTATATGAACTTATTTCTTATAATTTAGACAAGCTTAAATTTTCCTGAAACTGGGCTGGGATTTCTATTTCCCAGCATGTTTTGCCATGACACTCGAAAGGGAGAATAAATGCTAAAATTAAGTGTTATATAATGTTTTTTTTTTTTTTTTTTTTTGTTGAGCAAAATTAATGTTAAGTGGGGGATTTAGTAGTGTTTAATGCTTCACTGTCCAAATTTAGAAGAGTTTCTGTTATGTGGGGTTTTTTGGGGGGTTACCATCATGGTGAGGAGTGGAGCATAAGCTTAGTTTGAGGACAGGTATATGATACATTTTCTATATTGCTGTAGTCTTTCAGCAATTGCTATGCTATGTTAATGTTATCAAAGCATTAAGTTACCAAATAGCATTTGCTGAATTAGCTAGTTATAGCTAGCTAAATTTCCACTACTAAAAATATAAATTGAGACTACATGATAATTTAACAGAATACAAATAAAGTTATCTAGTTAGTTTTAACAGTTTCTGTTATTTTTAATAAACCCCTGGGACATAAAAGTGCCTGTAGCTGAAGAAACACCCAATTATTCCTCAGTATTTCCAAGGCCTGAATGGGGTGTTAAGCTGGGAAACAAATAGTCACAAACTTTCCTCGGTTTCACGGATGACAATTGTTGGATGCAGTAGGGCTTCTGTAAAACTTTAAGGATTTCTGCTGCTGGGTTTTGTCAGGTCACAGCCCAACAGACTGCCGGCCACAGGTTTACTGGAGCTTAATTTGGGCACTATGGATACACTCTCTTCCCCTGATAACAGTGCCCAGATGGGGCAGCGAGTGTCAGCATGGAGTCCTGGCCATGGAGGACGTCTGACAGCACAAATCCTCCCGTGAGCTCCAGACACAACCACAGGGATTAGCACAAAACCGCTGGTTCACATCCAGCCAGAGAAGAAGTGTTACACTGGAGTCGCCACGGCTGAGGACTTAAACACACCACAATATGCTCTCGCATTAGGTAGCAGAGAAACTGACAGCGCATGTCACATTTCATGTATAAAAATAGACAGGAATAAAACACCCTGTTATGGTTTATAAATGGATGCACTGTTCATTGTTCAACCAAGTAGAGACAACACCACAGCACTACCTAAATATATTGCCAGTCTTCTACAAGTACAATCTTTTATTTACACACAGACAAGTTTGGCGTGGTCTTGCAGCTATCAGAGCATAAACAAAAGCTGATGCTCTTCTTATGTGTTATTCCATCGTCTCTGGTTGTATTCATATATAAATTGTGTGAGCTTATTTTGTTCTAAAAACAAAAACATACATTTACCCGCCTATAGACCCTCCCCTTGAAGAAATCAGGACAGAAGTGGTTGTGGTTGAAAGTGGACAAAAGAGGCACCGGGCGTAAACGAGTATGCATCTCCCTCGTCTACTTGTGATCCGATCAACTAAAAGGGCAGTCGTGGCCTAATGGTTAGAGAGTCAGACTTGTAAGTAACCCGAAGGTCGTGAGTTCGAGTCGTAGTACCGGCAGAAAATGTAGGTGGGGGGAGTGAATGAACAGCGCTCTCTTCCACTTTCATGACACCCACAACTGAGGTGCCCTTGAGCAAGGCAGCTAAGTAACCTCCAATTACTCCTCCAATTGCCACAGCAAAATGGCTGCCCACTGCTCTGAATGTGTGTTCAAGGTGTGTGTGTGTTCAATACTCACTGCTGTGTGTGTGCACTTGGATGGTATGGGACACCATACTTGGCTTCATGTCACGTCACTTATCTTGTTATTTCAACATAATATCTCGTTATTACGACATAATAACTCGTTATTTCGAGATATTAAGTCATTATTTCGACATAATATCTCATTATGTCAACATATTAAGTCGTCATTTCGACATAATATCTCGTTATTTCGACATAACTCGTTATTTCAACATAAGTCGTTATTTCGACATAAGTCATTATTTTTCGACCTAAGTCGTAATTGAGATATTAAGTCGTTATTTCGACATAACTCGTTATTATTTATCAATTTTAATAAAAGACGCGCAAAATTCAACGTCTTCAGTGGTGCAACAGTAGCTCGCAATCCTAGCTTTTACCACGATCGAGAGGTTAAATTTATGTAGCCCATAGCAAATATAATCATTTACAGTGCAAATAGCTGTAGATGCTATTTACACTAAGGCCACGTTCACACTGTCAGTTTTTGGGATTGACAACCGCATTTACTTACAGGTGTGAGTCTCGAAATGTCTCGTTCACACAGCAACTTACACAACAGTAGCGCCTGGAACACTGCCTGTATGAACGTGCAATGAGAGTCAAGCCCGTATTCTCTTACTAGTAACCATAACGACAGTGACCAACGTAATATTAAAGATGGCGACGTCCATAAAACTGAAAAGTCTCATCACTTTTGACATGACAAGAGACCAGTTGAACCGCGAGTTCATCCATTCAAACTTCATTAACCAACAGCAGCATCAATGTAAAACGCGCTACCCGGAGTCTTTAACTGATGCACTCGCGTGACATGTCCTTTGCGACGTCTCGCGCATGACACGGCATTTGAATTTCGAAAAGAAACATAAAACTGACGGGAGCTGCTCCAGTGGAGAACAGTGACTGGATCTAACACCTTAAGATGACGTACAACTCATATCTCTGTCACTGTAAGTTACCGAAAGCGAAACCACACACAAAACACCTTAGAAGAACGGCTCTCTCGCACTGTATGACATGACAGACAACTAGTTGTCCAGTCCGGTTCCGTTCAGACAGCGCGGAATTTGCGGTTGTGAGTCCTGAAAATTTACGGGTGTGAGTTTGGTTATAGAATGCAGTTGTCACTTCCGTAAATAACTGAACTGTATGTGAACATAACCATATTAAGGACTCAAATACAGGACTGACAACCGTATTCTGCTGCTGTGTGAACGTGGCCTAAGTGAAAATAGCAATACATTCTATTTACACTAAATGACGATAGTGACTTCACCGAGCGCTTACACAGATACACACGGGAGCATTTAAAAGCAGGCGTCTCTCAGCAGACCCGCTTTCAAAACGCTTTCAAACACTTCCGTGCTTTCAAACGCTCCCGTGCGTTGATCATTGTAGCCAACGGCCAATCAGAAGTGTTTAAGAATCCACTCAACAGCGTCACATTTTTAGCATTTCAGTACTGACTTGGTACTGAAGTTAGTACTTTTGACAACACTAGAACCAATCAATTCCCAGTGGATAAAATGAAGCCATGCTCTACATTGTGTCCTAGTGAATATTCTATTTCATCTGAAATATGCTACAGTACGGAAAGTAAATGCTTTTTGAATGTCATTCCATGTCATCTTGAAGAAACACAACTGAGCTGTATTTTAATAGGCCTTTAGAAATGGGAAATTCCACCGTACAATCATGACCCCATCTAGAGCTCATCTGTAGGTGAAAAAAACGGCACTTGGTGACAATTGTGGGCATGAAGATTAATTATGAAAGACGTCAGAACTGATAAAAGTGTAATTTAAGAGCAGTTCATCTCTAGGTCTCGGCCCTGTCACCGCCTCAAAGGGAGAAGGCAGAGCGTGACGGCACTGGCGCACTGACACTGGCCTGTCACATTTTAATTACTATCACCCTCTACAAACAGACGATAGAGAGAAAGAAGAGAGAGAGGAGAAGGAGGAGGAAGATAGCACAGAGACTGTTCCTGTCATTATTTGTAAGACAGACCTAACGAACACTCCTACAGCAACCAGAAGGCAAAATATACAGTAGGCTATGTTGTACTTTAGCTAATGTGAAATCTATGGTGATTTTGCACGCATTGCATACACTACAGCATCACACATTTGTAAAATAACAATACTGAAGTCATTCTCCATTCGAAAGCTTTAATATGTGTTTTTCAGCATCAGTGTGGCTCTTATGAGATGCATTTCAGCCCAGAGGATTCAGTCCAAGTCTTACATGCACAAAGCAATTTGCAGAGGAAATCCCCTCTATTTCAGGGCTCACAATGTCTCGGCAAGTTGTAATTTAGTCACATTGAAAGCCAAATGTCTGTTTATGCGTAATTATTCCCGTTTCTTGTGCTGCTTTTGGTTCAGCCCCTCCGTGTGTGTGAACGGGAGCTTCCCTGAGGCATGTTCAGTAGCAGAGAGCAAATCGTAGCATGTAATCCTAACTCATGTCAGAATCTCTCTTTATGACTGCAGAGTTAATAATACAAACATGTTTTCTGTCACACAAATCTGCTGGGCACTTTGAGCATGAAAATAAGAACAGTGGCCCAATTGACTGAAAAACAAGAGCATTATGGGTAAATCTAAGACAATTAATGTTCTGCGCTTCAAGTAAAACTAAATTGTTATATTTTCTGAAGTTCACGTTCCATATTTCATCTCAAGCATGATTTTTATTGATGTTTCCTTAATAAACAAGTACACTTGCTTTTAAAAAAATTAAATAAAATAAAAACGTTATTAATGAGGAAAAATGTTTTGTTGTGGTGGAAATGATGTCACAACTAATTTTAAATTAATTTTTAAATGTGATTTAATTTTTAATTTTGTGATAATTTTTAATATTTTTAATTTTATGTAATAATTGATGTATGATGGGTTTTTCATCACTAACCCTAAGTTTGAACAATATTAATAGTGATGCTTTTCTTAGCAAATACCACTAATAATTTCCACATTTTTTCTATGTTCAGTGCAAAGCATGCTGGGATGTCCCTCATGTCACTTATCAATGTCATTGTATTTTAAATATAATAATATTTTGTATATTTTAATTATCAATAATTTTATGCAATACTTTTCATTCATTTTTAAGTGCAATTAAATCTTTAATTTTTATGTAAAAAGGTAATTTTTTTAATATTATAGAATAATTAATATTTTTTATCACTAAACCTAAATATGAATAATATTAACAGTGATGCTTTTCTTAGCAAGTAGCACTAATAATGTCCACAACTGTGGATGTTCAGTGCAAGGCATGCTGGGATGTCCCTCATCTCACTCACCTGGGGTAATATCATCATATTTTTAAATATATTAATATTTTATATATTTTAATTATCAATAATTTTATGCAATACTAACTTAAGTGCAATTAAATGTTTAATTTTATGCAATAATTATAAATTTTTATGATATATTTTTTAACCACAAACCCTAAATATGAATATGCAGTGATTCTTTTTTTTTTTTTTAGCAAGCAGCCTTAATAATGTGCACAATTGTTCTATGTTCATTGCAAAGCATGCTGGGATGTCACTCACCTGGGGTAAAGCCCCACCCCCACGTCCTGCAGCTCTCCATCACTGATGCTGAAACAGTTGCAGGTCACCTGTGTGAAAACATGAAAAAAAAGTCCTTAAGACATCACTGCATCTCAGTGAGGACATAATGATAATATTCTCCTCTCATCATTAGTTCTCTGTTGTTAATTTGAGTATTTGTGTCTTTTTCCTCTCACTGAGAACAAAATTATGCGCCCGCCAAAAACAGTTTATGCAAATCTAAATTAACTCATGATTTGGCGATACCAGACTTGAATAAGTTGTTCTGATTTCGACCAGATCCCAGATGTTCACTATCAATGCCCACATGGAAGAACACAAGGAGTTCATTGAGTGAGAGTGTGTTTGTTTGTTTGGCTGCTGACTGATGGTCTGATTGCCGCAGGGACGGTACGCTGCAGAACTGAAGCTGGACAGAGTCCATCTCTCGTCTGTAACGAGTCATGGCAACCCAAAATGAAAGAGTGGAGGATGGCAGCAGGCGATTCTGATGGGGTTTTAGATTGGAGCTCTGCGGGATAGATGAGTGATGTGCGGAAGGAGAAAAGCAAACAGAACACAGTCATAAATAGACAGCGTGAGCGTTGTTGACACGGCAAACACAGCAGTGTGTGATTGCAGGTACATATCACAACAGAATCAATTATTAACAGAGAAAACGCATCCAAAAATGAACCAAATCGATTGTGCTGTGGGGTCAAAAAAGCCACTGGATGTTTAAATAAATTATAGTTTAATACATCTACACTCTTAAAGGGATAGTTCACCATAAAAAAAAAAAAAGCTCACCTTCACAGTTATTCTTCTGTGACACAGGAGATGTTTTTAACAATGTCTAGGCTGCCCGTTTCCATATAATATAAGTGAATTTGAACTAGGAATGTTTAAAACTTTCAAAATCAACTAGTCATCTACTTGGTCTTAAGCCCCCATATTCGCGATTCGATGCGACAAAAGACAATAGAACCCATTATATTCAGTGATGTTGTCTACACGAGTGATAAATCTCTGACAGTAAACTGATGCCTCGTTCTATTTATGATGTACTGACATGAAGGACAAATGCTTTGCAACTTTGGTTACAATTATTCATGAAAAGATATAATGCATTATATCGTACATTATGATTACCTTCCATTATACATAAAATGCTTATTATGTCGTAATACTCAAATATTCACATTTCTGCTTAAAATGAGTTGTCATGTGACGTCAATAAAAATTGGTCACAAAAAACTTGCAAGTTTGATGACATCGGCACCTGGCGTGACGCATCTTGAATCAGCAAGTTTGAATAAATAAAATTATTAGATTAAAAACTTAAAAATAAATGTTGGCCTTGGCCACTAATTAAAATAAAATGTTTAATTTAAAGTACTAAAATGACTAAAACTAAAACTAAAACTGAAATGAAAATTAATTAAAGCCATGTAGAAATTTTCACAAAACAACAAAAATTAATATAAATGACAAAAGCAAATACCAAAATTATACAAAAACTTAAACTAAAATTAAAATTGAAAATATAAAAATAAAAGCTATTTGAAAATATTTTTAAAAAATACTATATTGATATATAAAAATTAAAAAAAAAAAAAAAAAAAAAAAAAAAAAAAAGATTTTCATATTGGAATGTCATGAGGGTGAGTAAATTATTTTTCATGTTTTGGTGTATTCCTTTAACCCTCTTGTGCTCTTTGTGTGGTGGCCAAATATAGACGATATATATTTATTTATTTATTTATTTATTTTTTCTCCAATGAAATGAATGTACTACATTTTAGTTTGATAATGTTTTTTATTTAATATCTTGTATTTTTAGGGTATTTTATGGTACTAAAATTATATTTATGCAGTAGTTTTAATCCATTTATTCACTTTTTGTGCATAGACCTGAAAAAGAAATTTACAACTTAAACTATTATCTTGCATGCTTTGGAGCATAGACTTCAGTTTGGTTCCTTTTTAAAAAACGTTATAGAATTTTACGTTTATTGTTATGAAAAATGCAGAAAAATACTATTTTCAATTTTTATATATTAAATATATATTTTCCAAAACAAGCAAGAAAATCAAAGCCATAAATCTAAACAAGTTGTGTTCCAAATTTAAGCCTGATATCTCAAAAAATGAGCTTTCAGTAAGATTTTGTTTATGGAAGCACACATGTAGCAATTTTCAATTTGAAATGTAATGTGCAAAAAGGCAATGCAATATGTAAAATGGCAATGCATTTCTGTATTTAAATTTACATTTTCCATACCATATGTTTCCACCAGATGAAATTCGTTTCCCATTTCCCATTCATTTCCAATGTGGTCATTTTTGATTGCAAGCAATAGAAAGTGTGACTATTTTATTCAGGAGCATTTAACCTTTTCTAATCATGTCTATGAATTTTTTTGTGTGTGTGTTCACATACCAAGTGCCAAAACCTTTTTGTGCCAAAAGTTTTGTACCATTCTTTCATACCACTTTTTCCAGAAAAAAACCCAACAACAACAAAAAAAAACCTTACCTTTGTCCGGTCAAAAATGACCGAAGAGCACCAGAGGGTTAAGAAGAACAATCTACTGAAATTGTTGAGGCTGCATTATAATATTCATACCCACAAGCATACTGACCCAGAGTTTGACCCAATCGATTGCAAACATCACCTCATTCCCAATGAAGAGTTTTAAACTCTAACTAATGCAAATCAATTTAAATACACTGGAAAAACAGTATCACGCACACAAGAAGAACGAAATGAAAGAGTTGACAGGCAAAAACACCCATTGATGTTGCCCTCGTCGAAACATATTTCTGGCACATGCCCAACTAATTAATGGCTAATATATGTGCGGAGCTGCTGGGAAGACTGGCGGCTCTTCATGTGGCGCCATTGCAGAGTCTTTCATGTGGGGAGCGTGAGATGGGTTTCAAAAGGTGTGACTGAACAACTGCTTGGTTGCGATCTCGCTGACGACAGTCTGAAGTGTGTGTTTGTGTGCATATAGCATGTCTGAGGTCTGGCATCTCACTCCGTGTATCTGCACTACACAATCGAGAAATGGATCCACACTCTATTTTAGGTACATGCCACTTCATTATTCACATATTGTTTTCTACATTCTGAAAATAAAAAAAAAGTAATGTAAAGACAGACAAAAGACCTCTCATGCTTTCAACAGGAGCCAAAAACAAACATGTCTTGAACTAGATGATGTGGGATAAATAAGTCAATGTGAAATCCTCTAGATCTAAATGCAAAAAAAAGTGTTAAAATGCAAGAAGACCTCTGTTCTACATAAAAACACACTGACACTGTATTCATTTACAATTGCTTTGGCAAGTAGTGAAGTTCTCAGATGAGCAATTCGGTCAAAGAGACATACTGCAGGGACACACAAAGAAGGGTCACCCACATAAAAGATCATAATATATCAGAATACATATATGCCTAGATGGGGTGTGAGAGAGAAAGAGAGATTTGAGAGAGTCAAAACTTTACATACACCTTGCAGAATCTGCAAAAATGTTAATAATGTTAAAAATAAGAGGGATCATAAAAATTTCATGTTATTTTTTTTATTTAGTACTGTCCTGAATAAGCTATTTCACATAACAGACGTTTACATATAGTCCACAAGACAGAATAATAGCTGAATTTTTAAAAATATCTCTGTTCATAAGTTTACATACCCTTGATTCTTAATACTGTGTGTCATTACCTGGATGATCCATGACTGTTTTTATGTTTTGTAATAGCTGTTCATGAGTTCCTAATCCTCCAAGTCCTGGATATTCATTGGTTTTCCAGCATCTTTTGCATATTTGAACCCTTTCCAGCAGTGACTATATGACAACTGGGGAACTCATACACTCATACACAACAATTACAAAAGCTAAAAACATTCACTGACGCTCAAGAAGGAAACAATGCATTAAAGGTGCAGTAAGAGGTATTTGAACTACGCTGTTGGACATTGTTGATATTTGAAATCAAACAAACTCACCCCTCTCTTCATTGCTCCGCCTCCAAAACTCACACTCCAATCTTAACCACCCTACTCCGAGTCGGTCTCGAACCGCTGCCCGATCGCTGCTGGCATGCGAGGCGAATGCACTACCAATGACGCTAAACACCTCATTCTCTAGCGGCCGTCAGTGCGCAGTCGTTTAACTGCAGAACTCTCACTATCTGGCCGCTGTTACACACGCAATGTGAATGGATGTCTGTTTATCACAGCTGACGCACAACAAAATGCTTCACGAAAAATAAAGCGCAATTGATGAATGAACGACAAGGAAGCACAAAGAATGAACATACAGTACACAAGAGTAAATACAAAGTGTTCGTTGTTAGTCGCCAACAGCACAGCAGCTCCAGACAATCAAAACCCAGTGTACTCACATGAGAAGTGGGATCAAAGCAGTTTTCAGGCCTTCCCTCTTAGCTCTCTCCAGCGCTGGAAAGCTTTTCTAATATAACCGGGTCTTAAAGCGCTTGCCCAGGCATAAACCTTCATTCCAGTGATATTCTTTTGAGCTCTTTTGTATTGTGTCTCATTTCTCGTTCTGCAGTTTTTTTTTCTTATTATTTTCAAATCTCCCTCTTGCTCGTTCTCTCTCCTCGACCGTCATACGCCCCCTGATGCTGATTGGTTAGACGTTTGTTATTAGACTCGGCGTGACTAACTTCAAAACAGTGGATTTGAAATATATGGGGGTGTAAACTTGAATTGGATGATTAGGGTAAATTGTACTTTTTTTTGTCTTCTGGGAAAAGTACTAAATGAAAAAAAAAAACAAAAAAAAACAAAAAAAAAAAACATGCTCACATATACTGTATATGAATACATCCCATTATGATACACTATGTTGAACATGTAAAGTCAGAGTAGCCATCCGTGTTGAATATATATTCTAGTATATATTCAGATATCCTACAGAGCTCAGTATCTCAGAAGCACAGTGCTTCACTGACATCACACCAACTGTACTGCAGACCTGTTATCCAATGGTGTGAATCACTTCTCTACATTTCCTGCCAGTATGTGCCATCTGCACATCACACTCAGAGTAAACGGTGAAGTTGTGTTTGAACTTTTGGTAACTTTTAATGGAGAAGATCACTGGCAGAGTTTTGAGGGTGGTATGTAACAGTATGTTCCCTCACAAATTCTGTGTACCATATCATCTTCTCTCTAAATAAATACATTAATTAATTTCAAATCTCTGTATTATCCATGTCTTAAAACAAATAACAAATACAGTAACAAATGTATTGCTCATGGTTAGTTCATGTTAGTTATAATACATTAAGGGCTAGATTAGATTTACTAAACGGGGCAATTTAGCGTGAGAGCGCAATTCCACAAATGCGCCGATGGGAGTGGCAAGTTTTGCGCGTGATCTACTGCTGACGTGCAAATTAAAGAACTCAGACGCAGTCAAATCATTTACATAATGACCAACGCAATCTAACAAGAGTAGCGCAAATTAGCGTTGGGTGGCAAACAGATCTGATGCCTGATGCTGATGCTCTCATCAGGTGCGGGTCGACACAGGCGCAACTTGTTACATCTATAATCTTTATATCTATATAACATGGCTTGGCAAACGATATGTTCAGATAACGTCTTACTTTGGCATTCCAAAGAAATGAATAGGGGTGGAAAATATTTTCTCCCTTCTACCACGCGCTCTCTGTTCTCTACGGTGTCTCCTCCTAGCAGCAAGAACTGCAGCCATGTCCCAAGCTGGGTTAAGACATGCTTTTTCTGGGCGTTAAATAATGGCGCAAATACCAGTAAATTGACGAGCGCAAAGATTAGTAAATCGCGTTGCGTGATTCATTTAAATACTCTCCTCCCATAAATTTTGCGTCTGAAAGGGAAACTTATGCAAATGCATATGCATATGCAATAGGTCAGCCGCAAAAACAACTCAGTCCACACCTTTTCAGTGCTAATTTTGCACTGTGTCTTTAGTAAATCCCGACAGTAGTTTTTTAACGCCAAAAGAGGGTTTGCGCTGGCGCAAGCTATTAGTAAATCTGGTCCTAACTGTTATCAAATGAACCTTATTGTAAAGTGCTACCAAAATTGGCAACTTAAACCGTTATAAATCTTAAATGCACAGACTTCAGTTTGGTCCCTTTTTAAATAAGTGAATCTAAAAAAAAGTTATAGAATTTTACGTTTATTGCTATGTAAAGTACAGAAAAATACTATTTACAATTTTTTGTATATTAAATATGGTAACACTTTAGTATGGGGAACACATATTCATTATTAATTACGAATTTTCCCTCAATAAATTCCTAATTTACTGCTTATTATTAGTTAGTAACGCAGTTGTTAAGTTTAGGTATTGGGTAGGATTAAGAATGTAGAATAAGGTCATGCAGAATAAGGCATTATTATGTGCTTAATAAGTATTAATAAACAGCCAATATTCTAGTAATATGCGTGCTAATAAGCAACTAGTTAAAAGACCCTAAAATAAAGTGTTACCCCAAATATATATTTTCCAAAGCATGTTTTACTCTAAAACTGCAAGAAAATCAAAACCATAAATCTAAACAAGTTGTGTTCCAAATTTAGGCTTGATATCTCAAAAAATGAGCTTTCAGTAAGATTTTGTTTGGTTGCAGTACCAAATGTTTCCACTAGATGAAACTCGTTTCCCGTTTCCCGTTTCCCATTTCCCATTCATTTTTTCAACATTTTTTCGGTCAAAAATGACCAAAGATATTAAGATGTTCGCTTTTACAATGGCAAACTTGAACTAAACTAATGTGACTGGTGGAAACATGTAAGTATAGAACTTGGCAGCTATTACATGCAAAAGTCTTGCATTTAGAGTCATTGGTCAGACACACCAGCTTGCATCTGCACTGGAAACCCATCAAAACACAAAACAGCCCAGTTCATTCACATTCCAGCAAACTATACAATGAAGAAACAATGCTGCAATTTACAACACCCTCAAAAAGTTTCTATCCATCTTCAAGAGAAAGTTCAAACAAAAAAATAATAATTCTGGTCCTCATGTCGTTCTAAACCTGTATGACTTTGTTCTGTGGAACACAAATTTGGATGAAATTCAGAAGGATTTCAGAGGATTTATGAATGATGTTGCTGCACTTTTCCACAAAATGAATACAGCAATCAGGTGCTTAAATTGCATTAAATTGATCTGGGACAGAAAAGAAATTTGTAAAGCTACAAAAGATTTCTATTCCAAATAAATGCTGTTCTTTTGAACTTTATATTCATCAAAAATCAAAAACATTAAGCAGCACAAATGCTTTCAGCATTGATAATAATAAGAAATGTTTCTTGAGCAGCACATCAGCATATCAGAATGATTTCTGAAGGATCATGTGACACTAAAGACTGGAGTAATGATGCTGAAAATTCAGCTATACATAACAGGAATAAATTACATTTTAAAATATATTAAAAATAGAAAACCCATCAGCAGGGCCAACCTAGTATCCTGACAGAAAAGCACAAGACTGTTACTGTCAGCCCAAAGAATGCCAACCACACAAAAAGACACGCAACACAAAGCCCTACCGCAAACGCTCCCTGGACAGCAACCAGAACTCTGTCAGAGCTCATCAAAAACACAGAGGCTCCCTGGGAAATATAACAGTGCACATTTTTGTCCGAAGGCTGCTTTACATGTACTGAAGGGCTGCCCATCAAAAACAGAAAAGAAAAGGGGAAAAAAGGAAGAAAGACATGGCCAACAACAGAATTACATTAGAACAACAACATCATCTCCTCTCTGTCTCATCAGCACACCTGCTTTCTACGGGGATCAAAGCAGGTGGCTCCATCACAATGGCAGAATCCAGGCGAGATGGAGAGGATAGCTGGTTTCGAGAAGGCTTTGGAGCCTTCGCCACTCAATATAATAAATAGGTTTCTGTTCTCGTCTGGCCCTCCCCTCAGATCTGCAATGCAGCCCAGGGGTCTCAGAGCAACTCATGGACCTGATTCGTGAGGAGTGTTTTTCAGATGAATCTGACATGCCAGGTCTCAGAGAGAATGTCTTTAATCAAAGGCTGTCTCCTCTTTCCACCAGAGGTGCGAACACTGGGAAAAAATCTATACATGTGTAGCCTTTGGGGAAACATTAGGTTTCTGACTTGGGCTAATTTTTCTTTATACAATCTTAGGAGAAAATTAAATTGTGTCACAAGGGGTACATTAATTCTTTTTTCACTTTATACAGAACTTAAAGGTCTATATAAAGTGAATTATAAAATGGAGAGCTCTATAGAGCATTTCTGCCATGCAAAAATACACAATATAGTTACAGCTATGACGATAAAACGCCAGCTAATGTGTACACCACTGCACAGCACCCATAACGAACAAATATTAAACTATATAACTGTATCTTGTGACTGAAGGACTATTCATGAATGGATATTATAGAAAAAAATCATATGAATTACCATGTTTAATACTATGAAAAGTTAAACAAATAGTAAAATAAACATAACCCATTTATAAGGGGTGTGACGATCATCTTGTAATGAATGTCATTTCAGTTCTACTTTCTGAGTATTAATTATCATATGCAGTAAAAGACAACAATACTCAAGCACTGTAAAAGGTTTTGACACAAACTCAACTGACTGGCTTCTCTCCTGTATGATTTCATATGAGTTTCTTCAGACCTTACTGTACATGATTTATGAGCTTCTACAACTTTTGACCTCCTAACTGAACTCCTTTCCACAAATTGATCATAGAAATAAAAAGAGTAAAAATAAAAATGAACAACACAGTTTTCTAGTCTTACTAATTAATTTAGTCTTATTAAGTGCAAACAATAAGTGCAACCAAAATCAAAGTACTCTCTCAATATTCAAAGTGCAAATAGAGACCAAATTTTTCTTCAAGCATGATACAGAGCTAAGATATGGTTACAACTACACAGCCTAGCCTAAGATAGCTTTCATATTAGAAGATATTTGCTTGCATCAGGGAGCCGCTTTAAAAATGAAATCGCGTTTGAATGCGCGCTTGCGTTTTACTTTCGCTTTCGATTTCACGATTGCGCGTACTCTTTGAATAGGGAGCAGCGGTGCTGAGCGTGTATTCTACAAGATAAGACATTTGTCAGATGCTTAGGCTCTGTTGTGCAACGGACAAGACATGGTCTTGTCAGTCATCTTGTCACTTGCTCTCATCACATGATCAGTGAACTCTGGCATATTCTATCCTAATTTCGCCCTCATACTTAGTCATGGCAAAATCGCGAGAAAGCTTTTCACCTTGACAATAAATCTCGTAACATTTTAATCTCGCACAGTCACACCCCTACCATTTATATATCTATTGTGTAAATGAATGAATGAATGAATGAACTAACGAACGTCTGTCAATTGCAGATTAGACAATTTGGACAAAACATTCAACAATTTAGTTTGAAAAATGTGTTCTAACATACATTTTCTAAAATTCCACATGTCTAAAAGTGCTTATAGTTGAAGAATCACCCAATTAGGAGTATCTGACTTGTAAAAACTGGTTACATTTTCATCAAGATCATAATTACTTTTTAAATTAAAGTTCTGATCTCTCCCATTTGGCCTAACATGTAAAAATGTAAATGGTTAAAGGTTGTTAACTAGCAAACTACAAGGATTTTTATTTGATTTTAGTACTGCCTCGTGTGCTTTCTTTGTTTCTCAACATTTTAGAGTTCCTCAACAATTTATGATAATATTATCATTATTATGTCCTTAACAACAAAACATGCATACATTTTTGCCTTGTAAGCATTACAATAGTTACTAATAATTTCTAAGTGCGAACATTTGAAATCAAGAGATATTTTTATAATCACTCTGACACACCGCGAACACATAAAACACTTGAGATTGCACTATTCACACACTCTTCCTCCAAAATTTAAATGACTGTTTTTTCCTTAAATTATTATTTCACCCATCCCCAGTTCTGAATACATGGTGACATCCTTACTAACAAGCTAATTCAAGTAGGCGCGTGCACTTCAGAAAATGATTTCCTGCACAGTACTGCAGTACTTCCTGATGTGGATGGCTTTGTCTTTGTATCCCAGCATGCCTCTTTGCCCTCCTCATCTAAATGCAGAACAACGTACATACCTGGTTATGTTTGTACGAGGGCTTTTCAATCTCAGCGGTAAGTCTTACGCCATTAGGCAGCACAACTGTTATTTAAATGGCAAGGGAAGGAAGCTAGGAAAAACAACCAATTAAACCAACAAGAGGAGTGCTGGCTAGTTTAGATGCATCAAGCTCCTCCAAATCTTTGTCCTCCCTGACGAAAACCTCCAGCTGGAAGAAGCACTCAAGCACAGCATCAACATCTGCAGTTCAGACTGGGGTTCTCGTTGGATGGTGTGCAGCCTCGGTCACCAGGAGAACATCTTTAACAAGAGCAAGCAGTCTGAGACAGAGATATGTTCATTATACTGAAGGCCATTAGCGAGTATTTACAGAGTGCTAATACTATGGGGAGCCATGATTTTCTTTCCTCTCCTTTGGGAGTACAGGGCGATCTGCCAACAATGTTAATGTAGGTTTGGAGCAGGCACAGTGCCCGATGCTATAAATAAAGGTTGCTTGTGTGGTTGGATGGATGGTAGATACCTTTTAAGGTCGGTCTACGTGAGGGAGGATTTGAATTTTCTAAAATAAGGAGATGAGGAGAGGGGTTTGATCATCTCACTGACTCGTCGCTTATACAAAAACACTACAGTAAGATCTGACCTCTCACACCCACAGCAACCTGTACTGAAGGGAGTGAGACATTATATACAGTAAAGAGAAACAGTCATATACAGTTCAACAGAAAACGATGTATAAAGTATCTTTTAGAATAAAGTATCTCGATGCCAAGATCACAATTAATTTTATTTGATCAATTTAAAATTACATATATTTTGTTGTATATATATAACATTAGTAATAAAATGTTACGAGATTCAGACCTAAGTTCAGACCTAATCAGAGTTTAGTCTCATTTCCCAAAGAAGCACATTTTGCTGGATGAATCAGTCAGCTTGTGCCTGTGTGTGTGTGTGTGTACAGCTTGTTTGTCTCAGTGTGATAGAGAGTGAGTAACAGCAGGCTTCTTTCACATGATGGCATCTCCACCTGTCTGCTCTGATATCTAGGTACCGTGTGACATCCGTAGCCCATGGCGACAGGACCTGCATCTTCTCCGCAAACACTCCATCTGCAGTCAGTGTGTGAAGCAACTAGATTAAAACTAGCAAAATCCACCCGTAACGGAGTTCAGACGCAGAGACGCAGACTCACATTCCCACACCCTGCTTGCTGACCTTTACCACTGTAAGAACTTCTGTGAAATTAGTTTTGTGGTATTTCCCCTCCTAAGGTAAAAGAGAAGCATTGGCTCCTAATCGTGCCTTTGTTGGGTAACTATGTGCAGGAAGAAGCATTAAGAACTGCCTTATGCAACTTTTTTTTTTTTATTTTTTTTTTAAACTATGACTTAGGTGTGTTTTTGTCATTAGGACTGCAGTCTTTCTGTGCAGGATTGGTTTATCCTTACATTTTGTGTATATAAGAACTGTTGTGGCGGCCGGATCAGAGCCGTTGTGCTCTAATCTCTGCGGTCTGCAGCAGCTCAGGTATGTCTCACCTGATAGTAGCACATCACTGCACAGTCTGGTGTGAAGAGATGATCCATGACTGTAAGATTATACCACCAAACGGTTTTAAACACACACACACACACACACACACACACACACACACACACACACACACACACACACACACACACACACACACACACACACACACACACACACACACGTCTGTCTTGTGAACCCATAGACATAATGGTTTTTATACTGTACAAACTGTATAATAGACTTTAAAGTATATAATTAATGAATAATGTATATAATTAACTGAAAATAAATACTTGTTAAATAATTAATAATTGTATAATAATATAATTAATAAATATATATTGAAAATAAATAAATAATTTATTTAATAAATAAATAAAATAAAAATAAATACATATAAATAAATGAATAGTAATTTTTTTTAAATAATGTAAAATAATTTCATAAATATATAATTGAAAATAAATAATTAATAAAAATTATTATTAAATAAATTAAATTAAAAAATAAATACATCTAAATTAATAATTACGTGATTTAAAATACATGATTTAAAATAAATAATTTAAAGTAAATTATTAAAGTAAATAAAGTAAATAATTTAAAATAAATAAATAAATGAATTAAAATAAATAAATTAATTAATTAATTAAAATAAATAAATTAAAATAAATAAATGATGAATTAAAATAAATTAATTAATTAAAATAAATTAATTAATTAAAATAAATAAATAAATTAAAACAAACAAACAAACAAACAAACAAACAAATAAACAAACAAATAATTTTGGATGGATGGATGGATGGATGGACGGATAGATGGATAGATGGATAGATAGACAGACCAACACCCAGAACCTCAGAGCTGGACATCACCATCTGTGCCATCATGCTCCATGCCCCCCAAATAGTGGCATACATAAAGTGTGTGTGTGTATGCACTATAAATAAAGAGCCACTGTCAGTCATGTGTTATCAATGATGGGAATCAAACAGTCGGGGGAATAAATCACACCCACAGCAGGGTGCGAGTGGAAAAATGGAATATCCATATCCTACCAAAAATATCATATTTCTTTAGTCAGACACACCACTGGATGAGATCCAATCCAAACTATATGTATAAGGTAAAGCTACATAGACACACTGAATGAGTTTCCTACAGAACATGTTATTTTAAGTCAGACTTCCAGCCAACAGTGTAAACTGAAGTTAATGTAAATCTACAGTAATGCAGGGGTAAAACAGCCAGTCCTTGTAAATAAATACTGCATAAGGCTATGCATACAATTTATATTGTACAAACACATACAAATATATGGTGTATACTATCGACTTCAAATTCAAAACAGACGGCAATCGTATTTCCTGGTATCCCTTGATGCAAAGATGCTGGGATATATTTTACAACTCCCCACATTCTTGCTTAACTATATACTAGATCACAGAAAGCCAATACGATTACTAAGAAATTGCCTTGCGTCTTTGAGGCTTAGAGTAAGAATAAAATTTCATGTGCATTGGCAACATGCACTTTTAAATTTATTGGCCTACCTCATCTTCACAGGAGGCTTATTCATGACCCCATGGACACACATTTAATACGGTTTTCCTCCTCATGCTGTGAAAGGTTTGTATTATGAAGACATGGCTTAAAGCATTTTTAATACCGCAGACTGATGCCAGAACAAACTTCATAAAATAAACAAGAAGGAAAAATTATACTGTATACATGCGGCATGACTTAGCGCAGGCATTCTCAATTAGAGAAAAAGATTGGAGTGAAAAGCCAGGTAGCAAACTCACATTATTTCACATGTTAAATCATGTTCTTATTGTGTGACTCATTAAAAACTTCACGTAGTGTGTAATTACCTTCTCAATGAAATATTTAGCTACACTCTGTTCTTCATGAATAAATATTCTCCACAATGGAGCTGAATTTGACAATAAGTTTTAGCAAGCTGAACTGTGATTGAGTTTAATAACAGTTTTCTGCATAGCCTGCATAATAAATACATTAAAAAGGTTTTCTTAAAACATACAGGTACAGGTTTTTAAAGTTTATTGCATTATAATGCACAAATGAATATGAATGAATCCAAAGTGAATCCACTTTTGCTAGTTTAACGACGGAAAAAATAGTCGGCGCATTTTCCAATAGGGTTGTACCTAGTCTCTTAATGAGTCATGGGTGTGTTTTGGGCGAACCAATCAGAGTGTCATCTTCCATTCCCTTTAAAACCAGGTGCGCTTGCACCATGGCGGATTCGCTATTTACGTGGCGGAATATAGACACCCTCAACCGGACGAGTCAGTTTAAATACATGTGTGTATTGCCACAATTGGTCAAATAATTAGGCAATTTTATTCGTCCATTACGACATGTAGGCATTTTTATCTTTATGTACACAATAATAATCTTTTACATTGTAATCCTTTTATTTAGTATTTGGCATGTTTGTGTGCTTCTGCACATCCTTGTGTGTGTAACAAGCAGAGTGTACGCGTGTTGTGCACCCGCCTATAGGTGCATGTTACTAACGCGCCCTTTAAAGGGTACATATCATGAAAATCTGACTTTTTATGTGCTATTACTGGGTCCCCGGTGCATCTACCAACCCAAAAAACGTTTTTTTTTTTTTGTTTGTTTGTTTTTTAAATTGAGATTTATACATCATCTGGAAGCTGAATAAATATGCTTTCCATTGATGTATGGTTTATATTGAGAAAATCGCATTTAAAGTTGTCCAAATGAAGTCCTTAGCAATGCACATCCACTCACAAAAATACATTTTTGATACATTTACGGTAGGAAATTTACAAAATATCTTCGATAATTTGAACCATACAATGTATTGTTGGCTATTGCTACAAATATACCAGTGCGACTTATGACTGGTTTTGTGGTCCAGGGTCACATATTACCGCCCCCTGAATCCGTATGTTTCCACCCACGGCGCCAACATTTTGTTTTCGCAAGTGACAATGGTGTACCAGTAACACTGGTCCTGGAGTGCAGCTGTCCTGCACAGTTTAGCTACAACCCTGATCAAACACACTTGAATGTCTTCAGGATTACTAAAGCTACGTGAAGGAAGGTGTGTTGGTTCGGAGCAAAACTCTGCAAGACAGCAGCACTCACGAACGACAGTGCCTGAGCTTGTGATATGTCTCAGCTATGTAAACATTCTCACTGATCTGTTAACGGCTGTAATAGTAAACATATGAGTCTCCATAAACTCCTGGCATCTGAGCCACTAAGGACGCAGTGGTGTAATTTTATTTATGGGAATGTGTCCAGATAAATTCATATACCAGTATGTGCAAGTCATTTTACACCAGACTGCTTTGCACACGAGGGTCAGTAAAACAGGATTTGCACAGAAGTTGATTCTCAAAGATGGATCGATACCAACTGTTCATGATCCAATTTCATATATATTCCATGATGTTTGCAAATTGTCTTTCTGAATGTGTTTCATTAGCACGTTTCTAATGTACTGTTAAATGTGGCTAAAGTTACCATTGTTTCTTACTGTATTCATGGAGACCAGAGCCATGTCATTATTTTCATTTTTAACCCGAAAACGCTTGCAGTCTGTATAATTCATAAACACATCTTCATTCTTATTGAGTCTCTCCAACAGTGTGTGGCTTTAGCCACGTTAGCCGTGCAGCACGCTATCAAACCCATTTAGAATCGAATGTTAGCAAACATCCACAAAATACATGCCATACCTACGTGATCTGATACGCTGCATCACAAACATTTTTTAATGATCCATTTTGAGAGTTATATTTGCTGTGTGAGCTTCTCCTATATTATTTATGCCTCAGTGTAATGGAAACGCGAGCTTGGGGGCGGGGAGCACAAGCTAATTTGCATTTAAAGGTACACACACCAAATCGGCGCATTTTTTCTCCTACCCAAAAATAGGCAGTTAAACATGGTATAATAAAAAATCCATGGGGTATTTTGAGCTGAAACTTCACAGACACATTCTGGGGACACCAGAGACTTATATTGACTTTAGACCAGGTTTTTGTTGGTCAATGGCGCAGTCGTTTTCAGTTGCCTCAAAATAGCAAAATGCCAACAATGCGCCTGAACACACCTCGTTTTCAGACCAGCGCGCCCCTGGGTAAACAGAAGGGCTTGAGTGCATTTGCTATTTAAACAATGTGGGCGCTGGATGTGAAAATGATAACTACGTCAGGCTGAAACTAGCAAAAAACACGCATTGTGCCGGGTGTATGATAGGGCTAAAAAATGAATAAGCCTCAGGCTGAAGGAAATGCAAATTCACACCTGCACAGTAGAGGGCGCAGCTCAAACAAACCTTTCAGCTGTGCTGACATTCTGGATTGCAGAAGAATAGGATGCAGGAGAAGAAAGTTCAACACAAAAAACGAAAAATGAAACAAATGTGATGTATATCTAAAGTCATTTTTGCTTATGGTTGAATTGGATCATCGAAGGTCAGCAGCAAAGATATTGGTTAATAAAATGAGATTAAATACATAAAGTATAATTGTATTATCTAACATATTTAATTATTGCAGGTTTGCGTAACTGCGTAATATTACTTTACTAGTTACTTAAAATAAGTCATCTGATTATGTAACTCACGTTACTTGTAATGCATTACCCCCAACACTGTGTATGCTTCATTCCTGTTCAGTTACTGTTAAATTTAAAGGATTTGTCGTGGAGGGAGGGGAACTAAAATACATGTTTATAGACTTTATAATGTTTGCAAACATTTTGTTTACTCACCGGTATTTTACATAATTTCTGAATGTAATAAAATGTGACATACACAATGTGACTTACCTGTGTTTTTTTCTCTCAACAATGCAATTTTGTAATCATATTATGTAGTTGTGCTTGGAGTCAATTGTTTTATTTGCGATTACACAATGAAACATGCCAAACTGAGCGGACATAATTTTTGGCCAGGCTGTCATACAAAGAAATTATGAACACATGCAAAAACAAGAGAGAACCAACAAAACACGAATAACTGATTATGTTGTTGTCCATGTATGTTTTTTCCTGTGAGCTTTTCTTTTCTTTCCTTTTTTGTTTCTTTCTTTTTTTTTTTTTTTGTTTCTTTTTGTCTTTTTCTCTTTTTTTATGAATTGTAAAATAAGACTTAGCTGTAGTTTGCCTTTTTTGCCAAATAATTTTGTCAGATAAATACTTTAACCAAGTTTAGTGTTTTGGTCTTCCTTTACATTTAAAAGATATACACTACCGGTCAAAAGTTTGGAATCGGTAAGATTTTGAATGTTTTTAAAAGAAGTTTCGTCTGATCACCAAGGCTGCATTTATTTAATTAAAAATACAGTAAAAACAGTAATATTGTGAAATATTATTACAATTTAAAATAACTGTTTTCTGTTTGAATATATTTTAGAAAGTAATTTATTCCTGTGATGGCAAAGCTGAATTTTCAGCATCATTACTCCAGTCTTCAGTGTCACATGATCCTTCAGAAATCATTCTAATATGTTGATTTGCTGCTCAAGAAACATTTATGATTATTATCAATGTTGAAAACAGTTGTGTACTTTTTTTTTTTCAGGATTCCTTGATGAATAGAAAGTTCAAAAGAACAGCATTTATCTGAAATACAAAACTTTTGTAACATTATACACTACCGTTCAAAAGTTTGGGGTCAGTAAGAATTTTTATTTTTATTCTTTTGAAAAGAAATTAAAGAAATTAATACTTTTATTCAGCAAGGATGCATTAAATCAATCAAAAGTGACAGTAAAGACATTTATAATGTTACAAAAGATTATATTTCAAATAAATGCTGTTCTTTTGAACTTTCTATTCATCAAAGAAAAATTCATCAAAAATATTGTACACAAATATTTTGTACAATTGTACACAATAAATGTTTCTTGAGCAGCAGATCAGCATATTAGAATGATTTCTGAAGGATCATGTGACACTGAAGACTGGAGTAATGATGCTGAAAATTCAGCTTTGATCACAGGAATAAATTACTTTCTAAAATATATTCAAACAGAAAACAGTTATTTTAAATTGTAATAATATTTCACAATATTACTGTTTTTACTGTATTTTTAATTAAATAAATGCAGCCTTGGTGAGCAGACGAAACTTCTTTTAAAAACATTAAAAATCTTACTGATTCCAAACTTTTGACCGGTAGTGTATATAAAATATTTTCCTCATACTTTGAATTTTAGGGTCATAAAAGACAAATATCCCCTCCGAATATAACTTGTGGCCACTACTATCGCTAACAGGCAACGAATAAAAGCCACAAAACTCCTATTTTGATTTCATGAGGTCACATGACCTCATCTTATCAGTTTGACAAGCAGAAACTGTAAGATGCTCTATATGTTAATCCATTGGAAGCAGAACACCTTCATAAATTCACCATACATTCACTACGAGGCAAGACCACAGTGTAGAGCTCTGGAGATTTTAAACTATGCAAGATGAGAGTCATGATCCATAATCATCATGTTCTGAGAGAGCATTAATTCAATCCACAACATTATCTCACACACACAGACATATCAATGTCCGCAGGGCTCTAGGTTCCACTTAAAGCTTCTTAGATTACAGCCAGAGACACTTAAAAACGCAGGACTGGCACGAAGCACATGCAATATGAATCAGATGTTTTAAAATCCCGAACATTTAATATGTTTCATTCTGCCCATGATGAAGTCTGAAGAAGCTCTGGGCATGTAGAGAGAGTAATGAGTCTGTTAAATATATAATATCCCTGAGAAGCTCTAAGAAACATGGATCAGCTCTAGTGAACGTCTCTGATGTGATTTGTGACAGCACTTTCAGCTCGCCCTGAAGTCAAATCCTCCAACCTCCAATCAGAGCTGACCTCGTAATTTCTCGTTCGCTATGCCACCTTACATTCATAATGTATGTGCACTTGAATATCTTTAAGTGAGATGTTATGTTAAATCGGCTCTCATGACACCATGTTGACCCAACGGCGGTCTTGTCATAGCTGCATGTTCTGTGACATAACAGCCTCTACAATTTCTTGCTCCTATCAGTGCAAAGGCTGTCAATTTTCCAGCAAGAAAAGTAGTGAAGGATAGGCTGGCGGTATCTTATGCAGTATGTACACCAAATGTCTTGTCAATGTCATCACTTCTTTGAGGGTGACAGGTCATATGGGGACACCAGGGGCCTCAAGACATCTCTATCCATTGCTGCCCAATGGCTTCAGAATCGACTTGCCAACTCTAGGAACAAAATGCAATAAGATAAAGTGTGAATGACAACGCGAATATCACAGATACAAGACAAGAAAAGTAACTCTATAGGGAGTGAGAGTGATTTCAGACTGTAGATGATGTGTTTGCTTGTAGAGGTCTGATATCATTATCATCAGAATAACACTGATGTTTTTAAACCATTTTATTATCTAGACTCAAATGTTTTGGCCTTTGAAGCAGCATTAGGATGTCCAGGTAAAATTTCTTCCCAAAAACAAACAAACAAAATTCAGCCTATTTTAGGATCAGCCTATTTCAGCCTATTTGATATCAGGTCTGTAACATGATTTGCTATAAAAGGGATGTCTTAGAGAGGCAGAGTCTCTCAGAAGTAAAGATGGGCAGAGGCTCTCCAATCTGTGAAAGAAACAATGCTCCTCAACGTCAAATTCCAAAGGCTTTGCAAATCTCCTTATCTACAGTGCATAACATCATCAAAAGATTCAGAGAAACTGGAGAAATCTCTGTGCGTAAGGGACAAAGCCAAAGACCTTTATTGGATGCCTGTGGTTTTCGGGCCCTCAGACGACACTCCACCACTCATCGGTATGATTGTGTCAATGACATTACTAAATGGGCCCTGGAATACTTCCAGAAACCACTTTCGGTAAACACAATCCGCCGTGCCATCTGCAGATGCCAACTAAAGCTCTATCATGCAAAAAGGAAGCCATATGTGAACATGGTCTAGAAGCACCAACATGTCCTGTGGGCCAAGGCTCATTTAAAATGGACCGTTTCAAAGTGGAAAAGTGTTCTATGGTCAGGCGAGTCCAAATTTGACATTCTTGTTGGAAATCACGGACGCTGTGTCCTCCGGGCTAAAGAGGAGGGAGACCTTCCAGCGTGTTATCAGCGTTCAGTTCAAAAGCCAGCATCTCTGATGGTATGGGGGTGCATAAGTGCATACGGTATGGGCAGCTTGCATGTTTTGGAAGGCACTATGAATGCTGACACAGGGAAGGCCTTGTGTATTTCAGCAGGACAATGCAAAACCACATACTGCAGCTATTACAACAGTATGGCTTCGTCATAGAAGAGTCCGGGTGGTGAATTGGCCTGCCTCAGGTCCAGATCTTTCACCTATAGAGAACATTTGGTGCATCATTCTATGAAAGATGACCACAAACTCTTCAGCAGCTGGAAACCTATATCAGGCAAGAATGGGACCAAATTCCAACACCAAAACTCCAGAAACTCATAACCTCGATGCCCAGACGTCTTCACACTGTTTTGAAAAGAAGAAGAGATGCCACACCATGGTAAACATGCCCCCGTCCCAACTATTTTGAGACCTGTAGCAGGTATCAATCTCATTTTGTGCATAAAATTGTAAAATTTCTCAATTTAAACATTTATGTTATCTATGTTCTATTGTGAATAAAATATTGGCTCATGTGATTTGAAAGTCTTTTAGTTTTCATTTTATTCAAATTTAAAAAAACGTCCCAACATTTATGGAATTCGGGTTGTATAAGAGATCATCATGCTATAAGAATATCCTGTAAGTTTCAGAAGTGAAAACTGACACCAGGCCCAGCAAATGACTAGATAGGTGAATCGCCACCTCCGCAGAAGAAATCAACGCCTACTTCATCTTTACAACGTTAGCCCCACCCACTGGTGTGTTAGTGAGATGACAAGAAGAGAAGAGCGATACAGGAATAAAAATAACATTACCTTTCAAAGGATCCTAATGCTAGGAATATGGTTGTTTTATTTTCAACAATGTGAATGTCTCAGTTGAGCTTTATTTATTTGTATTCTGTACAATTCACTGTGGATTCTTTGGTAAATCAATTGCATTTCGGTGCAGGCTTTGCAAACAGACTTTTACGATATAGACTCGACAGTAATGCAACAACATGTAAGTAACCGTGTTAATTCTAATGCCTGATCTGATATTAATGATTCATGTACAGTCAGATGTTCTTTGTCTATGTATCAGTAAACCAATGACTCAAACCAGTGACTAAACGCTCAATTTCCCATTGTTTCTCTTAGTAGGATGAAAATAATCCGTTATTGAATCGGTGATTAAATTATATATAGAAAGCGATCAAAGTACACTCCCTTTACAATCGCTGGAGCCGTCAATCGAACAACGCGCTCTAGAGCTGTCAATCAAACAGTAGTTACATTGCTTTTGCGCTGTTAGTTATGATGAAATCATTCGTTTGTGTGCAGAAATTGAGTGGCAATGACGAGATCACTGCTTTCATGCACTGAACAACATGTCTGTGATCGGCTACAATGTTCATCACTGCAACCTTTCATGCCACGATCTAAATAAAATGCCATAGATCTAAATGTAATTCTATTATCAACACTTTTCACGATTAGTTATTGAGAGCTGTAATAGTAAAAACGTGCTAAAAGTTTTTGTGAGAGTAATACTTAGCTATTTCATATACAAAGATGTTAGCCAATCACAGCAGTGGGCGTTTACACTGAAGTCTCACAGCAGACACGCCCCTTAATACAGAGCATTCAAATCAGAGGACTGAAATCAGGGTAGGAAAAATGCCTTTTATTTCTAAATTAACAATTTTTGATGTAAAAAGCATACTAACATTATAAGTGCACCCCAGGAAACATTATAAAACAATAAAACGACGCAGTTCATGACCCTTTTAAAGGTGCAATATGTAAGAATTTTGCAGTAAAATATCCAAAAACCACTAGGCCAGTGTTATATATTTTGTTCACTTGAGTACTTACAATATCCCAAATGTTTCCAACTATTTGTAAATCTTGAGAAAATTGCAGTTTTAACCAAGGCTCCGGGACGTGTGAGGAGTCGCCTGTCAATTGTGTCATATCTGCATTACCCTCGGTTTCCGGTTTTATTTTGTAGAAACCATGGAAACACCAAAGACGCTTTAATATATTACGTTTTAATAGACAAGGGAACAACTGTTCTGATATATTTATAGACAGAAAACTAATTATTGTTATATAGCTCAACACGTTTAGTCTTATTGTTTAAATCTAATTTTCTTGATTTTTGCGAGTACCATGCTTTACAATGCCTCAGAGAAAAACACCATTTTGTCAAGTAGCTAACATAGTATAATCAGATGCAGCTTTATTTTTAGTAACAGTAACACAGCATTTTCTCCATCATACAATACGTTTTAAAATTAATTCCATGCCATTTATCAACACAAGCCATCCAGCATAAATTAATATGATATTCTAAAGTCGATTTAGCTTACTGCAGTGTAACAAGTGTCTCACAGCCAGGGCCGCATTAAGACTACAAGGGGCCCCTGGGCTTTACCTTTGAGGGGGCCCTTCATCCACCAGAACTATAACCTACATTCACTCAGTCTTCTTAATCACAAAGTGCAAGTTATCAGCCTTTTATTTTGCATGAATAAATACCATTACCAAAACATCCGAACCTATAGGTCTGTTATAAAATATAAATATCACTGCATGAACTACTTATTGGCACATAGTCTGAACTATTTGTACATGCTACTTACAGTACTTGAACTACTGCTTACATCAACTCCATCTTCCTATCAAATCAGCCTTTTGTTTTGCAGAAATAAATGCAATAAAGCTCTCATATACAACATTTCACTCGGTTTTATAATTTCATATGAAAATATACAAAAATGTTCCTTTCTGAACGCTTTTTTATCATGCTGAAAATGTAATCAGATCATGGGGGCTAACTTACAAATGTTTGCTTAAGCTTTTTCAGGACAAAAAATCCCTTATGACGTCAGAAAAGTTCTATTTCCGCACTACGACACTTTCGATTGACATGCGTGTCAGAATAAGTCTTTCTTCTGCCATTGTTGTTTTTTTTTTTGTTGTTGTTGTTTTTTTACTATGATAGCTTTGAAAAAGACCGTTCTACATATGTATTTGTGACTGGTAAAGTTTAAAAAGCTCATATATTTCATGTTCTCGAGATGTTATTATGACATCAACGCGAGTAGCTACGTCAGGTGAGTTCAACAGGCCAATCATTAGGGTGGATAGCAGGCACAATGGGATGCAGGGTCAGTCTCTCTAAACCCCTCCTTTCCGAGATTCTCCTCTGCTCCGATTGATCAGATGGCCCAGTCTGTTGTGACTGGTCTACCGCTTACAGTGCATGTCGGAAACCAAACAAATGACCATATCTGAATTTCCGGAGGCTTCCTTAGCACTTGATACATGATAGCTGCGTCTCATTTCAAAGGCTGCATCCTCCGGAGGTTGCATTTGAAGGCTGCATACGTCATTGAGGCCAGCTCATTTAAGAAAAATAACCATTGGATTGCAAAGTAAGAAAGAAAATACAGCATTTTGCACCTAACGAGGAATAACCGTCAATTTTATTATGGTTACTTTTCTTAAATAAGACATCCTTAATGACGTATGCAGCCTTCAAATGCGACCTCTGGAGGACGCAGCCTCTGAAATGAGACGCAGCTAGTGATTCGAACAGTAACAATGGCGTCAGTTTTACCGTATCAATTCCAGTGCGAGTCCTCGTCTTTTGGAAGTGCATGCAAAGTGGATTTGCTTTCGCACCGTAAAAAAAAAATAAAAAATAAAAAATAAAAACAGAAAAAAAATCTTCTCAACATGTCAACAACACAAACCAAACTCTTCCAGTCTCAGCTACAACAGTGTTTGAAGGCGGGTCAAAACAGATGTTGTTCGTGAGCAACCAGTGAAGACCATCGGCTGCCATTATGCTAAGTTTTACATTGTTATGTAGGTTTGTAACAGGAAGTGAGACTGGAATTGCTGACGACTCGTTTCAGCAGTTCAGAATCAATTCATTCTTTAAGGAGAAAATTACTTTATTTATCCTGCACTTTGATCTTTAAAACAATGTGACAAAAACACACGCAAGTTCGACCCAAATGTTTAATGTCATGATTGTTACCATCTATTTGCATTAGTTTATATCCAGCTGGCCGCTTTTATGGATTTGTTATGCAGCAAAGTTGCATATTTAAAGATAGTGTCATGAGAAAGCAAACTGTATCGTCATGCAGCAGACATAAATATTTAAACACATCAGAAATGCATTCGATTTCAGTTCTCTTTTATCATCACTGTAATACAATACAAATGTTATTTAAATAATAATCAGTGCTCTAAAATGGAAGCAAATAAAGTATACATACATACAATATGTGTCTAATGTCAATGCTATGGCCTTTGTGTAGATATTTAAAGATGGTCATCTTTAAGCATGACTGTTTGGATTTATATGAAATGGTAACACTTTATAATAAGAGTCCATCTGTAACATCTGTAAGGTTAATAAAAGTATTGTTCATTGTTAATTTTAAGTTAACATTTTAAGTACAGTACCTCATTGAACGTTTTCAGAAACTGTAAGCAAACTGTATGCAAAGCAATGATTTGTATTTTTATTGGACTTCAGACAGAACATTACTGACGACTGCAGGGTTCAGTGAGTGAAGCGTCGCACATAGGTCGCGAAGCGCAGCACCACGTCTTTAAAATTCGAACACATTGTTTTCGTTGGGCCTGTTCACACAGAATGCGTTTTTCCATTCCAATGCGCTACTTTTTTATTGTTTTTCTATGTAAACGTGCTAGAACGACGTGCAGAACCGTTGCGCTAGCGTCTTTTGCAGCATCTCGCGCATGACATGGCGTTCTAAAGCCATGAATCAGTTCAGCTAAGTTAAAATCAGTTAAAAAACATGTATTCACAGCAAAGCGATGTTAAAGGGACAGACATCACGCTATAAAATGCGGTTATATTTTTTTCTGGCATCACCGGGGCCCTCCCTCAGCCCGGGGCCCTGGGCTTAAGCCCAGGTAAGCCCGTGCATTAATGCGGCCCAGCTCACAGCAGCCACCAAGCGAACGCAGAGAGTAACGTTATAACATCATTTTCAACACACTCAAATGTATCTAATATGATAAACAGAGCTGTGTTACCTCATACTCATGACTGGAAAAGCGGAAGCGGCGCCGGCGACTGCGGCATAATAAAAGTTCCGCTGCTCGCGAGACGTGTGTTGCGCAATCGCTCCAGCGGCCTCGTTCAGCTCCCACAACACTCGGCCCTGCTCTGCTTCATACTATAATAACGTTAATAATCGCATCCATGAACATGATTTCTGCCCGAGTCCTATCCCGATTATTTTCCACCGGCTTGTGAGTTGAAGACCACATGTCCCAAGATTCCGCGCTCAAACTTGGCGTCATCAAGCTACGCCTTTGTTTTGAATAGGCCTCTAGCGACCTCTAGCGGACAGAAAATGTTACATATTGCACCTTTAAGTGATTGTGTTGTGGATAAAACTGGCATACTGAAGCAGTATAGTGAAAAGTTCCTCTGTACACGAGTAATGTCTGAGGTCTGGGGACATTGCGGTGGTAGATGTGACATTATTGGATGCCTCTGGAAAAAGCAGCTCATATCTAATAAATGCTGTTGTACTTCACGTAGGGAATTTGTGCCCAGAGCTACAGGAAGCACAGACACTCATATCTCACTGCTCTAGACGTGCCCTCCAAAACCTCATGAGGTCACATACAAATATCATCTTTGTGTTTCTACACATACAAACAAGAAGAATCCTTTTTATGTTCCCTTTAAAATTTTAACTTTAAGTATGTTCCAGAGCACATCCATGATTGATGGCTTCGGATGAGAGTGGCAGCATCGCCCAACAGCAAGAGAGTAAAGGCTTTTTTTATGAATGCACACAGCATGACATCGTTGGTGCCACCACTGGAGCGCAAGGCCAAATTTTGTCTTTCTGATGGGATCCTGAACTTTGTTTGAACTTGAGAAATGAAAGAGGACAGCTAATGGTGCCCTCCTACACAACGGAACCTGTCAGTCGGACTCATAGGGGCAGTGATATGGACTAACTTCCCCAGTTGTGGTTAAGACTCAGGGCTGGCAACTGAAATATTTCCAGTTCGACCCATGCAAGGCATACAATCACTTCTGAGCACTTCAGTGAGGGACTGTCTCATAAATAAGTCTGTTACATATATATTGAATGAAATTTGAAGAAACAATTTCTCAATTAGATTCAATCAAAATAGTGACATAATCGTTACAATTAAAGCTTGTCGTCATCTCTGTTTGAAATCTGCAACTGCAGTTATTTGCATCGGCACGGCTCCTCAGCGTGGATGAATCTAATGTTTGCTGTCAGTCACCACATCGGTGTGGATACTGTACTTCACAGATTCTATGCCTTGACCAAAATTAAGATGTAAGATGTTTCGGTCGGTAAGATGTTTTTGAAAGAAGTCTCTTATGCTCACCAAGGCTGCATAGTACTGTCAAATATCATTAAGATTAAAACTTGAATATGTTGTAAAATTTAATTTATTCCTGTGATGTCAAAACTGAATTTTCAGTACCATTACTCCAGTCTTCAGTGTCACATGATCCTTCAGAAATCATTCTAATATGCTGATTTGCTGCTCAAGAAACATTTCTTATTATTATCATCATCAATGCTGAAAACAGTTGTACTGCTTAATAAAATCATTCTCAATCTTCTGATGGGGAAGCACTGAAAGTAATCATTCATGGTGGTTTGGATGTAACATACCACTCTAAAAGGTTAAAAAAAAAAAATGCATCAGAGGGCTAAAATAGAGCTAAAAATCAGCACTCACATACTAAAAAACTCTTTAAGCATCTTTCTGACCTGTGTCGCACCATCAGCATTTTTACCAAGAGTTAACAGAGGAAACTTAAAGTTGGAACGAGAGTAGAGAGAGACGGTGCAGGACTGATTTAATCGGGATGAGAGAGTCTAGGGGACTGAACTGGTTTTGACAATAGAATGCACTAAAGAGGACACTAGTCCATCTTATCTGCAATATGGCAGTGCTGATGAGCAGATTTCAATGGAATGAAGAGGGATCTGATCAGATAAACTTTATCTACACCAGACAGCAGAGAGAGAAAGTGTGCATGCCTGTCTCTGTGAGTTTTAGACTGTGCGAGGCTTCTGTGGGCACAAAACAGATATTCACACACAGCACAAAAATTAGTTTATGGTCTGAAACCTTTTTTAAAAAAAACAACTTAAGAATAAGACATTTGTGTGACAAAAGAAAATCATTAAGTATT
The DNA here is from genome assembly GCA_039654765.1 of Mylopharyngodon piceus. Classification (NCBI taxonomy): domain Eukaryota; kingdom Metazoa; phylum Chordata; class Actinopteri; order Cypriniformes; family Xenocyprididae; genus Mylopharyngodon; species Mylopharyngodon piceus. The sequence continues at coordinate 20,709,583 of CM077449.1, forward strand.
ACAAGTGGTAATACTATACATGCTATTCCTTGCACTGGATAATAAAATAAAAAAAATAAATAAATAAAAAAAATAAAATAAAATAAAAAACTAAGCTTACTAAATGCTGTAGAAGTATTGTTCATTGTTAGTTCTTGTTAACTAATGTAGTTAACTAAAGTTAACAAACAAAAACTTATTGTAGTGTTACCAAAGAAAAAAACAAAACAAAATAAAATAGGTAAAAAAAACTCCAGCAGACCTGCATTTCATATAACAGTCATAGAGTCATAAAAACGATGAGTCTAGTTAAAAATTAAATAGAAAGGAATTATAGTTTGTCTAATATGACAGTATTGTTTTATACTGAATTGTAGACATTAGCCAGAGCATGTTTCTGTTTCATATAAAACAAAACAAAACTTCAAAGTAAAGTGAAAATGAGGCTGTGAGGGTTGGGTATGCAGTCTGGTCAAGTCTAATATTTTACGACCCATCTTTTTTGACCACAAACAGCACAATATACTATATGGACTGTATTTCTGTCCCTCACCACATTGTGTCTGCTTTTACTAGTCTAATAGTGAGACAATTTTGGGTTGAATCTGCATTTTTAACCAATTGTTTCATGAGTGCTAAGAATTTAATTGGTCAGCCTTCCTGTAGTGCGTCAACCCAACAGTTAACTAATCACTGCTAACTCCTCATCAATAATGCAAGAGAGGAATCAACTACATGTATGAGGGCCAAACAACAAATTTTAGTGTCTCATCAGCAACAGAAGATCAATTGCATGTACATCGTTTTGACATTTATGAGAGCTTTTCATTCATGAAAACGCCTAAAGCACACACAATGGTGCACTGGTGTCTTTGTCCAAAACTGCATGTTGTAATGACTGATGTTTAGGAACAGTACGACTAAAATAAAGCAAGTCGCAACTATCAGTCATGCACACACCAGTCTGCCAATGCAGGCCTCAGAGCAATAAGTAGAAATGACAGGCATATAGATAAATGCCAACTGTCCAGCACCAACATACAAGCAACACATCAATAAAGAGCAACTCAATACTAAGACTGTCCCCAGGAGACAGAGAATGGGGCTATCAAACACAATCTCTCCATTATTTGGACACATAAGTCACAGGTAAAATACAAATGCTTCAACTTCAAATGCAGGTGAAAAAATAAAAAAATCTGAGCCATTTTTGCAATTACTTTTAGTGCCAAGGCCATCAGCTATTTTTTTTTTTAAAGGGAACCTATAATGCCCCATTTCACAAAATGTAATATAAGTCTCTGGTGTCCCCAGAATACCCCACAGATCATTTATTATAGCTTGTCAAACTTGCCCCTATTTGGGTGTGAGCAAAAACATGCCGTTTTTGTGTGTCCCTTTAAATGCAAATGAGCTGCAGCTCCCCGCCCGCTTTCCAGAAGAGGGCAGAGCTTTAACAGCTCGTGCCTCAGATACTCAACAACAACAACAAAACTGGAGAATCTCACGCAGCCAAAATGACGATTGTCAGTAGTTGTGTTCAGCCTTACATTGTTCAAACCGGAGTCAGAGACTCAGGAAAAAGTTACAACTTTTTAGAATGCATCTGGACGTTTCTGAATGGTAAGTGGATACATTTATGTAGTTGTTGTGGAGTTGATTCAAGTCATCGACTAGCATGTACCGTCATGTTAATCTTTTGTGCAAATCCAACATTGAACTGACCCTCGTTTGTGAAGCCGTCCAGCGTAAAATGATTTGCGCAAATTTACACTTTACAGACTTTCTTCGGCACATTTCCTTCAAAATTGAAATGCAACCACTGTGTCCTCAGTGGCTCAGATGCAGAGAGTCTATAGAGACTCTTATATTCATTGGTACATCCAATAACAGAACAATAACATTTTTTTTTTTTTTTTGCACACACATTGTGTATCTCCAGCTGCTACAGCGAGTAAACAGAAATGGCGGACTGATGCAGCTCACTCAGGGCGGTATCTATGCTAACAAGGAAGATTGTCACCAGCCATGGGCGGGGTTTCCTTACTCTTACGTAAGAGTAGGGGGAAATCTGGAACCGCATGTTTGGAGAGACTGTTTATGATTTATGGGGATTATAAAAAAAAAATGAGTGGGTGGATTTTTACCATTATAGGCTGGTTGTTTACACACACCGTGAACATACATCTGTATTTAAACATCTTATAAAGTGAATTTTGCATAATAGGTCCCCTTTAAATAACACTTGGTTTGACATTTTGCAATCAAAGGCAATGCAGTTCAGACATTTTTAGTGTGTCTTATGTCCAAACATTTTTGGAGCAACTATATTTACACTTTTTTCTGCCAGGTCCAGGTTTTTTTTTTTCAGACTTTTTTTTTTTTTTTTTTTTTTTAGAAGACTTAGAAGGCTAGAAGGTATGTCTGAAACATAAACAGCATTTTAGTAATGGATTGGAATTAAAATAGGCCTAAAAATCCAGCAGCACAAGACTAGAAAGACAAGTCATTTAAGAGTTTGGCACCTGTGCAGCATTAATATTCCTAGCAGAAGGTGGAGAGAATGTCTGGCACCAGCTGTTCTTGGCAAAGACAGGTGACTATATGATCTGAGCTGGGGGCAATAATTCATTATGGGACTTAAAGGTGATGTAATACCAAAACATGTATATTTCAGCCTGCAAAAATACAGCATGATTAAGCTCTCATCGCAGAAATTTAAAGCAAGGAACTTGAAACAAAAATTAGTCCTTTGAGAGGGATTCTGAGAGGGGTTCAGTTCACCGGATGAATTAAAAAAAAAAAAAAAAAAAATTATTATATATATATATATATATAAATAAAAAATGTGTATATAAAATCAATAATAATAATTGTGTTATGTTAATTGTATTGCTTTATATGTTAAAAAATTGAGATATAACAACTTATTAAAAATGTTATAATTCTATATTCAACATCAGCCTCATACAAACACATGCAATCTTTACTTACATAGTTGCATGCACAGAAGCCACCCATAGACTTTAAGTTGAAAATTACTTTGATATTCTTTTCAAATCCAGTGAATGCATTTACGGCAAAATACACAGCCTGCAAATAAAAACTGGGCCAGCTGTGTTGTGTTAACCTGTGCTCTCATTGAGGTGTACTGACACAGCACTGATGCAGTGCACGTGTGCCCGGTCCTGACACCACCTTTGCTTTCTGACTCCAGACTGGTTGACGGGGCATACCAGCTGCCCACATCAGACCCCCGATGACCTCTCTCACAATGGGCTGGAAAAACAGGCCAAATACCACAGCAGAACCCAGAGTTCCCACTAATCCACATCGCATAACATGAAGAGAAAATAGTAAAGAGAGAACGCCAAAACCGGTATGAAGCATGTTAGCTAACTAAGATGAACTTGTAAGGTGAAAAGGTTAGACGCTTTTAAAACACTGTGCCTCCTCCCCGTACAACTTCACAGAAATGCAGCGTGCCTGCGCTCCCTCTGGACGTCTGAGCAGCCTTGCGTTCATAAAGATCTTCCCCTTTGACTGACAGGTTGAAAAGAAGCAAGGATAAATTTGCTCAGACTACAGATCAACAAGATTAGATGGGAAATGTCTGCTATGTTGAATTTAAAAGAAGCATTTGGATGCTGCTCAGAATATCAAAACCATCAATCCATCCATCCATCCATCCATCATTGTCAGGGAGTTATCAAATGCAGTACCACAATAAAAAAAAAATAATAAAAAAAAAAGCAGCAAATATTAGCAATAAGTGCAAAAGCGATAGATGCTAATTACAGTGTGTAAGAGTTCAAATAAGTTCAAATAGCGTTAAATGCTTATAGCGATAGGCGCTATTTACACTAAGTGAAAATAGCAGTATTTTCTTTGCACTAATAGAAAAAAGTTGTTAGATGCTATTTATACTTAGTGCAAATAGTGGCAGATATTATTTGCACCTCAGTGTATTGTAGTACATTATAAAACAGTATGCAATAATAACAACAACATATTCAGTGTATATTATTATATTTATTAAAATCATAAAGAGATGCTACCTTATTGGGACATTACTTGCCCACCTACTCCTAACCCTACCTGTTAAACACCTCATTCCCACTATTAGCATAGGAGACTGACATGGAAGAGAAGAAATTGTTGAATAAAGTCATTATTTTTCTTTTGTTTTTGCGCACAAAAAGTATTCTCATTGCTATTTAATGCTATTTCATGCATTCTGACTTATTTACACTGTTAAAGAGTTGGATTCTCATGCTAAACATGGCCAAAGTTTCAAAACACGAGTTGGACGTATGACGGAGTATTTCTGTGCCAAAAATACTCTTCCAAATCCTCTTAAATTTTGGGATCTTTTTTTTCGAGTATGTGCCTGTGTGACATCAGAAAGGTCGGAATTCCTTGTACGGGCACTTCTCCCGGAAGAGCGCGCACACACGTCGACCAGAACGCGAGAGCAAGAGCACGCCCATCAACGTGCTTCGTTCAGGTTTACGGAAGTCATCGGCAGCCCTGCACAGGACTTGCTCGAGAAAGATTTGTCACTTTGTTTTTAGACCACGAAATCAACAATGTCACCAAAGAAGTGTGTTTTTGGTTGTGAGGGAAAGATAACCTTGCTTCCCAAAGAACCCAGTGTTCAGTGGAGCTGAAAGATTTGTGCTCTCGCATTACATTGATACACTCTCGATATTTGTTATTAAAATAACCATAGAAACTGATAGTTGCAACCATTTTTTTATTGGTTAAAATGAATGGAGAATATCTCGTGTTTTTCCGTGGCTGCTCGAGCCCTCAGGATCTGCGCTTATGGTTTTATAAACAAGGCCCAGTTCCACGCTGGATTTACAGATTGTTTGAAACTGAAAGATGGAGCGGTCACAGCGGTAATAATCCCAGTCATGAGTCGGAACCGCAGGTGGTGAGTAAAACTGCTTCAAATGTCTGTTTTGTTGACAATAGGCGCCTAAGTGCATATAATGTAAACAACACGAACGTAGTGAATTCATGAATTCATTATTCATCATTCAATATACGCTATATTCATTATAGTAATTCAAAAGTTATCCATGGATAATGCGATGGTGTATTGTGTGTGTTTAAATACATCTGTTTAGCTGACCATTGATAGCTTGCAGACGATCGCTACACAAAAGCTGCGCGTGCTCGTCACTCTTTAGCTCCGCTCACACGGCACGCCTCCAGGCGCTCGGCTGTTTTCGGAAAGACTCGGTACAGCGTATGTATCTTTTATAAATATGATAAAACTAAAGACTTTTTGGCGATATGAAGGATGCTATACTATTCTATAGGTACTCAAGATTAACATGAGATTGGCAGAAACTGTGTGTGAAAAAAGCTAACACTACCCGCTTTACCTTCCACACCACTGATTCTGTTGTCAGTGGGATTTCTTGTGTAATTTTGTCTGGCTCAATCAGACGATGGGCGGAGTTAGTGCAAATAGCCTCAGCCAGTGGCATGCTATAAATAGACACTCCGTAAAACAAAACTCTCTTATTAAAAATTGTTGTAATAGGTGTTAACACATCTAATTTTTAAATTTTATTGTTACATTTTAGGTATAAAACTGTTACCATGTAACCATCTGTCGCTCAGACGACAGATCAACATGATTATTTTCATCCATTTCCCCCTGAGAGAAGCTGAGTTATTATTGGCAGGGAGTTAAAATATGATGCCTTATTGACACGAGCAGGCATCAAACTGCTGTTACAGTCTGTCCGCAGTGCTGTGGAAGTAAAGTGCTTTGCCGATAATGAACCTGCTCTGAGCCAGAAAGCGTTGAGGGTGATGGATGTCTGCCAGAAGACAATGTTCCTGTGGTTTGGAGAGAGACGCAACATCACGTCTGGCTGTCTGTCTGTACCCATATCTCTCCATGCACCACATTAGAGGAACAGCGCAGATAGGCAGCTCTTCAAACTCACGTTCAACAGCCCTCCACAACAGAAAGAAAGTCCCAAAAACAACAACAAAACTTTGTGGTGCGACAAAAACCAGGATAAAACAGAGCAGTCACTTATCTTCTCCATTATGATGGAGTTCTTATCTTGACCCAGTTTGGCGCTCAAGGAGAAAGAGTACAGCACTTTTGGATGTGGATGAGCTCGCCATGCTGCTTGAGTGTGTTTTCCAGTTTTTTGGAGGTTTTAAAATAGGACACAGATGTTGATACTTTACAAGTGAGTGCAGATGTTTTGTCTTCATACATAAATGTGATGGGATGAAAGAAGACTTAGTGTTTACATGGCCTGGAGGTGACCCTAACTGCTGGGATGGATATAATGATTGTGGCAGTGTTAAAAGTACATGAGCACAGCAAAGTAGCATAAGGTCGTAGGCTTCTAAACATATTTGGGTAAATCTTATAAAACCTGTCAAGAACAAGTCAGATCATATGTTTATCTTTTTTTTTCAACCCTCATTCTGACCCTCTGTCTTAAATGACCCGTTTTTAAGGGGGGCTCCTTTAAGGCTCGTCAGTAAATGACCACTGTTAAGATTGGCTAACATCATAGCATAGGAAACCGTATCAACGCCCACTCACTTTTGCACATGAGAAAGTGTTTTAAAAACATTACCCATAAAACTGTCATTTACAGACAAAGCATTATGAAATAATAACAGAACGTGATGCTGCTGCTGTCAGATCCAATACTGTTGGCTGCTTCATCTTCAACAAAAGTTTCTTTGCAAACTCTCCATTATACTGTGTCTCGTTTACAAAACAAAATGCTCCGAACAAACATATTATCCTCTGACACAATCCAGGACGCCACTAAAAAATAAACTATCCGCTTGTTTCTGACTGCGAGATCCTTCTAAAGTCTGTACAGAGACACAAACGAGCTGTTTAAACTGGATGCTTCAGAGCGAATGTTCTACTACTCTTCCATTTGTCCTCTTGTCGACAGACTCAAGTGCGTGCAGTATGTCAGAAAATGAATGCGCATCTGTATACTGTATCCACTGTAGACAGCCTATGTGATTATAATGGGTTCTATTTGCTTTTGACACAACACAACGCTCACATCCAGTGTAGGCAAATGTCAGCCATTAAGCGACTGGATGCTAGTGGGCGGGGCCTATGGTTCGATGATGTATAAGTATTAATCGATGTCTTGCTCTGGAGGCAATCATATGCAAATGTATTTCTCCGTGTGACAAGGTTCGCCCATCAAAATTAGCTGTTTTTCAAGCTTGGTTAAAGCTGCAGTCTGTAACTTTTTTTGGTTAAAAAGGATCCAAAATCAATTTTTGAGCAAGTACAAAACCAGCCAGTGTTCAAAACTATCTCCTTACCTTAGCCTGATTCACAACGGTAAGCTTGTAATAATGTTTTCCAATTCGAGTGGTACTGGTAGGTTTCCGCGGGAAATTCAAGCATGCAGCCATTCGTCTTTGCGTCATTACGTCACGTATGTTTACATAAAGAACGAGTCCCAGCTAGTAGGCTATATCATGTGAGGATGCTACAAGTGACGGATCATTTATAGTCTTTTCTTACAGCAGCTGGTATAATTAAACTTATCATTTTGATGGCGGATTTTAATGGTATGACAAATGGACAATTAGAGATTAGATACAGAATTTGTACAGAAATTGAAATCTTCAGGTAACGCTAATACACACTAAATACATGTAGTCACGCAATGCTGATGTTGTTAACATTAACAATTTGAAAACAAAGTATAATAATAATTTGCATGGTTTGACGTGATCTGAGCCTAGCGATCGTTAGATTTAATCACCATTGGCAGTGCGATTTATTGTAATGCTTTTTTTTCTCAGTTGGTCAGAACAAAAGTGGCAGATTTGTTACTTGTTCAGATGACATTTTCTGGTGAAAATTCTCAGACTACCATAGGCTTTCGCCGAAATAAATAAATAAATGAAGATAGACAGACAGACAGACAGAATGTAACTCACTATTATGTTTTTACAACACTGTATTACAACACTGTTCATACGTTTCTTTCATGCATACAGTCAAACCAAAATTTATTCAGACACCTTGAACATTTCATTCATTATTACAGTTTATTCACTATAGTAAAAAACATGGTAACAAAATATGACAAGATCTCAGAGTTAAACTGTGTCAGAAAAAATTAATCTTAATTATGTCAGATAACACTTAAGAAAAACATGGTCAGGTCAAAGTGTCTGAATAATTTTTGGTTCTAAATTTTTATCAATTTTACTGGTAGTCCACTATATGAAGAATTTTTGGGTATAATATGTCATAGTTTACTTTATTTTGCTATCCTCACTTACATAAATGAACTATAGTTGCCTGCACCCACTAGTAAAAAAATATAAAAAATTATATCTAGTGTCTGAATAATTTTTGTTTGACTGTATAAAGCTTTCGGCCAATCACACATTTCCATTTAACATTCTCTGAAACCCTGTGCAAGGTGTACAAGCTCCACAAACTTTTATAACAGTATAAAAAGTTTAATAAGCTTCAGTAATGGCCCCAGCAGCATGATGACTGGCGCTGTTAAACTTTACAGTGAGGGGAAATCCATTAAGGAAAGAAGTTGTGAAGGATTTCACCACCCATGGTGTATAAGCCTTTCATACATGAAATGTAATTAGAGCATTTCACGCTCAGCTCCGGTCCAGCACTCTTACTGTATGTCAGATGAGACACACTCCACATTCAACGCAAGGATGCTACTGCATGGGAATATCGGAAAGATGACTTTATCAGCTATCAGCCAGGCAAAGCAATGACACAGTACAAAGTGACGGTCGAATTATTCATCATCTGAGTGTATGACAAGAGCTGCATTCTTTCACCCTGTCAAATTTGCCATTTTTTGAACTGTCAACCTCAGTTTGCAGCAATTTCCAAAATTGTAGAGGTGGCTGTAATTTGATACAGAGCAAATTGCTCTGAGATTGAATAAACCCTGCTCAGAACTCAAGGTTTAAAGATGTGAAATTATGTGAGAGACACTGGTGCCTGTGGTTGCAGAGACATCACTCAACTCCACACCTGAAGAACACTATATCAATTAGGTATATACACTTATGGATTTGCAAGAATACATTTTTCTGTGCATATTTGAAAATCTGGTAGCACATTATGGTTCCATTGGTTAAAGATAATGCATTAAGCAACATCACTACATTTGTTACAGTAGTATGCGTTAAACTTTGTTAACATTAAAAAAACCACTATTCATTGTTAGTTCATGCTGATCAGGTCCATTAAATGATGTTAAAGAGTCAGTTCGCCCAAAAATGAAATTTCTGTCATTAATTACTCACCCTTACGTTCCAAACCTGCAAGATCTTCGTTCATCTTTGGAACACAAATTAAGATATTTTGATGAAATCCGAGAGGTGTCTGAACCACACACAGGCAGCAACGTGATTGCACCTTTCAAGGCCCAGAAAGGTAGCATAGACATTGTTAAAATAGTCCACGTGAATAAAGTTATTTTAGTTATGTTTTTATGCACAAAAATTATTCTCGTCGCTTCATAACATTAAGGTTGAATCATTGTAGTCACGTGGACTATTTTAATGATGTATTTGCTACCTTTCTGGGCCTTGAAAGGTGCAATGACGTTGCTGCCTATGTGTAGTTAAGATACCTCTCGGGTTTCATCAAAAATATCTTAATTTGTGTTCTGAAGACACAAATTAAGACCTTACAGGTTTGGAACGACATGAGGGTGAGCAATTAATGACAGAAATTTCATTTTTGGGTAACTAACCCTTTAACAGACAGCACATAAACTACAAGCACAAAGCACAAAAACCTTACTGTAAAGTGTTATCGAAAATCTGTACACTGATATCTAATATATTATATTTTAATATATTTTATATTATAAATGTAAATTAATATGTAACTAAAGAAAAAAGATTTAAGATTTTAAGATTTAAAAGATTTAGGGCCAGATTTACTAAACGGGGCAAATTAAAGTGAGAGCGCAATTCCACAAATGCGCCGATGGGAGTGGCAAGTTTTGCGCGCGATCTACTGCTGATGCGCAAATTAAAGAACACAGACGCAGTCACAATCATTTACATAATGACCAACGCAATCTAACAAGAGCAGCGCAAATTAACGTTGGGACGCAAATAAACAGAGCTGATGCTCTCATCAGGTGCGGGTCGACACAGGCGCAACTTGTTACATGTAATCTGACAAACACGTACACATATACAGGTCTAATATCGTTTGCCAAGCCATGTTGGATATATATATATATATATATATATATATATATATATATATAGTGGGTTAAGATATGCTTTTTTTGGGCGTTAAATAATGGCCCAAATACCAGTAAATTGACGAGCGCAAAGATTAGTAAATCACATTGCGTGAATCATTTAAATAATCTCCTCCCATAAATTTTGCGTCTGAAAGGGAAACTCCTACAAATGCATATGCAATAAGGTCAGCCGCAAAAACAGCTCAGTCCACGCCTTTTCAGCGCTAATTTTGCAATGCGTGTCTTTAGTAAATCCCGACAGTAGTTTTTTAACGCCAAAAGAGGGTTTGCTCTGGCGCAAGCTGTTAGTAAATCTGCTCTACTCTGAAGACAAATACAAACATATTTAAAACAAATTATAGTTAAATTAAAATAAATGTATATATTATTATATATAAAATACATAATATATATAAATATGTAACTTTATTATTTATATAAAGTAATATATAAATACATTATATATATATGTGTGTGTGTGTGGCGAGGGGGGCGTGGTTCAGCGAGGTCTGCAGCGGGAGAGAGAGTCGGGAGACGCACGGTGAGTGAGTGGGTTAAACGCAAATAACGAACACCTGTCTCTTGTTTCAGTAATTGGCGTGGAGAGAGTATAAAACGCCAGGAGAAACAGGAGTGTGTGTGAGAGAGAGAAGGACTGCTGACGAGTGGACCCTGACGTGCCAAGGAAGTTTCTACTGAAGTGAAAGTTACTTTGTGACTGTGATGTTACTGTTGTGCTTTTTGCACAGTCTTTTGTTTTGAGAGTGAATTACTTAAATAAAGCCACCGTCAGCAGTCAAGCCGACCCTGTCCTCTTCCCTCCCTAAACACGAACCTCATTACAATATATATATATATATATATATATATATATATATATATACATACACATACACACACACATATATATATTATATATATATATATATATATATACATACACACACACACACACAGGTGCATCTCAATAAATTAGAATATCATGAAAAAGTTATTTTTTTTTTCTGTAATTTAATTCAAAAATTAAAACTTAAAACTTAAAAATTTATTAGACAAAGTAAAATATTTCCAGACTTTTTTGTTTTCATTTTGATGATTCACAGCTTGCTGCTCATCAAAATAAAAATAAAAAAATCAGTTTCTCAAATTATTAGAATATTTAATTTCAAGTTCTATTAAATTACCATTCTCAGGGTATAAATACTGGGTTTAGGTCAGTAATCCCAACAGCAATCATGGGGAAGTCTGCTGACTTGACAGTTGTCCAGAAGACGATCATCAAGACCCTCTACAATGAGGGTAAGCCACAGAGGGTCATTGCTGAAAGAGCTGGCTGGTCGCAGAATGCTGTGTCAAAGCATATTCATGGAAAGTTGACTGGAAGGAAAAAGTGTGGTAGGAAAAGGTGTACAAGTGAAAGGAATGACCGCAGGCTTGAGAAGATTGTCAGGCGAAGCCGATTTAAGAACTTAGGAGAGCTTCGAAAGGAGTGGACTGAAGCTGGAGTCAGTGCATCAAGAGCCACTGCACACAGACGTCTTCAGGAAATGGGCTACAACATTGGTGGGTTTTTGTTAAATGTGAGCCAAAATCATCACAATTAAAATAACCAAAGACTTAAAGTACTTCAGTCTGTGTGCACTGAATTTATTTAATACACGAGTTCCACAATTTGAGTTGAATTACTGAAATAAATGAACTTTTCCACGACATTCTAATTTATTGAGATGCACCTGTATATATACTTTATATACATACATACACACACACAGAGACACAAACACATTACATTTATACAAATTATATATTTTATATATTATAAAATAAATATAAATCAATATGTCATTTCAGTAAATCTGTGAATCTATATTTCTACCGTGAAGGCAAAAGCAATGAAATAAAGAACACAAAAAACGTTTTTATACAGTAACACTGCTTTCTCAGCAGAAACCCTGCGGATGCACAGAAAATGGCCATTTGATGTTATTTGCATCCAAAACAGAAGCAGAGGTTGTTTTGTCTAATCCGGACAGAGGATCACGGTGGATGTGGCAGGTAATGGGGGAGGGAAAGCTGATGGAATAGGTTAGGAACGATGTGCACTTTTTCTCAGAAGATTAAAGGCCAGATTGGCTCTTTGAATCGCTCCTGGATGCAGTTAGGCAGGAATATTGCGTCGCCTTTCAGGGTGACCTTCATGGAGTGTCACAATACAAAGGCTCGAAGGCTTGAGATGTTTGTGTGTGTGTGTGTGTGTGTGTGTGTGTGTGTGTGTGTGTGTGTGTGTGTGCTCATCTGTGTTCACCTTTGGTTCCGAAATGTATCAATATTTCCCTAGAGCGTGCTCGGGTCTGATTCTGCTGTAAGCTTTTCCAGTGCAAACACAGAAACCAGAGCAGAGAAGACAAGATACCACAGCCAGTTATACAGTGTGTCAGCCTTACTAGAATACAAACATGCGCTCATATAGTACATAATGCATGAATAATATCTTACCCTATATGACTGACAATACATCACCCTACAAATAGCCCAGTGGAATAGCCAGGTTGAAGAGCTTAGGAACATCCCATGAAACAATGCTCATTTTTTTCCCCCTCAATGGCTTAAATTAAGTGGACATCTAGACAATTGTGCACTTGCAGAACTCAACTTTGATAGACGTGCGTTTAATAAAGTCTAGTGAGATTGTAAATCACAGTGATCTGACTGATCAGATACCTGTCCGTCACATGCCTTGAACATTAATTTCCCTCCTGTCTGTGAAGACACGTGGAAGAACAATAGCCATCTTTTCCCAGTCGACCTTTAGCGGAAAGGGCAAAGAGTCCAAGCAGTAAATAACCTCATAATGTGGCTTTCTGATCTACAGTGCATCTCCCTGAGGGAAAACAATAGTAAAACCCCACAGACATTACAACAGCATTATCAGTAGTGTCAACCATGGTGGTGATCAGATACATGTAATACATGGAAAGGTAACTGTGATAAAACATTATTTGAATTGCTTCATAACCAATGATCCTATATAGAAGATTGGGGATGAGATGATCCATCCATGTACTGCGATTGTAAATTAAAGAGGGTCTTCTGCTAAACCATAGGGATGTACGATCATATACTGTACAGTTGCAACGTAAGATTCATGGAATAAAATAATCAAGATATTCAGCGCTTTACTTGAGACAACGCCGGCTCCTTGTTGGCCAGCTCCTGCGTCAGCATCACACACGTGTAATGCTGCTCACGTGTACAGCGTCAGCCAATACTGAGCCGGCGTTCTGCCATACATATATGTATGAGCTCAATCTTTGGTCACAGTAAAAAAAAAAAAAAAAAAAAATCACGGCGATTGAACACTTAGTGGCGCTATAACATGAAAAAAAACATGAAAACAGCTATAACTACGCAACTGTTAGTCCGATTGACTTGAAAATTGGCATGCAGTGTCTTGGTTTATGACTGTCTATGAGGACATTGGCGTATCTCGAAAAACATGACCGCCATCGGCCAATGAAGTTTGAGCACCTATTAGACAAGGTTATCGGAGGCCGATCGGAACGAAACTTGGTGGGCATGTTCGACTCATGGTCCTACAGGTCTGTAAGAATTTTGAAAGAAATCGGCCACTAGTTGGTGCTAACGAGTTTTACGGCTCTGTAATCACGTGGTGTTTCACAGATCCACACAATATTCATATAATTTGTTAGATCTCTTCATGCTGAACAACTTTGCCTCAAGAACCACTGCTGTCAATCAAATCGTTCATTAAATATTCACAATTACGTAAAAAACCTACTTTTGCAAACTAGTCCTAGGTTTTTCACCCGATCTGAACCAAACTAGTGCAGTATAATCTCTGGACTCTCCAGATCAATAATTATCAAAAAAAAGTTGAACTTTACCCTTTGGATAGCTATAACAGGGTCAATTAGAAAATGGGTGTGGCAAAATATACTCAAAAGCCTATAAATCATAAAAACTCAAGACTTCACGAAATTAGGTGAGCACATGCAGCATATGACTAAAGAAGCATGCAAACTTTTATGGAGATCGGACCATAGGTGGTGCTATAACTGTTAAAAAGCTTTAAAAACCATACATTTAGTAAATTGCCTGTATTGGCTGTAAATGATCTTTTCCTTCTATGATTTAAATGGTCACATGCTTGCTAAATAAAACATAATACTTTTTTACACATTGGCTTAAAGGCCTTAAAATGCTTGAACCCCAGATAATTGCTGCTCGTAGCTATATTTTTTGTTTTGTTTTTGCGCAAAAAGTATTTTCGTCGCTTCATAACATTAAGGTTGAACCACTGTAGTCACATGGACTATTTTAACGATGTCTTTAGTACCTTTCTGGGCCTTGAAATTTGGAATGACATTGCTGTATATAGGGAGATCAAAACCTCTCGGATTTCATCAAAAATATCTTAATTTGTTTTCCGAAGATGAACGAAGGTCTTACGGGTTTGGAATGACATGAGGGTGAGTAATTAATGACAGAAATTTCATTTTTGGGTGAAATAACCCTTTAACTCAATTTGCTTGCAATCACATCAATCTCTATAAGGCACAGCTGATGAGCTCGCTGCTCAACCTTCAAATACTTGGTTAGCATTTTTGCTGTAGCAGTGCAGCGTGCTTTCAAAAACTCTCCACCTTCCCCAACTCAACCTGTATAGATCTGCTATGGGTAATTCATGTTATATTGTACAGCAGCAGCATGTCTTACTTGCTCACAGCAGCATGTCGTGTTTGGATTGGCAGTAGCAGCAGCAGCAGCGTAGCAGATCTATTCCGTCAAGACCAAACATATCAACATAGTGATATCCATTACCATGCCAAACACTCATGACAGAGTTGTCATGACAGAAATTTGTTTAGAACCCAGAATATTCATTTAAGCTGAAGAGTAGACCAGGCTTACTCCAAAAATCTGGCAACGTGAGACTACACTGTGCCTGTCATCCACCGTGTACTGATAAGACTATCATCAATGTTTCCAGGCCAAATGAGTTGGCGGAATAGTGTTACATAGTTGGCCTTGTACTGCACCAATGAGTTCATTCATTTGAAGTCCTCCACTGAACAGAGTGACTCAGAACAAAGCCTTTCATTCTGACGGTCAGTGAGACCCACACACCGAGGATGAAGATGAAGGAAATCAGTAGGAATCAGCTCATGTAACCATATTGCTGGAGTGGAAATAAATAATGTTCTACTGGCTGACATCCACATCTGAAAGAAACATAGCTATAGCTGATGAACGAAGAGGCTCACATAGACACCATAAATGACGCAAAAAGTTATATATATATGAGATGAGATATATTTAAGTTGTATTTCTTAGTGATATAAAATTCAATTGGCTCATACATTTGAACAAACCCCTAACACTATTATAACTATTGCAGCGTAACTCGTCCAATATGAATGACAGGGTTGTGTGGCATACAAAACTCAATTGAGAATGCATTTTAAATTTCAAGTTAATTACTGAATTTGCATTTAAGTATCAAATACAGAATTTTAAAATGTAAGAAAATAGAAATAACATGATTTGAAATTCATTCATTTTCAACTAGAAAAGCAGTTTTCTCATTTCTTCTTAGATAGATAGATAGATAGATAGATAGATAGATTTAGGATGCCTATGAAAATCTAATTTTAAATATCTTTTCATATCAAATTGCCACACATTCCTTAACTCACATTTGATTCTCTTGGATGGTTGGTTATCATTTGACACAACAGGAAGAATTATCATATTTTCCAATATCACATTCAAAACCACACATGCAGAAAGGTTAAAATGGGGCTAATGATAAAAGCCCAGTGATCCATCCATGAAATTTCATGTTCACGTGTGTGTAAAATTATCCCAGTAGCCTTTAATCAATAAAGCAAAACCGTATCTCTGATGGTAGCTATAGCAATCAAAATTCATTAACCACCACTGAGGAATCGATACGCTTCTCTATTAAAACTGAAGCAGTTATTTGGCTGGCAGTGTGGAAGAGGTGCAGGGGTAAATTGTCTGAGAGAGGGGGCAGTTAACCTGGTCAGGAACGGCCGAAGCGCTGGGGAGCAATTAATGCTTTTCAGCTCCGGCTAGACACACAAACAACTGCAAGGCCAAGCTGTATGAGTTACAAACTCAGAGTCAGTGTCTGAGTACACCAGACAGACACAGTCTGGAGGCTGCTGCTCAGTATGGATCACTATAATCACGAAAAAAGAATCAAACTCAGACTCCTACAGTGCATGACTCCTAAATCAAAACTGCATTTAATAAGTCTGAATAGACCATTAAATGTATAGTTCCTTATTGACTAAACTTATGCCCTCTACCATACTAATCAAATCTAACTCATTCTTGTGTAAATTCAAAAGATGTATTGAGTCAGTTTTGATGATGCCAAATGGCCTGGCATGTCTCATAACCAATCACAAAGTTTCAATTTTAGTCTTTGCTAATACAAAGCTAAATACAAAGCAAAATACTTTAATTTAGTGTGTGTTCACACTTGTAGTTCAGTTCTCTTGGTTCTTTTGGTCCAGACCAAAAAAAAAAAAAAAGATACATTATAGTTCTGGTTCACTTAGGGTTCACACTGTCATTTTTTTAAACCGAACCTAAAGATAAAGGGGGAAAAAAAAATGGCGTTCTGATGCCTGTACTGAACTGTAATGGACAATGTAGCTGCTATGATGAGAAGAACCAGGTATGCTTGAGCATTCTGTCCTTTTTAGGGTTGCATCTTGTGATAATCTTATCCTGTTTTTGGTTCTTTTTGGGCCTGTTTACACCCGGTCACTTCATGCATTTTCTCTGATTGTATAGCTATCCGATCGTGAAAAGACCAGGTCTAAATGCCCTCCGAAACGTATTCAAGGCGGATATAAATTCAATCGCTCAAACCACTTCAGAAGGTGGTCTGGGACGCATTCCAGTCAAAACTGAACAGGTCTAAATGCATCTGGTTGTTGAAACCACATATGTAAATTTAACTCCTCCCCAAAATACTAAAAAATAAACGTGTGAGAGCGTGTTATAGGCTAAATAACATGTTATAGCCAGATATGACAGTGCTACTGCATCACGCATCGCCGCAGAAGATTAGCTGAGTATCTATTCAGCAAAACAACGCGCAAACTGCCGCAAATCAAACTGAAAGGAAGTCACAGGCGCTCAAAACACAATCATCTTCATTAAAAGTAATCAGACTAAATGATCTTACCAGTGCTTACTTTGATTTTGAAATTAGCTGATCATATTTGTTGCTTTCGGTGACATGAAATCCATTAAATATGCATAGTGCGGAAATTGAAGATCGGATATATATCCGTTTTGCGGAGACACATTTATGTGGCCAAGTGTAAATGGAATCGTTTTTATAAATCAGATAGCTGTCCGATCAGAGAAAACGCATGAAGTGACCAGGTGTAAACAGGCCCTTAGTTACCTTTGGTATGTGTTGCGTTCATATTTCAATTGAACCGCACCAGAATTCGTTTGATAGTGGACAAAGACCTCATAAAAAAGGTGGGTCTCAGTCCATTTGTTTGGTGCGCACCAGGGTTCGGATGGCAGCGTTCACACTAATTCAAATGAACAACACTAACAGAGCAATCGCACCAGAGTTCGTTTTATTCGAACCAAACCTGCCAAGTGTGAAAACACCCTTAGAGCATGTAGCATATGTCATCTACTTTTAATGATGTTTTTATAACAACTGGTCACTATTTGCTTTCATTGTATGGAAAACCAATGTGTAAATATTCTCAGTTTGAATTCTATAGAAAAAAGTCTTACCTGTTCATTTTTAGCCAAGCTATTCCTGTAAATTCTGACATGGTTTAAGACCCATCGGGTACTCTAAAGTGAAATGTTTTCTTTATTTCATCAAATCAGAGAGCCTATCAACATGTCTCACTAGCACTGGCTCTATGCAAGTAACATTGTACCATTGCCATTGAAATGTTGATGTCCTGAGATTGATTGTCTGACAGAGTTTTCCATTGATTAAATTGTGATATCACTACTGTGAAAGAAAATAAGAAGGACATTTTGATCATTAAAGAGACCACACATTGTCTGGGGTTTCTAAAATAAGTAAAAAGAGCTAAACAGAAAATAAAAATGAGACTATCAAATTCTCTGCATATCTGTAAAAAAAAAAAAAGAAAGAAAGAAAGAAAGAAAGAAAGAAAGAAAAAAAAGATATAGATTGCATTCAATCCAAGATTATGCCATTCACTCCATCACATAAAATGCATACATGCTGTGCTTAGAATATTTATTGGGAAGAGAAGTCGAATTCAGCCTTAAAGGGATAGTTCACCCAAAAATGATAATTCTGTCATTATTTACTCACCCTCAAGTAGTGACAAACAGACAAACAAACAGATCTCGCCCTCCATTGACTACCATAGTATTTATTTTTCCTACTATGGTAGTCAATGGGGGGCGAGATCTGTTTGGTTACTGACATCCTTCCAGATATTTTCCTTTGTGTTCCGCAGAACAAAGAAATTCATACAGGTTTGGAACTACTTGAGGGTGAGTAAATGATGACAGAATTTTCATTTTTGGGTGAACTATCCCTTTAATAGTAATTCACATATCTTGAATACCCTCTGCTCAATTTCTTTGCAATCACCCCTATCTTTTGAAAACATCTTCCCTTAGTTTATTGAGCCATGCGAGATGCAAAGCCAACTCCACTTGTCCTGCATTACCTGAACAAATGGCACAGGCTTATGCTGAGGACTAATTCTAAAGCAATCACCATTCGGCGACGATAAACCCTGACATCAGGCACCTGATCACAGCCTCAGGGTAGCAGGAGTAGATGCCGCTGACAGGAGAGCAAAGCTCCTACATTAGCTGGAGCAGGCGTACTAAAAATGGCACTCTGTAACATTAGCAAGAACATTTGAATGGCCTTTTCCCGTGTGACAGCCCCACTATGATTTATTAGCAGGGTGCTGGCGTGTCTTGCATATCTCCTCATGTGTCAAATTAGTCGACCGGGCTGATAGCCAACAGTTGTTTCAATTAAGTAAAAGTCACTAGAGGTGGGGGAAAATAAGAAATCAAGGACAAAAATAATGAATGGTTTAATTATTAAATGAATGCCATTTCTCATACAAAAGCAATAAAATGAATTCATAAATAAGATAATCACTAAGTTGAGATGTTTCTAGGCCAGATGCATTGAGCTGTCAGACTTGTATCACATTCTGATTATACTTCCCATCAATTAATTTCCTCTTTAACTTGTAAAATGTCTGCATAAACAGGTCAAAATGAAGAGATCTAAGTAAATTGCAATTATTATAGTAGCATATGTGTAGAGTAAAATGTATTGTACACTGCTTATACAGCATTATAATGTTATGCCAATGGAAAGTCTCATTAAACCGTAGATTAGATTATAATCAGGGTGGTCTCTAACAACCTCATTTGAGATTTAATATGAAGATTTGCTTGAATACAAAATTACTGAATTAACATTAGCTTAAAAATTAATGTAATGCTGAAAATAGAAATGTATCCCAACCTAATGGGAAATAATTACTGGACTTGTGTGAGTTCTGAGGGCAGGTCTAGATGGTGTGATATGAAAAATGTCCCTTTGAGCCACTCAAGGTAAAAACTTCATTTCCTCTGGACTCAATTTCAGAGGGGCGAAACAGGCTGACATCCTGTCAGTTTAGTCCTCTTTAGAAACAAAGTGGCTTTGATCCCGAACCATGGGCGTTCCAGCGCAACTTCATTAAACGGCACACGTCTAACCAGTGTCTCTCCCCCTCTCAAATTTCCCTCTGAACTTAAATCAAAAGCATCGCTAGACTTCCAAGTGTTAAAATGTGGAGCTATGATAGAAATCAGACTGAGTTCTCCCTCACATTCACGTCTTTTGAAGCCTATCATCCCATTTTAATATGACACAAATACTTTCTGTACTTGTATTATGCATTTATGTATTCACAATGGATGACTCTTCTTTTTATAGGCTAAATACATGAGCTGCTTTGGAATTCAAATTTAGATTAAGATTTTGAATGTAATTTTAATGAAACGCTCTTGAGTGGGTTCACAGATCCGGTTTTTGTGAGTTTACTGTAACTAGAGCATGAGTAATTGTTGTAGATAAACGTTTTTAAACCAAGAACAACAATGTAATTTATCATTTTGGCTACAAGGAACAGCTATTTTCAGAAAAAGATCAGAAATATAGATGGTTGCCATATCAGGGACTAATCTCAGTCCTTATTTTCATTAGCAAAACTGCACAACTGAATGAAAGCCAGAAAACAGCAACTGTATGTGACCAAAAGGGCAATTAACTGCACTGAGATGTGTTCCAACCTGGCAGGCCGGGGCTAAACACAGGAAATATCCGGAAATCACTTGATTGATGCTTGCCATGCATCCATCATCTCAGCCACCTTGCACAGCTTAAAGGGCTCAAATTTCAAACCAAAGCAAAATGTCACGACAGATTTGATATATCTGTGGTCTTCACATCTGTCTAACGCTCCTTTAAGAAAAAGACACAAAGATCATTTTAAATGAAAGCATTTCTTTTCTTATTGTTTTTCTAATACAATGAACCTTTCTTTCTTTTTTTTTAACTCTTTCATTACATTTTTTTAACTACAGGTTTTTTTGGAATTTCTATAGTCACTGGTTGGACGGACGGATGGACGGACGGACGGACGGACGGATGGACAGACAGACAGATAGATATTTCCTTTGTCCATGAAAAATGCTGTTTTTCTCTGCTTGCTTCACCACTTGCGTTTCCCCTCAGCACAAATTTGGTATCGTTTTAAAGCGCAGCATTCCAACTTTGTGAATATTCATAGTGAATTTTTGATGGCATGAGTCTGAACCAATGAAATATGATTTTCAAACTTATGCTGATGTACATAAATCTATCTTACTCGTGCTAACTGACAGATCCGAAGCGTGCGCACAAAGACGTCTCAGACAGTGCGCAATCCCGATATACACATATAAACAGTACTTCAAAATACTGTAAAATAAAAATATAATATATACGTGACTCGTGCTAGCAAAATTAGTCGCAATGAGCAAATTATTATTTTTTTTTAAAAAATTATATATATATATATATTTTTATATATAATGTATAATTTTTTTATATATATAATTTATATATATATATATATATATATATAATTTAAAAAAAAAAAAAAAAAAATTTGCTCATTGCGACTAATTTTGCCAGCACGAGTCACGTATTAGTGATGGGTAGCATCCAAACTGATGAGTACTACATCAAAATTTCTTTGGAAATTCATTCATGTTTGGAACAGGTGATACAAAAAGATTATATATATATATATATATATATAAAACAATCCAGGCAGAGGGTGACTTACAAAGTACACATATTTGAGTAAAGATTAATGGAATAAAATCTAGGTGGAATGGAAAACTTAATTATGACTGAAATATCAAAAGAGATTTTCAAGTTTAGTCTACTGGAACAGAACAGAATTCAGTGTTGGTTATAATGGACATCTTCTCCTACAAGACGGCTCGTGTGGTGGTAGTCCAGACTGAGAGATCTTCATTAGCAGCATTAGTTTAACTTAGTTCGCCACGTTCTCAGATAACAGTCTCAGATCTCAGAACTGATTAAGCTGTCAATATGAGAACTAAATTCTGGGATTTCCAGAATGTTCTCCTTTTTTCCTACATTTCCCACATACAGTGATGTGGTATATAGAGATTTAAGATACAGAATAGTAACAGAAAGATTGTAAGCACAAACTCAAGGGGTGATTCGTGAACTATAAATGTGTGGTAAGCTGTGCCACTTTTTTATTAGAGTAACTTTTCCTCTATGCAAGGAGAAATAGGACAAAGGAAAAACTAATATGGTTAAATATCTCAGGATTTCTGTTATTAACTGAAATAAGAAATGTCTATAATACACACCCATAGAAATAAGACTTAAATATAAAAAAGCATCAGGTCAAAGGGCTGATTCACTGGGGAATATCTGTGACCAATTGGCATTATACATTTGGTGCTACACCATTTCTTTCATCAATTGGCATTAAAAAAAAAAAAGTATGGACATAAGAGAGAGAAAAAAATTACTAACGCATAATCCCATTCCAAAATTCAATTTTGCTGCAAATCAAAAGTTAATTAGCCAAAGAAAAGTTCAAAATTAATAAAATCTGAATGCAATAAAAATAATTTCCACTTTTTGTAATAACATTTATTATAATTCTTCCTCTATTTTGGGGGGCAATTGTCACTATTAGTACGTTGCAAACATTCTGGGAAAAATGTTTCATTTAATTAATCATGTTTAAATAAAAAAATCTCAAAATCTTAATTCTGTTTAATCTAGCAATTAAACGTATAACATCTAAATAATGTTCTACAAGAAGAATGTGGTAAGAAGCCTCATATATTAGCCCAATCTTCTGTATTGATTTCACAATTCAAACTCAGTCAATACAGTTCTGAATACCCAAGCCAAAAATTGATCAAATGCTATTAATAGCACAGCTTTAAGTTCATAAAATTCCAATACAAATCACCTGATAAACCCTTTTTTTCCCCAGCAGCCATCATCACATGGTCATGTGACTCTGCACTAGGAGTTTGGCACATAACCATATGGACATAAGCTCCTGTTAATGTAGAGAACCTTGAAGCACTTAACCGTAAATCCTACAGATAGCCTTTCCTTGACACCAGAACATCCAGGGAACCAGTTCTGCCTGTTACGTCTTCATCAGTATACATGATGTTTTCATGTACCTGTCAGGAACCTGCACTTTAACTTATGCAGACATTCACCCAAAGGATCTCTCAACAGCTGGTCAGGACGAATGTGTGTGGATTTTTAAAGCAGGGTTTTACATTGAAATTTACATTAGGGTTGCTGGTTGATCTCCTCCCACAATGCTCTGGGAATTTATCTCAGCAACATTGGGCTAGCCAGCAGGATTATTAAACCGTGGCATGTTATTGCACATCTCATCATTTCTAAAGTCTCCAGAGAGACGCAGGACTGATGGATGTTCAGAGAAACAGATCGGTGCAGGAAAGCAATGGGAGTAAATGTTTAGACAAATGCCTTTTAAAATGAATCCAAATATAATAAATACACAAACCCTGATTTTTATATATTGGTTTTAGTTTTCAAGACAATAAATTAACTAGATTTTCACTGGAGAAGGTGGTTGCCAATGTGTTCTGAATGTTTTAAGTGCCTCGCTATAGGTGGTTGCTAAGGTTTTTTTTTTTTTTTTGGGTAGTTAGTTGGTGATTACTTACTATCCCAAGTCAAAAGAGCCCACCCCTAGTTTGTATGATATTCTGGTTGACTCCTGAATAGCCTAAAAGCAGTTATGCACAAAACTGTAATACTTATATTTCAGTTCAGAATCGGTTCTTTCTTTTGGGAGACAATAACTCCATTTATTGTGCACTTTGATCTTTGAAACTTTTCAGACCTTTCACATTCACAAACAGATATATTACACACTACATGAAAAGTAATATCTGTAAAAGCATAATAGGGGCACTGTAATGCAGTTTAAATTAACGTGTTTTTTGTGAAAAGATCACAGAAAATAGAAGGCTTTTGAGGCTTAAAATGTACACACATTTTTTAAAAAAAGTCACGAAAATTTCATTTTTTCTACATGGGTAGTTATGCGTTTCATCTCAAGGGTTTTAACAAGGATCTTAATAGCTAAAAACACTTTTTTCATCTTTGTTAGATGTTCACAACAACAGGATAAAGCGTTTGCCCTTTTGGGTGTCTCTGGGGATCAGGTTAATGGCAACACAATAGGAGTGTGAACTATTGATTATCGGTCACAATGTTGCATGTAAATTCATTCAACTTCATTAAAGGATCATTACTAAGACAGTGTAAAAGCAGGTTGTCAATGGCCACACCAACCTTTAGTTTTTGCAGTGCATATACTGTACATGAGTGTCAGCCTTCAAACTGCAAGAGAGACAGTGCTGAGACTTCATTACAAACATTCTGGCATTGGAAAACTGTTTGAGGAACAGCATATCTGAACCACCACAATACATTTCAATAAAGCCTCTTAAATGCATTCAGAGGGAAATGCCGACTGGTTCTTCTCTAATAACACACTTCAGTAATGGGGTTTGGTGGATTATGGGATTTAGAGTGCACTGACCCTCATGTGAATATTACACAATTATCCTCAGCTGAGAAGATTCCCGTAATCTATGACAACGTTAAATGAGCTCCCACGTGTCCTGTTAAGTTCTTTCTGCACTACATGCAACAACTTTAAAAACTTACATTTTAGTTTAACAAGATACTGATGCATAACAGACTTTAGTTATATAAGGCAAGTTCATAAAGAAAATAAATCATTTTATATATTTTATTGACTTGTTATATATTTTGTTGACTTGTGTACTTACATTATCCCAAATGATTCCAACAATGTTTAAATCCATAGAAATTACCAATTTTAACCAGTGTAATGGCCCGTGTCATTGCGTTGTCCGTCAGTGGCATCATATCCACGTTACTCTCTATTTTTTTTTTATTTTTTTTACTTTCCTTAGAAATCATAGAAACACCAAAGATGCTTTAATATATTATGTGTTTTATTAGACAGGTGAGCAACTGTTTGGATAACTTTATTGACAGAAAACTAATCATTGTTATATAGCTCAGCATGGTTAGTCTTATTGTTTGAATCTCTTGTTTTCTTGATTTACCGTGAGTAACTTGTTTGTACTATGCCTCAGAGAACACTATTTTGTTATGTGGCTTACATAGCATAATCAGAAAGAGCTTTATTTGTAGTAACAGTAATACTGCATATTCTCCACCATACAATATATTTTAAAATTAATTGCATGCCATTTACCAAGTGTCACAGTTAAGCTGCAGCAATTTAAAGGGATAGTTCACCCAAAAATGAAAATTCTGTCATCATTTCCTCACCCTCGAGTTGTTCCAAACCTGTATAAATTTCTTTGTTCTGCTGAACACAAAGGAAGATATTTTGAAGAATGTGGGAAACTGAACAGTTCTGGGGCACCATTGACTTCCATAGTATTTTTTTTTTTTCTACTATGGAAGTCAAAGGTGCCCCAAAGCAGCCTGGTTACAAACTTTCTTCAAAATATTTTCCTTTATGTTCAGCAGAACAAAGAAATTCATACAGGTTTGGAACAACCTGAGGGTGAGTAAATGATGACAGAATCTTCATTTTTGGGTGAACTATCCCTTTAAGAGCACGTAAGACGATTAAACTGACTTTTAATAAACACAGAGGGAAACAAAGCACTACACGCTATAACACAACATTAACACTAGACCGGAAACTGAGGAAAATCAAGGGCTTAAATACACAAGGGAAGCTAATCAACTGAACAGGGAACAGGTGTGAACTAATTAGAAACCATGGAAACTAACCATGAGTGGCAGGAAAATGAGGACAAAGGAAACAGGAACTAGAACTAAACCAAACCAAAACACAATGAAACCACCACACATGTGACAAAAAGTCATCCAGCTTTTATTAATATGATATTCCAATATTGATCAAGCTTACTACAATGTGCAACAAGTGTCTCATATCAGCCACTAAGCTAATGCATTGAGTAACGTTATAACATAACTTTCAACACACTGAAATGTATTTTTAGTTTTGACCAAGTAAAACAACGCTGTGTTACCCCACAATTTTAATTCGTCAGATAAAGTGACCTGTATGAGTAGTAATTCAGCACTTGTGGCTGATTCATTAGAATGAAATAAAATAATGTGAATTTAAGTGATCGAAGTACATAAAGTTCAAGTTCAGGGAATAAGGAGGTGGACGTTAAGCCCGGAACACACCAAGCCGACGGTCGGCCGTCGGGCAGTTTTTGTGCATCGGCTGACTAAGTTTTCTCAGGGTGTTCCGCACCGTCGGCTGAAGTTGGTCCTCGTCGGCTTTTTTTCAGCGTCCCTATTCAACTTACGGCAAAAAACGGAACTGGCGCCGCGTTCGTTCCGTAAGTTGAACAGGGAAGGTGTAGGACATACAGCGTAAGCTTTTTGAAGAATACGGAAGGCGGTCTGGCGGAAGCACTTACGAGGCGATCATTTGTCAAATTTTTATTTGAAAGTGGACTAATCCTTTAAGCTCTACCTTTGTTTTTGTTTTGAATAAGCAACCTCTAGCAGTGAAAATTACATACTGTGCCTTTAACATATAGTAGCACGTATTTGGATGGCAGTTATGATTGATGTCATAATTAAAAAATCTCAGAGGAATAAAAAAGAATAAAGTCATATGATAATGCATGCATTAATTAATGTTGTACAGGAAGTGAAATACATTAGCAGAATACTTGAATTCCTATCACGATATTGATATATATGACATTACAGATACTTTAGATTAAAAAAAAAAATAGTTCATGTGGCAATGCCATTTTTTTAATTAAATAAATTAAATGCTTTCCAAGTCAAAGGTACTCCATCTATTATTATTTTCACTTTCTAATTGGAACTTGATGGAAACAAAGCAAAAAAATTTTATTCATAACAAATGTATGATAAATCTGGCATAAGTGCAAAAACAGCTTCATATTATGTTAAAAACAGACCCAAAACAGGAGTTATTTTACAAAACTGCCTTGATACAACAGTCTCCATTGTATATTTTGCATTTGATGCATCACAGAACACACACACACACACACACACACACACACAAATAATCAATTTGGATTTACAATAGCTAGGCAGATTTATATTCATTTGTAATTCACACTTTTTAGATACACTGGATGGTCTGGACTCACCAGGTCCACTTTTTTCCAAAGCTGCTGACTGACTCTGACAGCTAAAAAAGGGCGCATCCAAATTTATAAATTTCATATATTTTTCAGTGTCACTGATTGGTCACACTAAAAGGTTATGCTGTTATTTATCTTCATTTTTACATTTCTCTCATCATGCATTGACTAATTCAGTAAAAATTAAACCACAACATGGTGAGATCTCCTTTCTTAAACAGTCAAAACTTCCCCAAACAACATCGCTGCATCACATATAAACAACACGCCCCAGTAAAAATGAACAACAATGTAGAAGCAGCATGCGTGGCTATGTTCCATGGAAATGAATGCATCCAAATGAGTCATTCTGACAGCGAGATCTTCCGATTTTCATGGGTTATGTATATATTTATGACTCAACAAAAACAAACACAGAGCACTATGACACACATAGAGCATGCAATGCTCCCATGATGCATTGGGGCCACAGAGCACGCATGCATTAGCCATTGAAAACACTGCTCTGGAAATGCCCGTCGGCCATGCCATGTACATTTTTCCAAAAAGCAATGCATTTCAGGTCAAATGATGTTCAAAACACAAAACAACAGGATTATAAGTCAAAGAGTTTAAGCTCCATGAATCTTTTGATCATGTCATGCTTCTGGTAATGAGAGCTTACATCATGCGAACACAATACGAGAGAAAAAACCCAGTCTGTTTCAGCAAACTTTTTGGTGCTGTGCTTGGATGCAGACATCAAACATTTCTCACTTCTTTCATACTGAGTGCTTAGTTTGGAGGAAACTTCTGGCTTTGTTCTAGATTGATTGGATTAGATGGAGAACCTTGTGAACTCCTCTATCAAGATGCTGCTCTCATAGCAGCTAATTTTAGATGGATCCCCTTGGCTTTCTTCTTTCCTTTCCTCTCTCTCTCTATCTCTCTCTTTCCTGTATGAAGGCCAAAGTAAGTGTCAAGGTGACTTTTATTTTAAGCAACCAGGCATCACTTCAATAAACCAAATATGCTAAAAAAGAGCTGTTAAAATGTTCCACTCTCATGTGATTAAGCAAAATAAATCTCACTTGGGATCAAACAATCTGGTGAAACTAATGAAACCCGTCAAGAACGTGGTCATATTTTACTCCAAAACAAAAGGAACGAATAAAAAAATAAATGAAGCATGTCCATGACCATGAAGTCTCTTTGCATACATGAAGCATATCAGTTTACTCTCATTACCAGTGTAATGTACATTATTGTAGTATTTGTTGCACTACTTTTAATTTATTCTGATTTAAATAAAGATAAATCACCACTGAGAACCACCGGCTTTACAAAAAAAAAAAAAAAAGAAAGAAAAAGAAAAAGAAAGAAAGAAACCCTCAATAAAATAAACAATTAAAATCAGTCAAAAGTCCATTAAAGTCTTTCTCTGACAGACATTTTACTAAGATTTTTTTTTATCTCTATTTTATTCTCTATTTGAAGGTGAAGGGAAAAATATGAATAAATGTAAAAAAAAAATAATAATAATAAAAAAAACAATTTTTTAAAAAATATAACGTACAAATGAAAATTTTGAAAATATGATTGTGAAATATGATCATGTTAGTGTCAATGTTATGCATGTTTTCATGATATTCACACTTTCATCCTGTATTCAGGTATCTAAAAATTTTCAATTTTTTTTTTAAAATAAAAATACATGAATTCATAAAAGCCTCATCTTGACTCTTTACTTGCACTGCACTGTATAAACATCTCCTAGTAACGCCTGACAACAGCGTCTCTTGAGCCCTGATGAGATTTGGGTGCATCTTTGCCCCTGTTAGAGCACAAGGTGAGCACATATTCATGCCTCGGCACGTGCTAATTGTTTGTGCGCTGTAGATTTAGGTGAACAAACCTCCCCGTGGGACCTTCCCTGATCCCATTTGCATCTCTAAAAGGAACGAGGAGGCATGAGTCAAGGAGGGCCAGCGAGGTTTGTCAGGCGGGAAGGCGAGCGCTGTTTAGCCCAAGGTCATTGCTACTTGAGCAATCTCTAATGCGTCCACATAGAAAAGCTCAACAGCGCGCAATCCAATTACACCCAGCTGGCCGTTTTTCTGCTGTGTATTATATAAAAATTGAATGCAAATATAAACAAATTGGCAGCCTTCATGCACAGCAAGGATCAATGAGGGAAAAGTGGTTTGATATTGGGCGGCTGTGGAATGCTAATGGAGATAATCCCTCAGGAAGGCGGCACAGAAAACGGCCCAGACACTTTGAATGAAGTAATAAACACTGATGTGATAAAGCCATTGTGCGTGTGTGTTTGTGCCTGTCTGAACTTTAAATGCCAGTTCCTTTAAAGAGCCCATCACATCAAAACTGGATGGCTTTTAGTCCGTGTCTGTTAGAACTGAAGCCATTTATTTGCTAGAACAGCCCTAGTACAAAATGTTATTATATACTGTATACACATTTACAGTATTTCTCTTTCAGAAAACAAAGCATAAACATATATGAATATCTAACCCTGTGCTATAATAATAACTAATTGCCAAATATCTGTTTAGACATTGTTTGATGTTACTGTTGTGGATAATGCAGCCTTATAGAAATGTATTATTATTATTATTATTATTATTATTATTATTATTATGACACAAAATAAGATATTTGACAACATTTGAGAGTCCCTGGACCCCACTGATTTTCATTGTATGAAAACAACAACAACAACAACAACACTGAGACATGAATTAAAATAAATAAATAAAATAAAATAAAATATAATAAAATAATCCAGACTCATTATGTTGAAGTGAATTTGAATTTGAAAGGTAAAAGAAAAAAAGGGTAAAAGAAAAAAAAATCTTAATTTTCATGAAAATTGACAAAAATGTAAAAATGTAGAAATAGAATCAGAACAGATGTTTCATTTTTTGGTTAACTATAATGGTTTATGTGAATTTAATAAAGATTACACAGCAATAATAGCAAACAATAACAGAAAAGTAGCCATTCAGGTCTGCCTCCAAAATTGTATGCAATTCCCCCTTTTCACAATCCAATCAATTACCAAATGGATAAAATGAATTCCCGTCCCATTTTTTTGTTCTGAAATATATCTGAATATTCTTTTTCACTCTGAAATACAACACATTATGGACATAAAATATGCAAGTGCCATTTCATGTTAACTTTAAGGTCTATACAAAGTTAATGTCTCAGATTTTGAGGTTCAGAGGCTAAACTTAAAATTTAAAAATATTTTTCTTTGATCCATTTAAATTGTACAGACCAAATGATCTCACAAGACTGTTAGAAATCATTGTCACAAACTCTATGGTTCCATTCAATAGAATTCCTTTCATTCAGACTAACAAAAAGTAAATATCTTGTGCATATGTTGCTCAATAACAATAACAGACTACCCAGGTATGTTACATTGTGTACATTTAGCAAGGGATGACAAATCCTACGCAATGCAGCCTAATAGAAGACAATAACAGGTCTGTTCAGGATGTGTGGTTTAAGACACATGTGCCATCGTCCCCAGCCTCTGTATTGTCTGGTAGTATTGGTATTGTCTCCTTTGTGCAGGTAAAGGTTCAATGGTTCATCTAATTCTACTGTTCTGAACTGTCATTAGATTATTACTATTATTTTGTGCCAATTTAAAGTCCTCACCAGCACAGTGCAATCTATATATAGACTCATACAAGCAAGCCTTACATGACAGACACCTTTTGTAGCTTTAGTATAGTAAATTAGAACAATTACATTGGTTTCAGATGATCTGTGCTGGTGATGTCTGGCCCAGGTCAGTTTGTGTGTCATTATTTAATTCACAGACCTCAACAGAAACACTCTGACAGGTCACCTAGACATAGACATAAAAGATTCTGAAGTCTTGAAAGCACATAACTGTGAGCTTCTTACAGAGAAAACTTCAGGTCCAAACCACAGTCCTCCTCTTCTACTTCTAAATAATATTACATTTTGAAAATATCCCATTAACATTGTCATAACAGGCCCAAATTTAAAATCTGGCAGTGATTACGTCATTGCAACATTTGCATGAATTGCGATTAGTCTTCTTTATTGCATATTATTGTTTGCATGTGAATTGTGATTGGTCTATTATCTTTCTTATCGTTATTTATACATCTGGATACTTGAAGTATAAAATGTCTATGGACTTTTATCAATTAATTAATTGATTTGTTTATTTAAATAAATGTTAAAAAAAAAAAAAAAATATATAATAAATGAAAAATTTTCTAATAAATAAATAAATAAAAATATTTATACAAAGTATCTGGATACATGACGTATACAACCCGAATTCTGGAAATGTTGGGACATTTTTTAAATTTGAATAAAATGAAAACTAAAAGACTTTCAAATCACATAAGCCAATATTTTATTCACAATAGAACATAGATAACATAACAAATGTTTAAACTGAGAAATTTTACACTTTTATCCACTAAATGAGCTCATTTCAAATTTCATGCCTGCTACAGGTCTCAAAAAAGTTGGCACGGGGGCAACAAATGGCTGAAAAAGCAAGAAATTTTGAAAAGATTCAGCTGGGAGAACATCTAGCAACTAATTAAGTTAATTCATATCAGGTCTGTAACATGATTAGCTGTAAAAGGGATGTCTTAGAGAGGCAGAGTCTCTCAGAAGTAAAGATGGGCAGAGCTGTGAAAGAGTGCGTAAAAAGATTGTGGAATACTTTAAAAACAATGTTCCTCAACATCAAATTGCAAAGGCTTTGCAAATCTCATCATCTACAGTGCATAACATCATCAAAAGATTCAGAGAAACTGGAGAAATCTCTGTGTGTAAGGGACAAGGCCGAAGATCTTTATTGGATGCCCGTGGTCTTCGGGCCCTCAGACGACACTGCATCACTCATTGGCATGATTGTGTCAATGACATTACTAAATGGGCCCAGGAATACTTCCAGAAACCACTGTCGGTAAGCACAATCCGCCGTGCCATCTGCAGATGCCAACTAAAGCTCTATCATGCAAAAAGGAAGCCATATGTGAACATGGTCTAGAAGCACCAACATGTCCTGTGGGCCAAGGCTCATTTAAAATGGACTGTTTCAAAGTGGAAAAGTGTTCTATGGTCAGACGAGTCCAAATTTGACATTCTTGTTAGAAATCATGGACGCCGTGTCCTCTGGGCTAAAGAGGAGGGAGACCTTCCAGCGTGTTATCAGCGTTCAGTTCAAAAGCCAGCATCTCTGATGGTATGGGGGTGCATAAGTGCATACGGTATGGGCAGCTTGCATGTTTTGGAAGGCACTATGAATGCTGACACAGGAAAGGCCTTGTGTATTTCAGCAGGATGCAAAACCACATACTGCAGCTATTACAACAGCATGGCTTCGTCGTAGAAGAGTCCGGGTGCTGAATTGGCCTGCCTGCAGTCCAGATCTTTCACCTATAGAGAAAAATATGTCAAAGACGACCACGAACTCTTCAGCAGCTGGAAACCTATATCAGGCAAGAATGGGACCAAATTTCAACACCAAAACTCCAGAAACTCATAACCTTGATGCCTAGACATCTTCACACTGTTTTGAAAAGAAGAGGAGATGCTACACCATGGTAAACAAGCCCCCGTCCCAACTATTTTGAGACCTGTAGCAGGCATCAAATTTGAAATGAGCTCATTTTGTGCATAAAATTATGAAATTTCTCAGTTTAAACATTTGTTATGTTATTTATGTTCTATTGTGAATAAAATATTGGCTCATGTGATTTGAAAGTCTTTTAGTTTTCATTTTATTCAAATTTAAAAAACGTCTCAACATTTCCGGAATTCGGGTTGTACAATGTCTATGGACTTTTATAAATTAATTAATTATTTATTTATTTAAATAAATGTAACAATGTAAAAAAAAAAAATATATATATATATATATATATATATATATATATATATACACACACACATACACACACATTTTTCTAATAAATAAATAAATAAATAAATATAAATATTATACACTATAAATATTTATACACTATGTATCTGGATACTTGACTACACTATAAAATGTCTATCGACTTTTTCCAATTTATTTTTTCAATTTAAATTAAAATGATTAAAATCATGAAATTTAAATAAATAAATAAGTAGTATATAAATGTTTTTATTTATTTTATTTATTTTTTTTTTTTTTTTGGGGGGGGGGGGGGTCATTGTTGTAGCTATAAACAATGTTACACATCAATATGGCTTCCATAAAGCTTTAACAGCATGCAAGCAATACATTCACAAAACCTGTATGGAAATATTTTGGATTGTCATAATTGTGGTACAGGGATCCTGAAATATGCATTTACATATCAGTGTGTGAAGAGAGGAGCTAGATGTGCATATACATGTGGCAGTCCTGTCTGTGTGTGTGTGTTTGGTGTAGCGTCTCATAATAAATGGTGATTTAAGGCCTTCTGTTTGTTTCCTTGTGATAAACTGCTGCCCAAAGCCATGAAAATTACCCTCATCCATCTTGCGGTGCGGCAAAGCGTAGCATCGATGCAAAATGGAGCGGTGTAAAATGACCCACAGTCACCGTGTCTGTGTTAAATATAAAGCCCCGTTCACTTCTTCATTTACTAAAAAACTCATTAAGCACACTGCCTGACAGACTGCTGTCCACAAGCATCCACCACTCTGCTGTTCAAGTAAAACCAGACAGGTTACAAGCGGATGCAGGGAGCCAAAGATATTGCAATGTCAGGTTGGGGTTAAAGGTGTAGCCAAATGTGTATAGATGAGGGCACTTACTCAAAATCTGTGACTGCATCCCCATACGATTGTGCATTTAGTAAAACAGTGCTGTGCTATTGGGACATAACATCATGTAAAAAAAAAAAAAAATGCCTCTTGATACTAAAGAGCTCTCTGTCACATATTGTTTGAGTTGACATATCATCAAAACTTATCACCTTACTATTACTTTCAGTATTATATTGACTATTTATACATCAGATTTATTTGACATACTTTTTGCATACACTGTAAAAAAAGATATACGCCACAAGATACGCCAGCAATATACTGTAATTCTACAGTAACAGAGTATTACCGCAAAAATTAAATACAGCTGATTTCTGTATTTTTCCAATTTACAGTAAAACACTAGCAGCAGAAATGTCAAGCAATATACTGTAATTCTACAATGTTCATACTGTGAAATACTTTTACTGTAAAAATGAAATTCAGTACATTTATGTGATTATTTTAACTCTTTATTGTAGAAAGGCATAACTGATAATAAAAGAACTCAATTTAGCTGTTTAGAAAATGTATCAAACTTCAATGCCATAAACAGTAGAACATTATTGTTCTGTGGGCTACACACATCTTAAAATACTTTAAATACGTATGTTACTCTGAAAAATCTGTAAAATAAACAAATTATAAATGGCAAAATAATAATAATAAAAATACATAATGTCTGCTCAAAACTGTGGCATGCCTTAAATTGCATCTCAAAGGCAGCCCCTTACAAAATATATGAAAATGATAGATAGATAGATAGATAGATAGATAGATAGATAGATAGATAGATAGATAGATAGATAGATAGATA
This sequence comes from Mylopharyngodon piceus, assembly GCA_039654765.1. Classification (NCBI taxonomy): domain Eukaryota; kingdom Metazoa; phylum Chordata; class Actinopteri; order Cypriniformes; family Xenocyprididae; genus Mylopharyngodon; species Mylopharyngodon piceus. Next base: position 20,744,308 of record CM077449.1, read on the forward strand.
GATAGATAGATAGATAGATAGATAGATAGATAGATAGATAGATAGATAGATAGATATTTCATACAAATATTATATTTCATACAAGCTAAAAGATCCTGCACAAATGCATGCTTAGCATTTCTGGCATTCAATTTTCAATGCACGAAATTTGGGATGCATTACTTCTAATCTTGCACACTATTTAGTATAAATAGTATGCAAATTATTCAACCTGGGTCTTTCCATGCAGGAATAACTGCAACATCCTACATGGTGAGAGCTAGGAATAAATGGCCCACCCCAACTAAATGAGGTTATTTAACTCCAAACGTGGCTGGATATCCTTTATGGGGGCAAGTATTTCTACAGGGACCTTGTGCATGCCAGTAGTCACATATAGGGCTCTAGAACAGTGTAAATAATTCACAGTAATGGTCTCGGTGTGTCTAAGACAGGCTGCCGTGACTGGATGAAATATTATGGCAAACATAATTAAGCCATCAGTGCACTTTGTGAACTGGGGGTTGTTTGTCGTCTTCTTGTCAGGTCATGTGAATGGAGAAGTGATTACTTTGTGATGACTTTCCAAAAAATACTGACTGATTGAGAGGTTTTAGCCTAATGTATTGGTCTAGTCAAAGTTTACTGTTGTTGCTCTCCCTCATGAGTATAAAAACAACTAAATGTGTTACCATAAAACAGGCAAAAAGAAATAGATCAGCATGTATGTACAATAAAAAACAGACAAATAATACATATAATAAATAAATAATTATGATACACAACAAGTGCATTAGATGGGTTATTATGTGTAAAACGGTTTTGTAAATTAAAAACGGTCAATCATACAGATGTCCGAGACTCAGAGCCATACTGTAACAGTTAGCTCACACACTCCAGGCACGTTGAACCATGTTACTCATTTGGGTGACAAACAAACAATGGTTTTCACAAAAATATGACGCAGCACAACTGTTTTCAACATTGATAATAATAAGAAATGTTTCATAAGCATCAAATCAGCATATTAGATGATTTCTGAAGGATCATGTGACACTGAAAATCCCTCACTTTTTATAGCTTTTGAGGGAGTTGTGGGCTAGGTACTGAAAGATTGCTTGTTTGATCCTGGACTATCACCATGGTGCCCTTGACAAGAAATTTAACCCCAGAAATTGTCCATGTAATAGATTTTCAGACACTCTTCTGTGGTGATTATTGCTTGAGAATCACTGAAACAAAATCTGCACCAGCCTTGATGGCATGGCAATAAATAAATACACATAAATAAAGATTATTATATTCTGACTCTAAGATGAATATGTAGGGTGTTATATTTCACATTAAGTTAAGCAGTGTACCGTATCTTCTCACTATACCAAGAGCAGTAGATCAATCAAATCAGGGAGTAATATATTAGTTAGACAAGGCAGGCTTACACATGCGGGTTGATTTAATTAAACTGGTTTACCACAGTCTATAAACAGATTTAGCACATAAACGCTTCATTTAATTTTCAGAAAAAGAACATATGCAAACCCATTTTACAACATACGGTTTTAGATTATCTCTAGAGAAATGCACAAACCTAATCACTAACAATGCTGTTAAATATTAAAAAGTGTGTTTAAAGATCATGCATTTCATAAAGCACACTAAATACCAGAATGGCATCAAAACCTCGTGACTGCATGTAAAACAATATTTGAAGTGAGGAACAGTTACAGTACACTAACTAAACTGTAACTAAAACTAGATTTTTGAGTGGTGGTTGCTATTAAAAACAAACAAAACAAAAAAACTTGTCACTATGCTATAGTGTTATGGGTGGTTGCCAGGGTGTTGCTATGCAGTAGCTAAGGTTTCCCAGTGGTTTCCTGGTAGTATCCCTGATATTCTAGTCACAGATCCTTTAGTGTATTGTAAGGGTTTTTCTTTGCTTTGTTTGTTTTTTTGTTTGATCATACAGCAAAAATTGTAATTCTGAACTCCAGCAAAAGTAATACCAGACCTCTCTTTCAGCATATTACATGTTAAAAAATCATTTGTCCATATGCAATCAAAAATGAAATGAAAATTCAGCTACTTGTGTGTTAGTTGGCCTCTTTATGGAATAAAAGTATGTCCCTACATATCTTCCTAGCTATTATAGTCTATTAGATTTGAAAAAAACAAAACAAACAAAAACAAAAAAACAACACTAAATAATTTATAGTGAATATTTCAGTGTAAGTTAACGAATCAAGACTAGCAGCTCACAAATTAATTAAGCACAGGTCAACACCAGAGTATCTCAGAGGCATTTAACACTAGGTATTATGCTCATATTGACCGTGCTCAAATAAATATCTTACTTAAAGGATTAGTTCACTTTCAAATGAAAATTAGCCAAAGCTTTACTCACCCTCAAGCCATCCTAGGTGCATATGACTTTCTTCTTTCTGATGAACACAATCGAAGATATTTTAATAAATATCCTGACGCATCCAAGCTTTATAATGGCAGTGAACGGGATCAATGAGTTTGAAGCTGAAGAAAGTGCTTCCATCCACATCCATCCATCATAAACATACTCCACACGGCTCCGGGGGGTTGATAAAGGCCTTCTGAAGTGAATCGATGCATTTATGTAGAAAAAAATATTAATATTTAACAAGTTATGAAGTAAAATATCTAGCTTCCGCCAGACCGCTTTCCGTATTCAACGTACGAAGAAAGTGTAAAACTCTTCCAGTTCAAAAAGCTTACGCTACATCCTACGCCTTCCATATTCAACTTACGGAAAAAGTGTAACTGACGCGACGCCAGTTTACACATTCTTCGTAAGTTGAATATGGAAGGCAGTCTGGCGGAAGCTAGATATTTTACTTCATAACTTGTTAAATATGGATTTTTTTTTTTTTTACACAAACGCATCGCTTCGCTTCAGAAGGCCTTTATTAACCCCCCAGAGCCGTGTGGAGTACGTTTATGATGGATGGATGTGGATGGAGACACTCTCTTCAGCTCATACTCGTTTGGTAATGCTTACTGCCATTATAAAGCTTGGATGCGTCAGGATATTTATTAAAATATCTTCGATTGTGTTCATCTGAAAGAAGAAAGTCATATACACCTAGGATGGCTTGAGGGCGAGTAAAGCTTGGGGTAATTTTTATTTGAAAGTGAACTAATCCTTTAAGTGAACAAGTGGCAGACAAAGAGATGAACTAAGCTCTAACAAAGTAACAGGATGCATGCCAAATTAAAGGGTTAGTTCACCCCAAAATAAAAATTCTGTCATTAATTACTCACCCTCATGTCGTTCCAAACCTGTAAGACTTGCATTTATCTGCAGAACGCAAATGAAGATCTTTTTTGATGAAATCGGAGAGCTTTCTGTCCTTCCATAGACAGCCTACACAATTGGAACTTTGACGCTTCAAAAAGTTCATAAAGAGATCGTAAAACTAATCCATATGATTTGAGCAGTTTAGTCCAAATTTTCTGAAGAGACTCTGTTGCTTTTTATGATTAACAGATTTAATTTAGGTTTTTACTCGCATATAAACTTTGATCAGCGAAAATAAGCCTGAATGAAGTGCGAGAACAAACCTCTTCCGGAAGCTCAAACATGCTGCAAACAATGAGGTTCATTCTCTTGTGTTACGCAGCACATTTGAGCTTCCGTTCTCACGCGTCATTCAGGTTCAATTGGGCTTCTGCTTATGTTTTAATTTATTTTTTTTTTTACGTCTTTATGCTTAAAGACCAAAGTATACTTCGGCCGTCCCTGTCTGCACACCCCGTCTGCATGCAGCCCAATTTTTGAGACCGTGCGGACGGTCTGTGTACAACAGCGCATATGCGAGTGACTTGAGCACTTGAAAATAAAATACACTAGATAGTGTGCACACGCCAAACACGTCTTTCCGCGCTCATGGCCAGGAGAATACTTTGAAAGGCTCGCATGCTAAACTGTGACAGAGCAGAATGAAAAAAAATGAAGTACACCCGAGCCTCGAGCAGCGGCGGTCTTGGTCTCCACTGGGCTTGATTAAAATAATAACTTGGTTACAAGGTGTGTATAATTTAAACTATTTATTAAACCACTCTTGACCAATCGGCACTAACAGTAGCTGCTGTTCAGTTTGCTGCTCTCCTTGTATTCTCTTCTAAACTCTTCCCCCTCTTCATTAAGGCTCCAGGTGAAGGGTTGCCAGATATCACAAAAAAAAAAAAACTCAATATAATAAACAGACAAGGCTAAACTGCATAGAACAAATATAAACAATTTAAGTAGCATTACCCATATCCTACGAAATTAAAAGGAAGGAAATGTAATTTATTATGAATAAAATAGTTCAACATAAAATATTTAGATATTATAAATTGACTGATAAAGTAAAACAATAACATGAGATCATTTCATTTCCTTATTCCCCCCCCCCCCATTTTAATTTGAGATAAAATATAATTATAATCAAATTCAAAGTTTAAATCAAATCTATGCATAGGTTGTGTGCAACTCTACAATTTGTAAATGCTAATAAAAAATAGAAACAAAATGAAATCAAAACTAAAAATGCAAAGCACAATGATTAATGAATTAATAAATGACTAAAATGAATGAATAAATGAACCAATCACATGCAAGTCCGACAAATGCAATACTGGCTCAAACTTGTATTGCAATTTTCAATTTCTATAGAGGCTATAATCACTTTTGCTGGATAGAAATGTCTTTTTTCGCTTTGATCCACCCAGGTTCTATTCATGTTACATGTTCAAAACCTGCATATGATCATCTTGGAAAATGAGCTGTGACTGTGGTCCTTTCTTTTTTTTTTTTCTACCTAGTAACAGTTAAACGTGGCATGAATAAATGAAATGAAGTAGATCTGGCCTTTCTAGCCCCCGACAGTCAGACAGATGGATTGCGTTGCTCGGCAACAGCCATCAAAGCCAGCATCACCTCTGCCACCTCTCTGACTCGCGCCCCATCAAAGGAATATTCCGCTGACTTATCCACCTCGTTTTCCCCTCTGTCCTATGCATGTTCTTTTATGAAACGAACAGAAGTGCATAAATGTTTGTCAAAGGAATGCATGTCTAAAATCGCAAGTGTCTATGTTCATAAATAAAGCTTTTTTTATAAAGTTGTCGACGAGTTTCTTCTAACTGGTGTCATAACCTTGCTTCTACCATGCCTCTGTGGCCCATCAGCCTGTGATCCAGGCAGGCTACGATGACATGTTTTAGCCCCATCCTTCTGATGGAGGGATTCAAAGAGCTTTGAACTCACTCTCAGCACCTGAACTCCATATTGAAGGTCATATGTGTGCGTTTTCTTCAATGCGATCTATCCATACTCTTGTGCAGTGGTGATATATCACCCATTGTTCACAGAACTACACTAATATATCAATGATCGATGCTCAAAAATAGTTTGCCTTCACAGATTCACTGCATACGTAAACAGTAATCAATAGGCCATCTCACAAGGACAAAACAGCTGGTATAGGGTGTTATCGGCATTTGAGATGAATGTGACTGAAAACATGGTTGTGGACATGGGGTTCCTCGAGTTCTCCTAAGCAATGCCCCATATAGTCTTCTGTTCAGATAAACCACCCATGTAACATTTTCTGATGCATTGTGCACACATAATTGGCAAGTTTTCTCATGAATCTGATTTGCTGGCTTTATGAAATTATAATCTATATTAAGATATTTATTATTAACATTTTTGCATATTTAAATCCACTCTGCATTATTCCTCTGATCCTTCAAAATTAGCACAGAAAATGCAATAAAATAAAATAAAATAAAATAATAAAAAATAAAATAAAATAAAATAATGCAAATTCCATCTGAACAGTTGTGTTTTCCTCTGTGCTTTTGAGGAAACTGTGATACACTTTTAAAAAGTCATTCATTCAGATATATATGAATGACTTCAGAAGTCTTCTCCAGTGACAGCTCTCTACCACACATCGAGTTGGAAAAAAGTGCATCTATTACTTCAGTCCCATTAACTTTATGCCCGTCTGCACTGATCTATTCTTCGACTTTGACCTTTATGTTCAGCCCCAGAGGAGCCAAACACACAGTATAATAAATGCAGTCTATCCACTATTGGGCAGCACAGCAAAGGAAAATGACAGCAGACAAGACCGAAAATCTGGATCAGAAATATAGACTGAGTCAAATATCACAATAGCAATGAATCAAGCAGTTTTATTTGATCATTAACAGAGTCAAATAAAGGTTCTGACAACTACTACTCAAAGCTGATTAGAATAATCAATGTTATCGGCTGTTTGTCTCTCTGCAAGAATGACTTTTGTTTTTCTTTTATGCACGAGAAATAACTAGCCTATCTGATCAATATTAATGTTTTTTTGTTTTTCCACTTATCAAATAGTGAATTCTTCCATGAGTTGTGTGAGACAGGCCTCACGGAGGACTTAAAATACATGTGAAACATTTTACTCCAGTTCATGAAGTAACACCTAATGACACTAAATGAAATAACTCTATGACTTTTATGTAAAAAAACAAAAAAGTATAATCACCTGAACCGTACTTTACTGGAAGTTATGTTTGGCACCAACACAGCTGTTTTACTGAGCCAAATGACAGTGTGCTTCTAATGGCATATTTGTGTTCTCCATTCTCATAAGAAAGTCCCTCAGAGGGGCAGTCAGGAGCAGCCAAAAATAAGAACGTTTGAAGAGGAAAATATCTTTATGTTTGGGTAAAATCACACACACAGTAAACGGGATGGCTCCCTGTTGAGGGTGGATAATGATAGTGGTCTGCTTTTCCATTCTGCTCAATAATGACCACATTTTTCACAGAGGACAAACTTTGAAAATGGTCTATCAGCGTTATCCTTTGAGTTTTGCGAAGCACACACACACACACACACACACACACACACACACACACACACACACACACACACTATCTTTATTCAATTATAGCGATGTGGTGTATAGAAATGCATGCAAAGGTGTCCTAGAACAACTAGATGTGTTATATCATGCAGCTATTAGATTGATTACTAATGCTTTATAAAGCATCATTGTGAATTGTATTCTCTTTTAAATTGGACATTACATATTAAACAAGAATTGCACTGGTATATCTTTATTTATAAGGTCTAGGTTTATCCCCCACATACCTTCAAGATATGCTGCAACATCAGGTTAGATCGTAGAACAAGTGTTTATGTGTTCAACTTTGCTGCACCAAATGATTAGAATGTTACAAAAATCACTGAATATAGAGATGTATATTCCAATCTCTGCTTTTAAAATATTATTAGGGAGCTTTTCAGTTACTGTTTGTAAGTGTTTTGAGTAATCCTTTTTTCTTTGTTATGTTTTGCTGAATTGTATGTGCACAATGATATGTCCTTGAGGAGATTGTTATTCTCCTGCCAGGCTGTTGTTGTAAATAAGAATTTGTTCTTAAGTGAATTACCTGGTTAAATAAAGGTTAAATGAAAACACACACATACTGTAAATGCGTGATTTCTTTTTGCTATAGCTAACGCTATCTCAAAACCAATTTGTACGTATTTTACGAGGTGGCTAATTCGTACAAATTTGTACGACCTCACATATGATTTGTTTAATCCCCAGTGACGGGTAGGTTTAGGGGCGGGGTTAGGGGTAGGTCATTTCTTACGAATTCATACAAGTTTGGCAACTCGTAAAATACGTACGATTTAGCAAAAAATGTATGAAATCGTACGAGTGAGGTCGTACAAATTCGTACGAATTAGCCACCTCGTAAAATACGTACGAATTGCCGTGAGATCGGGGTGCTATAGCTCCATATAATGTTGTCTATAAACATAGAAATATAAATATGGGATTAGGCATTATATATATATATATATATATATATATATGAACATTTTTCATTTGATTAATCTTTTCCCATGTTATTGGTTTGTACTGGTCTAGCTCATGGACGAGATTATCTTAAACTTAGCTGTTTGTCTGATATGGTCTTTCTGATGAAGTAAATTTTCTTGGTTAAGCTAGTTAAGATAGATAAGCTCTCCAAAACACAACAATGTGACCAGCAATGCCTTCCATATGTTCTTTAGACATGTGGAAGGAGCAACGCGAGTCCCTTCCCATGACTATAAGCCCAGTTTTGAGCTAAGGTGGTCTACATAACAACTGAAGCGTCATGTGACTTTGAGCACAGGTTAATCTGCTGACATCAGCGTTCTAGTCTTACATTCATACTTCTCCAGATGAACCTCATTTTGCCACACACACTCCTAGTCAGTATTAAGCATGTTTTCAATATAAATCCCATTATTTTGAGGGACCAGATAATGGAAAACAAGACTGTCCTTGCTCTGCAGTAATAATAAAAAACAGTTCAATGAAGACGGGTTGTACAAAATTCAGAATGAAAAAAACAGGCATATATCAAACGTTTAGGGTCAGTGAGATTTTAAAAAAATATATGTTTATTCAGCAAGGATGCTGCTTTAATATTGTTAAAAATCTATTTCAAATACATGCTGATCTTTTGAACTTTCCAAACATCAAATAATGCTGAAAAATCATGGTTTCCTCTCATGGTCCTCATATGGTCAGCATATTAGAATGATTTCTGAAGGATCATGTGACACTGAAGACTGGAGTAATGATGCTGAAAATTCAGCTTTGTCATCACAGGAATAAATTGCACATTAAAATATATTCAAATAGAAAACAATTATTTTAAAATATAATAATAATCACAATATTACTGTTTTTACTGTATTTTTGATTGAATAAATAGAGCCTTGGTGAACATAAAATAACTTCTTTTAAAAACATTTTTAAAAAATCATACCCAACCAAAAGTTTTGAACGGTAATGTAAATGAAAAAAAAAAAAAAAAACTAATTTCTATATGTGGAATTTTTTAATCACTTTTATCATTAATGTTTCTGAAAATATGTTAAAACTCAATTAAAATTTAGATCAAATTCGTCAGTTTTTTCTGCATGTTGCATAATGTTTTCACAAAACACACAAGGGGAAAATGGTAATGAAAAACTAAATGACAATAATGAAACCTTGACCAACATTATATGTAAGTAGACTTTAGGGACTTTCACATGTTTTCTTTCAATATTTTCTCTTCAGTGGCAACATGACCATTTCTGAATAGCAAATGTCAGGCAGGGCACTAGGGCCATTTACAGAATATTACCTCTCATAATTCATACATAAAGTCTTGATAGGTTGACGACAGATATTGCACAATGGAGCTGGTGACTTTGTAAGCTTGTGAAGGACGGGGGGGGATGTAGAACATCTTATTTCTGCTTGATGAAGCACATATATAACAGCTGCACAGAAAAGAAGAGTTTCACCTACATCGTGTGAAATTAAGCAAATAAGCAGAAAAGGCCTGTGTCTGTCATGGATAAATGTGTCTCAGTGTTAAGTGGGTAAAAAAGTGGCACATTTTAAATCACATACTGAATGCACAGAACGTGTTAACGTTGTCTAAAGTATTATATCTACTGTACGTCTCTTTAGACATTTTTTTCTGATAGGGGACGGCGTGACGTGAAGGGGGTCTTGGGAAAAATGCTGGCTTTCACCCAGCTCTTCAGCCTACACTTACACACTTCTGATGTACATTTAAAGGTGTATTAAAGTGATTTTACCAGAGTACTGGTATCAGTTTGTCATATGCCACACAACATGTCATTTGTGGAACTGAAACAGTCTGTTTATGCAAGAAATATGAACTGGTGTTGCCAGGGTCTGTACGTCAAAACTGGAATCAAATTTAGGACTATAAAAACAACCTTCAAATTTTCTTCTTTTATATTCCACAGAAGAAAAAAACCTATATGAGTTTGGAACAAGAGTGAATAAATTATGACAAAATTTTCAGTTTGAGGTGAATTATCCTTTTAAATCTGTATTGAGTTACAAGACGGGAATGCTCTCCAAGGATTAGCTCTGAGCTGGATGAAAGAATATTCTAGAACATATATAATACAGGAGGATTACAATCATGCAACCTCTCCACCAAACTACACCAGATAACAGGAAAATTGTTTTCACCTGAGAGGTCAAGCAGAAATCTAAAAGGAAAAAATCTATTACACAGCACTCTAGATACTCAAAATGCATAGGATGTGTGATGAGCAAAAAATAACACTTAAAATGACATGAATAATAACTTAAAAACACACAAAGCAGCTACAAACACATAAATAAACCAAAAATATATATATTTAGCAATATGCAGTTAAAAAACATACACCAAATCCTTATATCTGAGACTTTAAAGGGATAGTTCACCCAAAATTAAAAATTCCCTCATTATTTACCCACCCTTATGTCGCTTCAAACCCATATGATGTCACAAATTCTTTATATATATATATATATATATATATATATACACACATACACATACATACTAATATATATATATATATATATATATATATATATATATATATATATATATATATATATATATGATATTTTCACAAGACTGAAAATGTATTCTAAACATTAAGAAAGGCCTCTTACTGAAAATGTGAACACAACAAACATTATGTAAAGCCCAGTAACAGGATTACATCCTGTGATCACCAGTCAGTCTAAACAAGGAACATACAGGAACAGGACACACTCTGCTGTACAAGGATGCGTTCAGCCTGGGGCTGGGTTTACTCAATGTCGTCTTCCCTGTATTTGATGAGGGCTGGAGCAGTGTTACCCCCCCTCATTGGCTTTCTATGACTGTGACTCTGAACTCATAGCTGAGGGGGGATTCTATCACCAGTACAGCAGAAGCAATCTCAGGAAGATCTAACAGGGATGCAATTCCTTCAGAAGTGTGGGCTACTTCCCAAGCTAAAAAATGTCCTCTCTAGCAGTTATTGATTCATAGAGCTGCAGTAAGCTCTAGATATTAATGTTGACCCCTGAAGCAGTGAGGTCACAGCCACTACTTTGTAATGCAAGGGGTGAATCCAGCCAGTTAAAACAGGAAGACTTCACTAAACAGAAATCTCTAAGAAGACGAATAAACATAAAAGTATATAAATATTCATGTATGTATCTGTATATCTCTATCTATCTATCTATCTATCTGACATATATATATATATATATATACACACACACACACACACAGTCAATAGATAGATAGATAGATAGATAGATAGATCGATATGCTATTGTTGACATTTGCTATTCAGAAATGGTACTGTTGCCACTGAAGAGAAAGTATTGAAAGAAAACATGACATACATGTGGCAATAAGGTCAATAGAATGGCTGCAAAGCTTATGAGCAGAAGAACACCATCTCCATGGTCAAACACAGAGGTGGTCCAGTCTTGTTATGGGGCTCTTGACTATGAAATCTTAACTGTATGAAGGACATCATGAATTCTTTGAAGTATCAAGTCATTTTGGCAAAGATGGTGATGCCTTCGGTGCAGATACTAAAGCTTGATGATCAATGGACTTTCCTGCAGGACAGTCGTCCCAAAGTATACATCCAAATCTACTAAAGCTTGATTCAGGGATCAGTCGTGAATGTTCTTGAGTGACCTGTACAGTCTTCAGATTGAAATGTCATTGAAAATATTTGGTGGAATTTGTAGAAAGCAGTAGTAAGGTGGGAACCAATGACTATCAGTGATCTGGAAGCTTTTCCACACGGACACATTAAATTGATGTTTGATAGAAAACTTGATACTTGATAGAAATAGATAGAAAAATCACATCACCCACTTGAGCACTTAAGCTCAGTGTCACTAGTACTATACTGTTCGCAAAACCACACTAAAACCTTCAATGAACAGAACTTTTTGACCAGCGACAGATCCATCACAATCAATTACTTTAGGTCTAAAAATAAAGAACATCATTTTTAAAAGGAATACAAGATTGTTTTGTGCAATCCTTTATTTATTCATGGAATAAATGTATCTGTCTCTCATACACTGTAATTCCTGTATTATTCCACAGATCTGGAGCATTATAGTGAATCTTTGCCACCGCTGTCACACAGGAGCACTGAATAGAAACCGCTTCATTGTCAATGCTGTCAGTGAAGGGATCATCGTACACAAGTATGACAGAAAACAACCATGGCAAGAGAGAAGATGCTGACATTAATTGTGCCAGTACGTGCAAGAAAAAAAACATGTTTAAATTTCCATACTGTCATACTTTGGCTTATAGTGCGAAGCATGTGCTGGCAACTTTGAATAGTTTATCTTATTCTGTAAAGCTCAGTCTAAATCAAAAGCTTTCTAGGTTTTAGTGGAATGTGGGAAGCATAGAAAAAGAAAGAGCTAGAGAGAGACATTTCCACAGTCTCATCAAGTCGAGTCAAATAATTCACAATATGGAAGAAGAAGAAGAAGAAGAAGAAGAAGAAGAAGAAGAAGAAGAAGAAGAAGAAGAAGAAGAAGAAGAAGAAGAAGAAGAAGAAGAAGAAGAAGAAGAAGAAGAAGAAGAAGAAGAAGAAGAAGAAGAAGAAGAAGAAGAAGAAGAAGAAGAAGAAGAAGAAGAAGAAGAAGAAGAAGAAGAAGAATTCTGTCCACCCTCTGCCTCCCTCTTTACATAAAAATAAATAAATAATTAATTAAATTGCTGTCAGGTCCAAATAATCATCAGCCCCGTTTGGCCAACACAAATGCAGAACTCCAAAAGAAAGCTCTACACCAAATAAATTTCCAAAGAAAGTTCTACACATTCCCCCCAAACCATGCATTTATTAATATATTTTACATCATTTGATAATGCTTTTTAGGTATCAATAAGAGTCTAGTACTTTCAGCTCAACACATTCTTAAATCCATTTAGCAAAATTCTGCAGATTTTACCCCAAAACCAGTGCAAAATTAGTCCACGGTAGACATACACTATATTGCCAAAGGTTTTGAGACGCCTGCCTTTACGTGCACATGAACTTTTATGACATCCTATTCTTAATCCGTAGGGTTTAATATGGAGTTGGCACACCCATTGCAGCTATAACAGCTTCTACTCTTCTGGGAAGGCTTTCCACAAGGTTTAGGAGTGTGTTTATGGGAATTTTTGACCATTCTTCTAGAAGCGCATTTGTGAGGTCAGGCAGTGATGTTGGACGAGAAGGCCTGACTCGCAGTCTCCGCTCTAATTCATCCCAAAGGTGTTCTGTGGGGTTGAGGTCAGGACTCTGTGCAGGCCAGTCAAGTTCCTCCACACCAAACTCGCTCATCCATGTCTTTATGGACCTTGCTTTGTGCACTGGTGCGCAGTCATGTTGGAACAGGAAGGGGCCACCCCCAAACTGTTCCCACAAAATTGGGAGCATGAAATTGCCCAAAATGTCTTGGTATGCTGAAGCATTAAGAGTTCCTTTCACTGGAACTAAGGGGCCAAGCCCAACCCCTGAAAAACAACCCCACACCATAATCCCCCCTCCACCAAACTTTACACTTGGCACAATGCAGTCAGGCAAGTACCGTTCTCCTGGTAACCGCCAAACCCAGACTCGTCCATCGGATTGCCAGACAGAGAAGCGTGATTCATCACTCCAGAGAACACGTCTCCACTGCACTAGAGTCCAGTGGCGGCGTGCTTTACACCACTGCATCCGACGTTTTGCATTGCACTTGGTGATGTAAGGCTTGGATGCAGCTGCTCAGCCATGGAAACCCATTTCATGAAGCTCTCTACGCACTGTTCTTGAGCTAATCTGAAGGCCACACGAAGTTTGGAGATCTGTAGCTATTGACTCTACAGAAAGTTGGCGACTTCTGCGCACTGTGTGCCTCAGCATGCGCTGACCCCGCTCTGTGATTTTACGTGGCCTACCACTTAATGACTGAGTTGCTGTTGTTCCCAATTGCTTCCACTTTGTTATGATACCACTAACAGTTGACCGTGGAATATTTAGTAGTGAGGAAATTTCACGAATGGACTTATTGCACAGGTGGCAACCTATCACGGTACCACGCTTGAATTCACTGAGCTCCTGAGAGCGACCCATTCTTTCACAAATGTTTGTAGAAGCAGTCTGCATGCCTAGGTGCTTGATTTTATACACCTGTGGCCATGGAAGTGATTGGAACACCTGAATTCAATGATCTGGAGGGGTGTCCCAATACTTTTGGCAATATAGTGTGTATAACACTCACCGGCCACTTTATTAGGTACACCTTGTTTAACTGCTCATTATCACAAAATCTAATTAGCCAATCACATGGCAGCAACTCAATGCATTTAGGCAGATAGACATGGTCAAGACGACTAAGCTCTCTTTCAAACACCACATTATCTGAGAACAAAAGCTGAACACTAGTAATGCACATGATGAGAGAGAGATATTACCTGCCTTTGATTAGCACTGCCATTTAAACGGCACAAAGGAAAGGCCTTTAAATTCAAATTCATCCCCCCTAATGGACCAATTAATGACGATTAACACCTATGAAATAGATCTGTGAAATATTCATGTGTTACGCAGAAACGCCCAGGTTTGATGCTAATAGCAGCTGCAGATAATTTAACTCTCATCTTTAATGCTTTCTCTTCAAGGGCAGGAATGAGGGAGTGTTGTTAGGAACTAAAGGCGGGTGAGAGAGCAGTTTAACGCTGTCCAAACTAATGTTTAATGATGAGGGCGGTCTCCATAACAGAGCCTCTCCTGTTTTAATGGACACTGCAGGTTCAGTCTGAACTGATGTTTGTTCTCTACTGTAACTGCAGTGTAACTATGAGAGGCTCATCGTATTTGATATTCGAGTCAGAACTATACATTTAATTTTTACTTTTAGTGTAAAATAAAATAAAGTAAAATGAAATAAAAAAAATAAAAAAAAATGATTAAACTCAGCACACTTAGTTCATCTGATAATTTGGGAATAATTTCTTTGCATTGTGCAGAATATCTCATTGTATAAAAACAATTTATTTACTAAAAATGTGCCAGCATTTACATCTCAGTCTAGACCCTGAAGACAAAAACCTTGATGCATTATCTTCTAATTTACTGCAACTATGAGACAGAGAGCAAGCAAGCAAGCCTTCTTGAAAAGTCCTGTCCGCTCTTCTTTTCCAGGAGGCTGTGCAATGTTATGTGCTGTAGAGATGACAGCACTCAATGCTGATTGGACATGGAGTCAGACCCAGCTCATCACGCTCTCATAATAAGAGAGGAGAGTCTGAGACTGACGGTACTAACCTGCCTCATAAACATCATCATTATGTGCTTTCTGTCTGTCTGTCTGTCACACTGCAGTGCTCAGAATCAGCTCATAATATGGAGTCCTACCTCATCATGTTTCTGTACTATTCTGTTGGGTTTTTATTATTATTATTATTTAAGTTTTTTTTTTTTTTTTTTTTTTGGTAGGTTTGAAAATAACTAGCGGTGCACTGATATATCGGTCAGGCTAATTAATTGTACAATATTCAGCGTTATACCATGTCCTAACCAGGCACATGTTTCCAGCGTTAAGCAATTTTTGTATTTACAAGTATAAAAATATGGTCAATGACATGACGGGTCATTTTTTTTTAATCCAAATGCCTTAATAATAATAAAAAACAAAGATATTACATACAAAGTAATAGTAATGTAATGTAGTACAACTAGATCTTTTTTATTGAATCCAAAAGGTTTTAATTATATTTTGCTACATATAAAGGTATTTTGGAAGATTTTGAGGTGTCAAAAGGTCATTCGGTTTAACCGTCCAAAGGCCAATACAGCCATTTCATTTGTGATTAAAATATCTTAAAATGTAATAAATGTATATATTTTTTATTCTGGCATGATTTTATAACATCATATATCAACATAGTGCAAAATGGTATTAAAATTACTGTATGTGTAGAAGTCGTTGCTTTGTTATGAGAAAAAATGTCCGGGAAAATGAATTTCATTGATGTCATTCGGAGTAACCAATATTAAGGGATCAATATTTTGGATCAAGTCATGCGGTCAATATCATGTGACAGGATGTGACATCATTCAGACACCTGCAAAGGACCACATGGTCATGAAGCAAAGTAACTAACTCTCTTTTAACTATTTGAAAAATTCATGTTTTCACTTGCTCATACGCATGTCCCGAAACATCAGGTCATTCAGTACAACCGCTATAAAACATGGAAAATGTTGTAATATTTTAAAAACTGTACTAAATATAAAATGTTTGATTGTCCTTTTGCTAGCTAGCTATCTAGATAGCCTGTTAGAATTGTTTGAAAATATCATCATTCGGTATAACCAAAAGTGTCATTCGTTAAAACCGAAATTTTGGTTAAACCGGATGACTTTTTTGGTGACAAATTTTGTCCATCTTGTAAAAAAAAAGAAAAAAAAAAAAGACAAAAGCAGTGTTAATTGATTATAAAAACCACAATCTCATTGTTAACACTTAATAAAGCTTCAAAATTAATTATATCTCCATTATGTTTTTTTACACTTTTAAAAACCTTATTCGTCAATGACCCATAAGCGTGCAAAAAAAGATATGCTGTAGATGTTATATAGATATGCTGTGTGTAGCTGCAGAATATATGCTATATACAATGGATGGATGGATGGAACGATGGATGGAACGATGGACAGACAGACAGACAGACAGACAGACACTGATGGAGAGACTCAGGAAGAAGTTACAACTTTTAGAATGCATCTGGACGTTTCTGAATGGTTAGTGGATAAATGTATGCAATTGCTGTGGAGTTGATTCAACTCATCGACTAGCATGTGTCGTCATGTTAATCTTTTGTGCAAATCCAGCGTTGAACTGACCCTCGTTTGTGAAGCAGTCCGGCGTAAAATGACGACAGGTCAACAACACTCTACTACAACAACTCTTCCTCTTCTCTAAAGCAGTTTAACATGGCCTCACCCATTTTGTTGTGTGTTCCCAGGGGCAGGGTTCATGTAAATTTTAGGAAGGGAAGAAGCTCATTGTAGTCCTACCAGCCATTTGTTGTAGTCCTTAAAATATCTCCCTTTGCTTTGAACTTTGAGCACTGTAACTTTGCAGATGTTGTTTATGCTGAAACATGAAATCATAATCAAGGACCCCTTTAAAAAAGACAGGGAACATATTGGAAAAGCATTTATCAGGCATTTATTTATAAGCCTAAAATAAAGCTTAGTGTGTGGTACAGATGAACTTAAGAACCATGGGAGGTGAAGAGATGCCAAAACAGTTTATATGTATTGCAGTCGGAGGTTTAATTTGTCTTCCCTCCCTCTTCTGCTTCCCCTGGTTGAACTGTTCATAAAACACATCACTGTTGAGACCCCGAGGCATTGCAGCGAGCAAGAGCGAGAGCAGGACAGAATGTGCAAGAAATATAGCCGAGGGTTTTTTTGAGAGACAGAGGGAGGGAAAGTGATAAAGAGAGAAATAGGAAAGCATTACCAAAACTGTTATTGTTGAAGAGGGGCTGTGAGAGACTGACACATCGTCAGCTTGACCTTAAATTATAATCAAATGCTCACACATAGACAAGTCCTACAACACTAGCATTCTGATTCATCACAGCAGACAACTTCTAGAAAACCGTTTTACGCATTTAACTCTTTATATTTCCAAATGATCTTTGAAAATGTGACATTTCAAGAACATTTCTAAGTTTAATTGTATGCTGTAAATGAAGAAATGTCATGTTTTGAAGCTTTTTTAGTACCATTAGGTTGTTTTCCATTATCTTTTAATGACAATTAAACATATTTCCCACAATTCCATTACATTTAACGTTAAAAAACAGAGACAGGATGAATCTCATTATTTATATTACTTATTAAAATAACCATACATTTAGACAGTAGGCGACTTGAATTAATAGAAATATTATAATTTCATTATTTAAAATTTAATTTATTATTCATTATTATTATTATTACAATGTTGATGATTTAAATAATATTTTTATCTAAATTTCTGAAATAAAAATAAAATAAATATAATATATATATAAAATAATATATATATTCAAATAAAATATATACAAACTCAAGTAAAACATATGGATGCATACTGGAAAAAGGCTTAAATAGCAAAAGGCAGATGTGTTTTCAAAAATACATTTTTTTCTTAATCCATAAGCATCAAGGATTTTGTCTAGCCATAATGATTTGATCATCAAACATGCATCATGTTTAAAAAGATCATATTTATAAAGCTACTTTGTACATTCTAAAATCAAAAGGGACAACCAAAGTGTCTTGATAACATGCTTTAGATTTTGAAAAACACCGGGGTAAGACAATGATCACTCAACACCGGCATCACCAGCATTACACATGACTGATGTGTTGCATGTTTCAAGATCTGATTACACATAGGGCCTGCAGCACAGATGCACCACCAGCGTCATAACACAATTGATCAAGATGTCAAAACCACTCCAGTTTAGGCTCTGCTTTTGTATGCTGCACATCAGTGAAAAAACCCTATCCACTGACAGCAAATGTAATCAAATCTCAAAACAAATCCCATTTTTCATACTGCACATTATAATTATGTGATGCCCAAATTAACTTTTTTTAAACAACTGATTATAATTTGCGTTTTATTCTTAAAAGCACAATATGTAAATTTTCGCCGCTAGAGGTCACCTATTCAAAACAAAGCCGTAGGTTGATGACGACAAGATTGAGCGCGGAATCATGGGAGATGTCGTCTTCACCTCACAGTCAGTGGAAAAGAATCGGGACAGGACTCGGGCAGAAATCATGTTCATGGATGAGATTATTAACATTACTGTAGTATGAAGTAGAGCAGGGCCGAGTGCTGGTGGAGCGGAACGAGAGACGAGCGTGACACACTTCTGGAGAGCAGCGGGACTTTTATTATGCCACAGTCGCTGCTTCCGCTTCTTCCAGTCAAGCGTATGTGGGGTAAAGCAGTGCTGTTTTATCATATTAGACACATTTGAGTATGTTGAAAATGATGTTATAACGTTTCTCTGTGCGTTCGCTCGGCGGCTGCTGTGAGACACTTGTTGTACACTGCAAGCTAGAACAATATGAGAATATCATATTTTATAAATGCTGGATGGCTTGTGTTGCTAAATGGCATGGAATTAATTTTAAAACATATTGTATGACGGAGAGAATTCTGTATTACGGTTACTAAAAATAAAGCAGCATCTGATTATGCTATGTTAGCCACACAAAATATTGTTGTCTCTGAGGATAAAAACATGTTACTTGCGGAAAATCAAGAAAACGAAATTCAAACAATAAGACTAAACGTGTTGAGCTATATAACAATGATTAGTTTTCTGTCTGTAAATGTATACAAATTAGAGATGCACCAATGTATCGGCCAACAATCGGTATCGGCCGATTAAAGCTATTATTATCACTATCGGCCATTGGCCTGTCAATCAAAAGGGTGCGGAAAAACGCGTTCAGACTGCAACTCATTCTGTTTGTGAAGAAAATCTCCCTTGTGTTGAATTTAGCTCTTTTTGACCCTACGAATCACCCGTAGTTCAAGCCAGGGTTGTCAGGGCTGCGTTTTTTTTTGCTACATCAAACATTATTTGTAGCATCTCCCATCCAATAATAACAAAGAGCTTTGTGCTTTGTTACTCCTGTTACACTATGCTCTTAAATGTAACGTGACAGATCGCTGTATCGCAAGTGGCAGCGCAGAGCGCGAGTCTTTTCTTCCAGTTTTTATTTAAGTGTTATTATTATATCTGAAAATAAATAGCAGCTGAATATAATACCTCTGTTGTTGATTGTAACCTCTAATATTATAGTGTACCAAATGTGACGGTTCCCTGTATAGTTAGCAGCATTATTTGGGAGATATTTTTTTTTCTTAAGAAGAAAAAAAAAAAAAAAAAAAAAACAAACTACCGGTATCATATTGTGCCTTTTATTTTTTTTATTTAGACATTTTAATATCAGGTATTTATCGGACATCACATGAAAAAACTTGCAGGCCACAGCATGTTGCTACATTAAGTGGAACAGTGGGCTGTTTGACTGCAATGCCAGCAAAATGAAATTAATAACATGCTAAAACTGCCTGATCCCCATCTGATGATACGCTTTATGCATTATACATTACGAGGGGCATCTGTAGTACTTTGGCACTGCCAAAAGAACAATCCCTTTGTGTTTCTGGGGTGTTTAGCAATTCAATTCCACGTTCAAGTGAAATTTGAATTAATTAGCCATAGACTAAACTAACTGAAGGACATTTTAAGGTGATCAATGAGGTGAACTAATGAAGGTCTTAGAGACGAGACCCAAAGCAAGAGCTAAATGACCCTCTTCACTGCACAAAAAAAACCTTACTGATCCAACCAAAGCCCCTGGGAAGAAACGGTGACCATGTCCTTACTCTTGCGTCAGCTCTCTGCTCTAATTTGCTCCCTCTCGGCTTGGCTACATGTGTACTAGCGCATCGCGGCTTAGCGAAAGAGCGCACCACCCCTGCATCATTAAAGCAACACTGGCCCAAGCCAGCACTAACCTGAATACACATCTACTGCATCCCTCCGATACCGGTAAGAAGAGTCAATTAATTTCTCAGAGCTCAGAGTGTAACAGCGCTGTGTTTGTGGTCTCTGTGGGTTTAAAGACAGAGCTCTCATTTCCGGAACCCTTGACTCCATAGATCTGAAAGTGCTGATGTATGCTAGTGAGAGTTACGCATGGATACAGGTTTGAGATTAGATCAATACACAACACTTAAGTGGGTTTTCCTGTTAGAAAATGAAGGAAATCAGTCCTGGCCTTCAGCAAACAGTCCCTGTTATGAGACCTGAATATCAGTAGAGCGCAACAGTATTTTTGAATCTATAGTCTATAGGTATTTCCAAAACATTATTCAGTAAGCAGATCTAAGCCTTCAAACAAACCAAACAGATTCAAGATGAATCACAATATTCAATTCCAAGCAAAAAGTGTTCAGAAAGATGACAAAAGACATTTTTTTTTAACTACTATTAACTACTATTAACTAAAATTAACTACTATCTATTGAATAAGCAACATGGATATAATATAAAATTAAGTCATTTTCCATTAAGTACAGTATCGTAGTAGGCAAGGATCGTCAACAGTAGTCCAACAACTGACTAGTCAGTTAGTGAGTTAGTGAAAACTAGTGAGCTCTTTGCAATTTCTTAGTGAAGATTTTTGTTCGTCATTGAATTCATTCTCTTTACAAACGTCCTTTAAAGGGGACCTATTATGCCCCCTTTTACAAGATGTAAAATAAGTCTCTGATGTCCCCAGAGTGTGTATGTGAAGTTTTAGCTCAAAATACCCCACAGATAATTCTTTATAGCATGTTAAAATTGCCACTTTTTGGGGGTGAGCAAAAACACGCCGTTTCAGTGTGGGCCCTTTAAATGCAAATGAGCTGCTGCGCTCGGCCTAAGAGGGCGGAGCTTCAAGAGCTCATTCTCCGGTGTCAGGAGTCATTCAGGACGCACTATAATGTCAGAAACTGCGAATATATGCTGCATGGAGATAGAACAGGTATAGTTTAGTTTAATTGTCTTCTTGTTTTTATCCACTATATTAGTACAAGCCGTTTATTGTACTTCACACAAAATATGAAGCATCTGTTTTCACTCTAGAAAATCACTGTAAGAGCTTAATAAAACACAGTGCAAGTGTGCATTAAAATATCCATAAACTCTCTCTCTCCCTTGCATTATCATCAACATACATATCGAAGTACACAAAAACGCTCGTTACAACTAACAGTAAACAAATATATAAAGACCTTATGCCTTTTCGGGTGGTGCTTAATAAACTGGTAAACTTTATATCCGTAAATCAACTCCAATAATAAAGTGCTCTCACCTTCATTACTGCCATATCCAGTATCAGTCTGGAGACTGTAAGCTGGATCACAAACAGTACTGATCTATCCTTGAGTAACAAATTTTTAGCACAACCTCTGTTTTGTATTGTCCCTTTGTACTGACATTCGTTCACAAAGTCCGGTGTGAAATGATACGCGGAGACATAAACGAATTTCGGTAGAGTTGAGGGAGCATTTTCTTCGAAAACAAAATGAATCCACCTCGTCTTCAGCGGCTCAGATTTAGGGAGTAAATGGAGAGAGCTATGTGGATTAATCCATCCAGCTACAGAACACCTAAAACACTTGGGAGACATTCTCGTCAGTGCAGCAATGGCGGACTGTGTACAACTCGCTGTGAACGCGCTCAGGGCGGTTCTATGTTAAAACGGCAGTGTCTGTCGACATTCGTGGGCGGGGCCTGTGGCTAATGTGACGTCACATTGCCAGGAACCTGCAAATGGCTTGTTCTGAGACACTGCTTATAATTTATGAGGATTAAAAAAAAAGGAATGGTTGGATTTTTATCATTATAGGGTGGTTGTGTACACACATTTATGTCCAAACACCATGCAAAAGTGAATTTTGCATAATAGGTTCCCTTTAAAAAGTCCTATTAAAAATATCCTGGCTCATCCAAGCTTTATAATGGGAGTGACTGGAGGATGAGTTTTTGGCATGGCATTGTGTACTACTTCGCGGAAGTTAGAGCTTTTTAGACAAGTCGAATGCGTATGGCTGTCGCGGAGGAAGCTCCTTATTTTACTTTATAAAGTTTTAAATAAGGATATTTGTCTTACACAAATGCATCGATTCACTTCAGAAGGCTTTTATTAACCCCCTTGAGCCACACAGAATACGTTTTATATGATCAATGGATGCACTTTTTTGGACTTCAAAAACTCATCCTCCAATCACTCCCATTATAAAGCTTGGACGAGCCAAGGATATTTTTAATAACTCTGTGTTTGGCTGAAAGAAGAAAGTCATAAACACCTAGGATGGCTTGAGAGTGAGTAAATTATGGGGTAATTTTCTTTTTTGGTTGAACTATCCCTTTAAGACCAATTAGTTGACTAGTCATTCACAACAACAACCCACCGAAGAGTTGATTTTGTAAATAAGTTTATCAAAAGTTTATTGTTCTAGATTATTTAATGTGTTTGAGAGGCTCTTATGTTCACCAAGGCTGCATTTATTTGATACAAACAGTAAATAAAAAGTAAATAAATAACCTGAATTTTCAGCATCATTACTCCAGTCTTCAGTGTCACATGATCCTTCAGAAATCATTCTAATATTCTGATTTGCTGCTCAAAAAAAAAAGTCTTATTATTATCAATGTTGAAAACAGTTGGGCTGCCTAATATTTTCTGTGGAAACCTTGATAATTTTTTTCAGGATTCTTTGATGAATAGAAAGTTCAAAAGAACAGCATTTATAAGAAATATAAATCTTTTGTAACACTCTAAACGTCTTCACTTTTGATCAATTTGATGCATCTTTTTTTTTAATAAAATTAATTTCTTCTAAAATAAAAAAAATTAAAAAAAAATAAAATAAAATACTGTTCAAAATACTTTTGAAGAGTAGTATATGTAGTTTTTTGCATCTTGATTATCTAAAAGGTAAAATAAGCATCATTAAAATTGGTAGTAATGTAATCTTTACAAAAAAAATATTTACTGATTTGTTCAGATGATCAGTTGACTGATTTGTTTGCTTCATTCACAAGTTTTATGAGAATGGATGGCCACTGTTAATTCAGACTGCCACGATTTCCACAGATTAGTGGATATTGCTTCAGGAATGAGAGTAAAGTCGTATTTCACCAGGAATTTTTTTTTTTTTTTTTTTTAGAATTAATTCAACACTGATTCTATAGAAACATATAACCACTTAACCTCAGAGCTCACTGTAAGTCTTTCTTGAAACATGTGGCCTACTGTATATGTTACCTGTAAAAACTAACTTCTATGTGGAGAACACAAATGGGGATTTTATTTCCGCTACATGACTGTTGCACTCATTGATTGGTAAAGCAATCTGTAAAATTTAAAAGAATCAAAAGAATTTAATATAATATGTGAGATCTGAGATAATGAAACTAAGTGCAAATTCTCCAGGACCAATTCATCTACTGTGTAGTCAATGAACAGGACGGTTCCATTAATACAGTCAAAAAAAAGAAGAAAAAGTAAAAGAATCAATCATTCTTAAATATAACACCAGAAATTGTGAAAAAATGACCACTCATATCTGCTCTAGATCTGTGCCTTTAATAAAATGATCATGAAAATGTTCCCAGAATTCACTTCCAAGAATTCTTTGAATGTCCTGTGCATTTAAAAAGTAATTAGTCCATTTACATGTGAGCTCAAATACACTGTTGATCAAGGGCAGACTGGATCTGTATCTATGGGTACTAATGCAGTTTTCAAAAGCATCTAATAAAAAAAAAAAAAAAAAAGTGTATTTTCTTTTCTATAACCACACTATGGGATCATTTCTAATCTTTTTTTCCCCACCACAGGAATCGTTATCAAATAACATTCAGACTTTCACTTCAAAAGACTCTCACTTCCTTATTATCTGTCCCTCTATCTGACAAATCTCCATGGAGACGGTGACACTTGACCAATGAAAAAATGAGGGCCTTTTATTGAAGAGTCATATAATGCTCCCTGGAAGCTATAGTGACAATAAGAGGCCATTTTACTAACCTAATCATTATAGATTTCCTTCAACATCAGCGATTCGTACATAACGAAATGTTAATGTTAAATGCAATGACTTTGCGGGATACATATTACACTATATTTATAATGTAAAATTAAAAGCAATAAAGAACACGTGTAACCCTAACTGGTGAGCACCACTTATTTTCTTAGTTAGTCTAGTTTTTGAAATGCTAACTTAATTAGCATACAAGACAGATATTTAAAAGAATATGACTTTAAAGGTTTATTCTGATGTGGAAATGAGCTGCTACAACATGCAAGCAAGAAAGCACAGAAAGTAGCGGAGGATGAATGTTCTGTTGCCTTGGCGATCTGAGAATGGAAGCAAAGAGATGTTAGCCAATCACAATGACAAATTGTTGGACGCCGCGGAGAAATGTGGACGTGTGTAGATTTTAAAAGCGTGCTCTGAGACTCACGGTGTGTGCGAGTGAATTTATGTGAGCGCATATATAATTGTATGAGAAAGCGAGAGAGGATTAGGCCTTTTGTTTATACCATCTGATTGTTCTGCATCTCAAATGCGCTGGATCTCATCACTCCACAAAAACAATCCTATTTCATGACACTCGGACAAACAATATCCACAAGTTTGTTATGTTATTCCAGGTTTTCCACAATTTGGCAGCGTTCTTTAAGCCTGAGCCAATGACTGTGGCCACCAACATGCTGGCAACCAAAACAGTCAAGTGTAATTCTGTAAATGCCATGTTCCCTCGGCTCATTTATGCAGATATTTGCTCTTCATTCAGCTGCTTCTTTCTCTGTGGGTCTGGGCAGAGCACCAGAAGTCCTCCACACCCTCAGAACGGCCCTAGATACCATGGCAGAACACTCAACGGCGTGACATCTCTGTTCCAGAGATGTTCGGGTCCGGCCAAAGAGAGCACTGGTGCGTGCATGCATGTGCGTGCGAGACGCTGGGAGGGAGGCCAATTTTAAGCATGACTCCTGTCCAAATGCCCAACCATATACAACTGCCAACGACACACACCAATACACAAGCAGTACAGCTCTAGAGAGAGAACGCCGCTTGAGATGATCCATATGACATATTCCATATTAACAAACACAAGTAAAAATCTTAGTGAGCTGCCAACCTAGATGTAGCAAGCAGGGCGGGGCCGAGAGCCATGGGAACGGAGCAAGAGCTGTGGCGTGAGTGATAATGAGCGTCACCTGTGCACCACACCTGACGCGAGTCCTATGGAGGAGCTCCAGAATGATAACAGGAGTGATGACAGTGAAGGACGAGAGGGGACCAGGCCTGGACTTCATGTTGTTGTTTTGTTTTTAGTTTAAGCGGCAGTTGTTAGTTAGGGGCTGCTGCTTTACTTTCATTTTGTTGTTTAGGTTTATTTTGTGATTAAACTTTACGTTTACCGTTTGCCTGTTCCCGCCTCATTCTTCCCTGACCACAAACCTTGTTACACATTTTATTGGGCCAATATCAAATGAAACACTGCATGTATACTTTCAAAAATAGTGCTCAAAATTCAATGCAACAAACCTAAGCATGTTCATTTAGGATGGTGGCTGAGTCAAGAGAAATGTTGACTATAAATATATATTAAATTGTATAGAAAAATATCACTAGTAAATTTGTCTATTTTGCACTATTTCCCTGCTGGGGGGAAAAAAAAAAAAATCTTAAACCAGCCTAAGCTGGTTTGCTGGTCTTAGGTTATCTCTCAGGCTGGTTAGGGTGTTCTGTTGGCTGGTTTTAGATGGGTTTTAGACATTTTTTAGCTGGTCAGAGAGAAAATTTGGCAGTACCAGCTTGGCCAGGTACAGGGACAATCTTAAATCAGCCAACTTAAACTAGCAAAGCAGTTTAGACTGGTTTAAGCATTTTTTTTTTCTTTTTCAGAAGGATTCACCCAACATTTCTGTATGAAATTTTATTATTTTTTGTGCTCATTACAGTATAAAGAACAAAAATACAAAGGTACAAGACTGTGTACTTAACGTCTTTAGTAAGGGAAAGAACTACAATCCCATGAAGCATTGCGAACAGCATAAACAAATTAAAAACAATGGAGAAATATAAAACTACTAAATATATTCTAAGTTTATTGCAAAAAAATGCATATGCATGGATAAATATTTAAGTATCTTAAATAGAACGTAGAGAGACTGGGAGTAGGCGGAGCTAAAAAAAACTTTTGGCTTGTTTTGCTTGTTTTAACTGTCTGATTGGTGGAATTTTTGCACAGTATCATGGGTAATGTAGTTTTTCACCACAATTTTGCTGTTAAACATGATTATTTTAAAAATAAGTTAAAATAATGTGGGCTTAGAGCTTTAACAGAAGCATCAATTAACCTTGTAGCTCACAGAAGGGCTGTCTTTAAAGGTTTATAAGTTATCGTTAAAAATCAATTTCACTATGGAGTTTCACTCTACTGTCAATAGTGTAGCAAAGCACAGCTCACACAGAAATCCCTTTCAAACCATAAAGCTTTCTGTTTGTTAACACAGCGAATTTGAGTGACCAACTTGAACTCGTTACGATGTCTGAAGGGAATTTCTTCCACCCTCATGCAGAAATCCAGATTGTGTAAATTCCTATTGAAAAGACTTGATTTTGCCCATGAAAATTTGCAGAACACTGGTAAATGTGACCGTGCCTTCAGTCATATAGTTATATATATACCTATATAACATACAAGACAACAAGCTCACTAGATTTGGAACAGAACTACAGTGCTATTATCCAATAAAAGAACTTTTATTTTATCATAACCAGACTATTAACGTCACCTGAAATAACCCAGGCAGCCTTCAACTAAAAGTGAACTCAAAAAACAAGAAGTGTGCTTTTAAAGTGTGCGTCTGGCATATATATGTATATTCAAATCAAGATGTTCGTTAAAATGTTAAGATGTTCGTCTCCTGGGTTTTTACTGGTTAGAGATGTTGGTGGTGGCCCAAAGGCAACTCCGGCAAAGCAAGGTTTTCAAGACACCCTCAAAGCATCCCATGAGCCCTCAGCAGGAGTGCCGGAACAACAGGATGGAAAAGGTGGGGTGGGTAACAGCCTCGGAATTATCTCAGGATGAAGGAACTCCAGAATTAGCCTGTTATTGCCCCTGGAAGAGGACGAGATGCAATGAGAATGAGAGCAACCTCATAAGAAAAACAGAACCTTGTGTGTGCGATTAAGACAGGAAGATCCCCAGAGCTCCTGGCCCAGTTCTATTTAAACTGTAGCTCTGCAAACAGATGCTGTCAGGAGTTTTTTGGACATTTGGGGCTAATGATTTATTGCTGTCTGGTTCAGTTCTTAATATTCAAGTACAGAGCTGTCTTTCGGGAGAACTTTTGATGAGAAAAGCTATTCTGCTAAATCTAGTGATTACTCCATCTGTCCTATCACAATTAACAATGTGTCTCTAGTGTCATTTATGAATCAATGCCAGTGTAAAATCTTCATTAGAAGAAGCATCTATGATGCTATATTGGTAAAATGTAAAATTATTTGCCGCTTTCCTCTCAAGTGCTTAGATTTCATTTGCACATATATATATATATATATATATATATATATACATACACATACATTATATATATATATATATATTATATATATATATATATATATATATATATATATACACACACACACACACACACACACACACACACACACACACACAGGTGCTGGTCATATAATTAGAATATCATCAAAAAGTTGATTTATTTTACTAATTCCATTCAAAAAGTGAAACTTGTATATTATATTCATTCATTACACACAG
This sequence comes from Mylopharyngodon piceus, assembly GCA_039654765.1. Classification (NCBI taxonomy): domain Eukaryota; kingdom Metazoa; phylum Chordata; class Actinopteri; order Cypriniformes; family Xenocyprididae; genus Mylopharyngodon; species Mylopharyngodon piceus. Next base: position 20,772,631 of record CM077449.1, read on the forward strand.
ACTGATATATTTCAAATGTTTATTTCTTTTAATTTTGATGATTATAACTGACAACTAAGGAAAATCCCAAATTCAGTATCTCAGAAAATTAGAATATTACTTAAGTCCAATACAAAGAAAGGATTTTTAGAAATCTTGGCCAACTGAAAAGTATGAACATGAAAAGTATGAGCATGTACAGCACTCAATACTTAGTTGGGGCTCCTTTTGCCTGAATTACTGCAGCAATGAGGCGTGGCATGGAGTCGATCAGTCTGTGGCACTGCTCAGGTGTTATAAGAGCCCAGGTTGCTCTGATAGTGGCCTTCAGCTCTTCTGCATTGTTGGGTCTGGCATATCGCATCTTCCTCTTCACAATACCCCATAGATTTTCTATGGGGTTAAGGTCAGGCGAGTTTGCTGGCCAATTAAGAACAGGGATACCATGGTCCTTAAACCAGGTACTGGTAGCTTTGGCACTGTGTGCAGGTGCCAAGTCCTGTTGGAAAATGAAATCTGCATCTCCATAAAGTTGGTCAGCAGCAGGAAGCATGAAGTGCTCTAAAACTTCCTGGTATACGGCTGCGTTGACCTTGGACCTCAGAAAACACAGTGGACCAACACCAGCAGATGACATGGCACCCCAAACCATCACTGACTGTGGAAACTTTACACTGGACCTCAAGCAACGTGGATTGTGTGCCTCTCCTCTCTTCCTCCAGACTCTGGGACCCTGATTTCCAAAGGAAATGCAAAATTTACTTTCATCAGAGAACATAACTTTGGACCACTTAGCAGCAGTCCAGTCCTTTTTGTCTTTAGCCCAGGCGAGACGCTTCCGACGCTGTCTGTTGTTCAAGAGTGGCTTGACACAAGGAATGCGACAGCTGAAACCCATGTCTTGCATACGTCTGTGCGTAGTGGTTCTTGAAGCACTGACTCCAGCTGCAGTCCACTCTTTGTGAATCTCCCCCACATTTTTGAATGGGCTTTGTTTCACAAACCTCTCCAGGGTGCGGTTATCCCTATTGCTTGTACACTTTTTTCTACCACATCTTTTCCTTCCCTTCGCCTCTCTATTAATGTGCTTGGACACAGAGCTCTGTGAACAGCCAGCCTCTTTTGCAATGACCTTTTGTGTCTTGCCCTCCTTGTGCAAGGTGTCAATGGTCGTCTTTTGGACAACTGTCAAGTCAGCAGTCTTCCCCATGATTGTGTAGCCTACAGAACTAGACTGAGAGACCATTTAAAGGCCTTTGCAGGTGTTTTGAGTTAATTAGCTGATTAGAGTGTGGCACCAGGTGTCTTCAATATTGAACCTTTTCACAATATTCTAATTTTCTGAGATAGTGAATTTGGGATTTTCCTTAGTTGTCAGTTATAATCATCAAAATTAAAAGAAATAAACATTTGAAATATATCAGTCTGTGTGTAATGAATGAATATAATATACAAGTTTCACTTTTTGAATGGAATTAGTGAAATAAATCAACTTTTTGATGATATTCTAATTATATGACCAGCACCTGTATATTTATATATATATATATATATATATAAAATCAAAATTAAAGGGATAGTTCACCCAAAAATTAAAATTCTGTCATCATTTACTCACCCTCAAGTAGTTCCAAACCTGTATAAATTCATTTGTTCTGCTGCAAACAAAGGAAGATATGTGGAAGAATGTCAGTAACCAAACAGATTTCGCCCCCCATTGACTACCATAGTATTTAATTTTCCTACTATGGTAGTAAATGGGGGGCGACATCTGCTTGGTTACTGATTTTCTTCCAAATATCTTTCTTTGTGTTGAGCCGAACAAAGAAATTCATACAGGTTTGGAACTACTTGAGGGCGAGTAAATGACAGAATTTTCATTTTTGGGTGAACTATCCCTTTAACACATCTAACCACTGTTTCTCACATGTATTGTGAGTAAATATTACGTGCCAAGTTTGAACACATATAAATGCAAATTAAATTAGAGAGAGGGAATAATTATTTGTGAATAATTACTTAAATTTCTCTTGCTCATCAAGCTAATCTAACTTGTATGGTACTTTTAAATTGCTTTCATATCTTTCTGAGGCGTGACGGCCACTAAGCAGCATGAACATTCTTCAAAACATTTTCTTTTGTGTTCATAAGTCATAAGTTTGGAATAATATGAGTAAATGATAACAAAACTTAAATTTTTGGATAGACTATCCCTTCAAAACACAACAAGACAAACACAACTTGTCTTGTAAAACAACTTGGAGAACTCCTAAGCAGATGTCTGATGAAGTGATTCTGGTACATTCCTGCAGTGTATAAGCTCATTGTTTGTTCTGGATGGTACCATGACCGGTTCGGTTTCCCTAGCACCTGTGAACCTCATCCACTTGGAAATGTCTGTCTCTGCAAAAGAGCTCAGTTTGCCTCAAGAAAAACTCTTGAAAAAATCTGAAATATCTGCACCACTAGTGCCACAAAATGGAATAAACAAACAAACAAATAAATAAAAACTGTTCTGCCCCAAACCCACACCACTGGTTGAGTCAATGTTGCTATTTTGGGTTGGACAAATACATCACCTTTAACTTAAATGGCTTATTTAATTTAAGAGAAAGCAGTGGTAAACAAAATTCCCAGAATGCACTTTGTTAGTGCTGACCCAATAACATGACATAGGAACAGTAACTTTTCATGTAGGCCAACAAAAAGAGAGAGGTTCAAACATTAATAATCAGAGTTTCTGTGACAAAAGTGACCAAAACAGATTACATATACAGGATCATTTGCTTCATCTCCTGCTCTCTCTCCAAGTCCATTAAGAAGGAGACCTGCCATAAATTGTGCAAGAGGAAGACCTTTGAGAAAACTCAAAGAACCATCTCACTCAATATCACCCATATACACACAATTAGTATGAGCAATGAGAGAAAATCTTCATGAAACATTGATTGGAATCAAAGGCCATTGAATTTCTGCAGTACACGTGAGAGGAGAAACTAGACAGAAAACATGCCTGCCCTTTATCAAGGCCAGCCGGGGAAAAACAGATGGCAGAAACAGCCATATATTTGGTACAACAGAGCTGTTCAGTTTGTAGTCCAAAAACCTGGACGAGAATTAGCATTTTTGAGCCTTGTGTTCCCTCTGGAATTTCTAATGGATTTTTAGAATAGCGGTTTTGGATTTTGGCGTAAAATGAGGTCTGTGGTGAACATTACTTGAAGAGACTTTCATGTTTTGTTCTACAGCATAAATTATAATCAGTTATATCTCAAATGTGAATTCTGAAACCATTGTGCACTTTAAAAAAAAAAAAAAGGGGGGGGGGGGTTGCTACACAAGGACTACAAGCACACAACGGTTTCCACAAAACTGTTATTCTAAAAACCCATTAAACATTGTGAACTTTTCAGTTTACTGAAATGGCCTACAAATTATATCATGACTGAAGAGCTCTATACGAGGAATAGAGAGCAAAGATCCCTATCTAAACTCTACAGTGCAGGAAAATTCCATTTGAAGAGCAATATTTCATGAGCAAGATGTGGAAACTTCTGTATTTTTAAAATGAGTTACCAGGTTGGTAGATAAATCATTAAGGAACACTGCAAGGTTTCATAATTTACATCAGTATAAGAGTTTTTACCAGTCCAGGTTTAGTGGTGGTCCACTGCTTGAGACATGAAGATCCAATTTGTTCAGTTACATAATGGATCATTGAGTAAAATTAAGCCAAAAGCTGATTTCCCAGTTGTGGGAGTTTAACATTATTCAGTTTTCTGTTGAAGAATCCTAGCGGTGGTCTGACAGGAGGTTTTTGTTACTAGTCCTATACTGGAAATTGTTCAAGAAATATATCCTAGAACATTAATTTACCACGTTCAAAGACTCTTTCCTAAGTCTAGCAACCAACATGGGTTTTAACGCAGCTTTAACACTCAAACTGAAACCAAATGTGTCCACCATCACAACGAACTTCTCAGATCCATAGATATGCCTCTTTTTGATGAATAATGCCAATCAGATCAAATATAATTTTCAAATGATTCTTACTATTTAAAAACTTAAATTTGTTTCATTGTTTCTTGCAATGTACATCAAAAACAATTCTCCAACATCTTTAAGACATTGTTTTAAGTCAAAAAAGATATTTCAGTTTTCCTTAAGCGTAGCATTAATTATGATGCATGTTGTCAAAAGAATTCACATAAGGTTGTAAGAAAATGTTTTATGTTTTATAGAAAGATTTTTGATAATAGATGGTATAATGCATTCTGGGATCAAAGAGATGGATGGGGAAGCCACATAATGCCAGAGTAATGTAATGCCACAACTTACATTTGACAGCTGTGTTCTTGTCATCATTTCTCCCGACAAAATCAAAGTAACGTCAATATTTCCAGCCGCTGGATATAAGGTTTTCCATATTCCAAGCTAGCTTGCTGCAATGGAGACACGTGCACATGCGAGTCATGAAGAGTACGGAAATGAATCTAGGAATTGGATTGTTGGATTTCAAATCAGTAGGGGTTGAGGCAACAAAAATAATGTTGTAACAAGTTATTTTATGGATAGTGACTATAATATTATTACTAAAATCTTAGCAATTAGTTAAACTACTAGTTACTGCAAAAAGTAATATTATACTGCAGTACATAAACTAAAGTCTTTAGACCTGTGAAAGTTATGAGCATTTTCATTGCTAATATCTTTCAATTAAACACTTAAATTCTCCACAGGCCAATATTACAGGAGATGCATCTGCCAAAATATGAAATGTTGTTCTTGATGGGTGGTTGTTTGAATAATAAAGTGGTCCAAAGAGCTACACCAAACTTTGGTGAATCACTTACACACACATTATATATATATATATATATATATATTTACACATATATACATACATATACTGTATGTAAGTGGTTCAAAGTTTGTTGTAACTTGTTCTCTTTGGACCTCTTTATACACTAAAGTCAGGCTAACTGAATGAGTTCATCAGTGAAATCAGTCTTATGGAAGCAGTTTGTATAAATGCTGCTATTTTTAATGAATAGATGTGGCATTTTCCTACTCATCATGAATATAGTACCACTGCACAGTAATTACAATTAAATGCAGAGAAAGAAAGGTTGATTATCACAGCTAAAACTAATTTCCATGAAAGATACAGTCTTGGAAAATTTTACAAACTGCAGGGAAAAAGGGAGAGAGAGAGAGTAAATTGCCCCATCATTTCAGCAGACATGAACTAAACAAATGCTCAGTTAATTAAACAAATAGGGTCTCTTATATCGTCCTTATAAAAACGCTGCAACACATAGCCTGAACAATAGCATTAAAGTTATTAAGCTAAGCCTGTCGTTAAGCTAATTAACATGTAACCAATGACATTTCTGCTGCAGCCCAGCGCTTGACAGGATTAATGCTCAGCAGTGCTGGGCTAATGGTTTTTTTTTTCTTTTTTCTTTTTTTTTCTTAAATCTAAATATATCTGATTTAATATATCTCCTAATTTCACATAAGTCGTATTGAAGGAGAATATTGTTTAGTGTCTTTGCATATTAATCTGAGATACAATATATTGAGTATTTTGTACATCAAATAAAAATAAAATACAAGATATAAAATACATTTTTTTTTTTTTTTTTTTTAAATATCTACAGAAAATCATTAAAGGAACAACAGAACATGTATTAGATGGTGTCTATAGATATGTGGTATGTAAATTTATTCAGTACCATAGTTAATGAGCCACAAATTGTTTATTATACACATTTATGCACAAAGAAAGACAAACAAATAAATCCGCCCTACTGTAACCTACAAACAACAATGGGTGATACACAACACCTTTAACAGGTGCTGAAAATGTGTGTGTGTGAGAGAGAGAGAGAGAGAGAGAGAGAGAGAGAGAGAGAGAGAGAGAGAGAGAGAGAGAGAGAGAGAGAGAGAGAGAGAGAGAGAGAGAGAGAGAGAGAGAGAGAGAGAGAGAGATGTTGCCATATAAAGAGCTGGTTTCCATGGTTACAGTCTGGCTGTGACAGTGGATGCTTATAGATGCATGCCAGAATTCATAAATAATATTAATACATTACAACCAATTTATGCAGAACACTGCATAGTAAAGGTCTGGTAGTTTGTAATAATGTTGTAAACTTTCTTTTCTAATATACACAGTGATATAGTATTCAGGTACTACTATAAAATCGTACTGTGGCGGTACCATGGTGCAGTGGTGGTGTCAGATGGTAATACTATAATAGTTTTATATATACCATGGTACAGAAAGATAAACCTTCATTTAGCATGATTTATCACATAATCAAGCCATACTCAAAACCATGCTATTTTAAAAATAAAATAAAATAAAGTAAAACTTGTTCCTAAAATATTACAGCAATTTGTGTCCATATGAAGAAAAATTCCAGTCAGTGCATTTCATACCAGGTCATAAATTCAGCCCTAAAAACACCTCTGAGATTTAACTCCATGCCGCACAATCACGATTATAAAGCAGCGCTGCATCTCCAGAGTGCAACTGTGCCATACAGTTCAATAAATACTGCTCTTTCAGCTCTTATGGGAGATATACATACACACACTCATACTAAACCTGTGTGAGATCTAAGATCTATTACATCATTATCATCCCTATTAGGTCTGTTTATTTCTTCCCTGCTGATGTGATTCACTTCAGACACCTGTAACCACAGAGCAGTCTTACATCACTTCCTATCACCTCATTTCTCGTTACCAGGATGTATATTCAAAACATTTTTGATATTTTTGATATATTTTTACTAGTGGGTGCAGGACAGTTCATTTATGTAAGTGAGCATAGCAAAATAAAGTAAACTGTGACATATTATACCCAAAAATTTTTCATACAGTGGACTACCAGTAAAATTGATAAAAATTTGGAACCAAAAATTATTCAGACACTTTGACCTGACCATGTTTTGCTTAAGTGTTATCTGACATAATTAAGATTAATTTTTTCTGACACAGTTTAACTCTGAGATCTTGTCATATTTTATCACCATTTTTTTAAACTATAGTGAACAAACTGTATTAATGAATGAAATGTTCAAGAAGTCTGAATAAATTTTGGTTTGACTGTATAATTTTATTTTATTTCAGCAAAAACCATTGCTTACTACAATATAGATTTCCTCCCTATTCCAGGATTAAACTGTAAACCAGGATCTCTAATAATAGTTTTTGATCTATACAGAGACAATTTTCTTGCATTGTTTTTAACCCATGAAGACAAGGTCAGGGCAGACAGGGTTAAACCTATTAATGGGATGGTAAACTGAGAGATTAATTCAGAAAATGCATAGAAAAGAACAGAAAGAGGAAATTGCTGCCTTACAGGACAAAGACAGTCCATAAGAAAGAAAATTACATGACTTATGATTAAAATTACTTTGATGGAGCAATTACATGCTGCTGCTGTATGAGCAACTGTCAAAAAAAGCTGAATGCACCAATTATAAAATAGCTATTGTAATCATGAATATGAACAAACCTGTCTGGTGAAGTAAATAACTGAAACGTACAGTATGCAATATAACTGCTACAGTATATAGCTTCTGAGGGGTTCAGAGTAGTTTTTGTGCTTTGTTTTACGGTTGCTAAGGTGATTTGTGTGGATGCTAGGGTGGATTTGTTGCATGTTTTTTAGTCCGCAAGTTTAATCACTTACAGAAGTAACAGCACATCCCTACACAAGATCTGAGGTTCGTTCACAGCCGTAGCACAAGCAGTTTGGAGTGAGCTGCACATTCAAATCACTAAAATACAAAAAATTATCAATCAACAATAAATCTGATAATGAAGCTTTTGTAAAGAGGCAAAAATATGACTAAAATAGTGCTGTCCCCACAAGTAACTGTACATATAGATATCCAACACTGCATCTAAAACATAATTCTGCTTTGCTCTCTCTATCAGACAACTGTCTCAGTAGGGTTAAAGTTGTGAGCAGGGCTGGATCTGACATTAACAGCAGGCCAGTGTTCACCTCCTCCTCAGACACACAGCTGGCATCTGTCATGGGCACGTCAAACACAGGGCACCACAGACAAATCACTGACCCAACCAAACACAGACCCTAGACATGGGAAAAGACAATCCGAGGATAAACACTTCGAACACAAACACATAAACAAACACAGACTGCTTCATAACAGCTCATTATGGAAGAACCGGGCTGGAGGACATATTAAAATAAAAGCCTAATCTAACATCTCGCTCAAAATGAACTAAATGAATTTTTATAACACATCAACACTTGAGTATTTCAATATCAATTATGCCTTGTGGAAAACTGCCAGAACAAAATTTTCAAACAGATGAAATTACTTTTTTTCTGCAGTTTCATTAAATATTTGCTGTTCCTATTGTAATATTTTCTATGTCTAAGCTGTGCTGTGGGAACAAACTCTCTACTCTGCTGCCTGTAGCAGTTAGTTAAAACTGAAAACCAAAGATAATAAACAACTCAAATCAGAAAGGAAGAATGAGGACAGAGAAAATGAGAATTTCAAGGTGAAGTGTGTGTGTATATATAGATGTATGGATGGACTCAAACACATTAATTCATACAGCAGAATGAGACCACAAGTCAGACTGGCTCTGAAAAACCCATTTACACACCGAATACCCACTTACATTAGCTTCAGATGCTCTAAATTAAGAGGAAACGCTGTATAAAGTAACAGCTACACAGTCATTAAATTCACACTCCGCTCTCACTTCAGCACATTACAGTAATGGCTCGTTACAAAGGAAAAACGTCAGAAGATAATTAATTACAAACTCAGAATGCTGCCAAAAAACTCCCTCAGCCTGAAGCATCAAATACGAGCAAACAAAGCAAGGCGACCATAAATCACTAATTATCTTATTACGGGTAGAGTCAAGGGTGAGAGAGAGAAGGAAACGTGGTGTGAAACAGCTACACAGTGATGGAAGCACTGTGGGGGTCCATACAGACGAAATGTGTGTGAGATACTGTGTTTAGGATAATGGGAAGAGAGACTGTAATCTGTGTGTGTCATCGGTGGGCAAGGTGTAATGAAAATATCACTTTACTGCATTTGGAGCCAGTTGGCAGACAGGAAAATGCATGATGCAAGCTTACGTGTGCATATGATCACTCGGTCCTGAATCTGAACTTTAATTGGAATTGTGCAAAGCGTCTGGCTATCTCAGCGGATAGCGGAGACGATCAACACTTCAAGTGACGATTAAAGGAAATGTTACTGGGGGTCTTAAGGGAGAACACAGAAAAAAAATGAATATTTCCACTTGCTTTTATATAACCCGAATTCCAGAAATGTTGGGACGTTTTTTTTAAATTTGAATAAAATGAAAACTAAAAGACTTTCAAATCACATGAGCCAATATTTTATTCACAGTAGAACATAGATAACATAACAAATGTTTAAATGGAGAAATTTTACAATTTTATCCACTAAATGAGCTCATTTCAAATTTGATGCCTGCTACAGGTCTCAAAAAAGCACGGGGGCAACAAATGGCTGAAAAAGCAAGAAATTTTGAAAAGATTCAGCTGGGAGAACATCTAGCAACTAATTAAGTTAATTGATATCAGGTCTGTAACATGATTAGCTATAAAAGGGATGTCTTGGAGAGGCAGAGTCTCTCAGAAGTAAAGATGGGCAGAGCTGTGAAAGAGTGCGTAAAAAGACTGTGGAATACTTTAAAAACAATGTTCCTCAGCGTCAAATTGCAAATCTCATCATCTACAGTGCATAACATCATCAAAAGATTCAGAGAAACTGGAGAAATCTCTGTGCGTAAGGGACAAGGCCGAAGACCTTTATTGGATGCCCGTGGTCTTCGGGTCCTCAGACAACACTGCATCACTCATCGGCATGATTGTGTCAATGACATTACTAAATAGACCCAGGAATACTTCCAGAAACCACTGTCGGTAAACACAATCCACCGTGCCATCTGCAGATGCCAACTAAAACTCTGTCATGCAAAAAGGAAGCCATATGTGAACATGGTCCAGAAGCGCCGTCGTGTCCTGTGGGCCAAGGCTCATTTAAAATGGACTGTTTCAAAGTGGAAAAGTGTTCTATGGTCAGATGAGTCCAAATTTAACATTCTTGTTGGAAATCATGGACGTCGTGTTTTCCGGGCTAAAGAGGAGGGAGACCTTCCAGCGTGTTATCAGCATTCAGTTCAAAAGTCAGCATCTCTGATGGTATGGGGGTGCATAAGTGCATACGGTATGGGCAGCTTGCATGTTTTGGAAGGCACTATGAATGCTGAAAGGTATATAATGGTTTTAGAGCAACATATGCTCACCTCCAGCTGACGTCTATTTCAGGGAAGGCCTTGTGTATTTCAGCAGGACAATGCAAAACCACATACTGCAGCTATCACAACAGCATGGCTTCGTCGTAGAAGAGTCCGGGTGCTGAATTGGCTTGCCTGCAGTCCAGATCTTTCACCTATAGAGAAAAATACGTCAAAGACGACCATGAACTCTTCAGCAGCTGGAAACCTATATCAGGCAAGAATGGGACCAAATTTCAACACCAAAACTCCAGAAACTCATAACCTTGATGCCCAGATGTCTTCACACTTTTTGAAAAGAAGAGGAGATGCTACACCATGGTAAACATGCCCCCGTCCCAACTTTTTTGAGACCTGTAGCAGGCATCAAATTTGAAATGAGCTCATTTTGCGCATAAAACTGTAAAATTTCTCAGTTTAAACATTTGTTATGTTATCTATGTTCTATTGTGAATAAAATATTGGCTCATGTGATTTTAAAGTCTTTTAGTTTTCATTTTATTCAAATTTAAAAAACGTCCCAACATTTCCGGAATTCGGGTTGTATATCAAATAAGATTTTTTCTTAAAGGAGCACTATTTGTTTTGGTTTTGTTTTTTTTGAGTCAATACACCATCAATCCTTCATACCCTGAGTAACTATGGTAAGCCCGTTATATGTGTACATTTTAGACTGAGCCGAAAGCTTTTTTCACGTGAAATTGAGTACTTACGTCACTCGTCCGTGCGTGTCTTGTCATATCTGTAAATATAGAAAAGTTGCTTTGATGTGTGTATGGTGGGAGTGGCATAGGTTAGTTGCCACAATGAGCAAGAAAGGCTGACTTGCAGCACGCTAAATCTCGAACATTTGGGGAATCACCATTTTTAAAAAAAAAACAGAGGAGCTTTTGCTTGCAAAAAGAGAACGTGACAGAGCTTGTAATAAAACAAGAATCAACATTGGCTTGGCTTTTCAGAGATGGCGAGAACTGAGGGATTTGAAATGTAAAAGTGATGCGGAGATGGCGTTTTTACTACTCAACAGGTGAGTAAGGTTTTGAACAGAAAAATTGCCATATGTAGCTCTCTAACAGAGCTCATTGTAAACCATTATCTATTGTCAAGGGTCATTTCATTATGGTTGTTGTAGCACTGTGCTGGAATTTATTTTCAAGGAAGTACCGTGTCTATTAATGGGTAAAGCTACAGTGACATCTTCAGCTAGTCAAGATCCTTTCCATCTAAACTGGTTACATCTCTTAAGCCAAGTAGTGAAAGTTTTATGAGCAGTAGGATACCCATATTTATTCACACAGTCACGCAGAGCCGAAGCACAACCAAAAACAATGTTCTTCTGCAAAATGTGGAAAAGAACGTCTACTCTTCGCCTACTGACTTAATGCGTAAACATTATGGGGAACGCAATAGCCAGACAAGATTTAAACTTTGTTAGCTAGAGACCTAAGTTTGGTTTAAAGACAAAAAAAAATGTACCAAGCACAATGTTCTCTCACCATTCTTGATTTCTAACATGCACTTACCGCGTTTGGTCTCGCGGCTATCAGAGCAGAAACTAAATGGTTTTCCGTCTCCTTTCGCGTTCAAATGTAAATTGTGCAAGATTTTTTCGTCCAGTAGATCGAAAGATCTGAAAGAAAAAAAACATACATTTACCTGACCACAGACCCTCCCCTTGAAGAAATCAGGACAGAAGTGGTCAAAAGTGGACAAAAGAGACCACCAGGTGTAAATGGGTAAATCTCCCTCGTCTACCTACTTGTAATCCGATCAACCAAAACGCACCTTAATACCAGGTGTAAATAGGGCCTTACAAACTGATCGATAACAAACCAATTCAAGTCTATCAGATCACTACTTCCATTTTGAATTTGTGGAAAACTCATAGTGGTGTCCAGATGTTGAACAGATTGAGAGAACATGCCCTGAAGACCATGCAGGTACCACCAGTCACCTCAGAGTGACATTCGAGTACACAGGACTAGACAGCTCATCCATTAGTGTTTACTTTCCTTTGAGCAGCGCATGGCACACATTCATCAATGCTCTCCCTGTGCTCTCAGGGACAAAGCTGCTGTCCTACAGCAGAGAGAGGTGAACAGAACAGAGCAGAACATCATCCATCCATGATAGTGAAATACTGCTAACACTTTACAATAAGGTTCACTTCTGAAATATGAGTTAAAGGATTAGTTCACTTTAAAATGAAAATTTCCCCAAGCTTTACTCACCTTTAAGCCATCATATGTGTATATGACTTTCTTCTTTCTGATGAACACAATTGGAGTTATATTAATAAATATCCTGACACATCCAAGCTTTATAAAGGCAGTGAACGGGACCAACGAGTATGAGCTGAAGAAAGTGCATCCATCCATCATAAACATACTCCACACAGCTCCGGGGTAAATAAAGTCCTTCTGAAGCGAAGCGATGCGTTTGTGTAAGAAAAATATCCATATTCAACAAGTTATAAAGTAAAATATCTAGCTTCCGCCAGACTGTCTTCTGTATTCAACTTACGAAAAAAGCTAACTGACACAACATTTTTTGTAAGTTGAATACGGAAGGCGTAGGACGTAGCGTAAACGTTTTGAACTGCGAGAGGCGTTACACTTTCTTCCTAAGTTGAATACGGAAGGCGGTCTGGTGGAAGCTAGATATTTTACTCTAGAGTTTATGATGGATGGATGCATTTTCTTCAGCTTCATACTCGTTGCCCCCGTTCACTGCCATTATAAAGCTCGGATGCGTCAGGATATTTATTAATATAACTCTGATTGTGTTCATCAGAAAGAAGAAGGTCATATACACCTAGGATGGCTTGAGGGTGAGTAAAGCTTGAGGTAATTTTAATTTTAAAGTGAACTAACCCTTTAATGCATTAGGTATTATGGACTAACAATGAACAACCATTTTTATGGCATTTTTGGAATCATAAATGTTAATTTATGCACTACCAATTAATAGTTGTTGTTTTTTTGTTTTGTTTTGTTTTTTTTTTGTTTTTTTAATATCTATTTAAAATTCACTCCAAAATCCTGAAAAATCTGGCAAGTGGAAAAATCTCAAAATAGCCAAATTATCAACCCCAGGCATTTAAAAGGCAAGGTAAGCCAGCCATACTGACTAAAAAAATCGTGCACAATAAGTCCAGGCACATTTATACAGAAAGTATATTCTGAATTCATGTTGTCTTTAAGGCTGGTGCAGCATTCTCAAAGGTGCCTGTCTTGCACGTGAATGAATGTTTGTCTCTCTCTATTTCTATCTTTCCCTGCAGTGGGAAGGAGGTAATTGTTGGAGATGGCAGTGTGTGGATGCAGCACAATACCTCTGCGGTGTGTATTGCAGGGTTACGTTCCGGTCAGGATGAGGAATTGAGTGGGCGTCTCAGAGAGGTGATGCAGTTGTAGTGTCTGCTGCAGGAGGACACAATTAAACTCTGTCATAGCTCAATAACTGCTACTTATTGCTCCATATCAGCGGCATACAGCAACTGATTGAGTACAGGGTGGAAAAGAAAGAAATGTAACTCAGAAAGGCTCAAGAACTATATTAGGGAAAGCTACTTTTGGATATGATTGTCGATCTTTGCCCTCTTGTTAATGTGATATGGTGTTGTTGATGTAAACAGAACTGCAAAGAGAATGTGCATGGAATTTAAAATAGATGCACTTGGCCACAATTTGTTGATGGTAAATACTTGAAATAAATTATGAGACTCATAATCTAAGATTAAATTTCAGGAACAGTTGGACATATTTTGAATATCCCATATTAAACCCTGAAATCAAAATTGACGATTCTTTTTTTTAAAATGGAACTTTGCAGTATTTATTATAAATTATTTATCCGTGCGCATCATTATTTATTTATTTATTTTTATTCATCTGCCCTCAAAAAAAAAAAAAAAAAATAACCTCCTCCCTCTTGCAGCAACATGTCTGATGACGTTTACAGGCGCGAGGGCGGAACAACCTGTCACTCAAATGAGATCGACCAATAGCAAACCAGGGCCCTTCAACAATCCAATTAATTCCCCATGGACAAAATCAAGTCCCACCCTACATTTTTTCATGTTCGGGAAGCTGTTTCACTTAGATATACATCACAACAGGGAAGACAAGACTATTGAAACTTCCGTTTCATGCTGAATACAAAAATGTTTCATATTACCAGCCGTGTGTCAGCCTCCTTGAGAGGCACTGATGCACAAATACACAGTGCTCAGAATAGTAATGGGCCATTTTAATGGTTCTCCTTCCAATAACCCACATTCTCCTCTAGACTGCAGCCCATCACACACATACACACTTTTGTTTTTCTATCATGATGGGGACTTTCTATTGACTTCTACTATTCTACACTGAGCTAATGTTATTTTCTATCCCTGTAAACCTACTGTTAACCTTCACACAAACCTTTTAGAATTTATACATTTCATTAAGACAATTTAGTTAGTCTATTAAGCCGTTTTCCTCATGGGGACTATTGGCTGGTACCAATGTGGGTAATTTCAGGTTTTACTATCCTTGTGGCGCCCACAAACTCTCAATTAACACCTACAATCACACTCCTCCGAACAATTCCTGAACAAACACTCATAAGGAATGAACACTTGAAGACTAAACACATGTAGACGCTGGCATGTACACTTTACAAGCCAAAGAGAGAGGCTTTACAACTCAATATTCAGTATGTCCAGTGAAGCAGGACCCTCAGTGTCCCAGCGATAGCCAGAAGGCACAAATCCAGTTATGTTAGTTCATTCAAGGCCAAGAGTTCCAACATACAAAACAAATGGTATACTCAGTTGTTTATGTGCAAACTGTATATATAAGATACAGATATTTAAGAGCACGCTGCCCCCTGTTGGTTCAGTCTGTGCGATTCACAGCTTAAATGTTGATTTTAATGTGAATCAGCAGTTAGTTGCAGGCTTACCAAGGCTACATTTATATTATCAAGAAAATACAGTGAAAATAGTAATATTGTGAAATATTATTTCAATTTAAATAAAATGTTTTCTAATTTAAAACATTTTTAAAAAAGTAATTAATTCCTGTGATGGCAAAGTTGAATTTTCAGCATCATTACTCCAGTCTTCAGTGTCACATGATCCTTCAGAAATCATTCTAATATGCACATTTGATCAATGTTGAAAAGAGTTGTGCAGCTTATTATTCTGTAGAAACCGTGATACATTTTATTCAGGATTCTTTTATTAATAGAAAGTTAAGAAGAACAGTATTTATTTGAAATAGAAATCTTTTGTAACATTATAAATGTCTTTACTGTTACTTTTGATCAGTTTAATGATTAAAAAATAATCTTACTGACCCCAAAATTATGTATGTATGGACTTAAGGTGCTGCAAAGAACCATTGAAGAACTTTAGAAAAAAACTATTCTATCAGAACTAGGGATGGGCATTTTTGGCAATTTTTCATTTCGATCATCGATAGGTTTCAAAAACGGTTAATCGAGGGGGGGCCGTCATGGAGATAATGAAAATATCTGAAGACTGTTAGGAAAATGAATGTTAAAAATAAAAATATGACATGAAAACCTGTCTATGAAAACATGAAAACGTGATTAGAACAGTGTTTGATTATGATGCAGCGATGTTTTTAATAAGGAAGCATCTAAAAGGAATAGCTGCCTGAGGTGAGTGACGCCAATAAACTGAAGCCCGTTCTATGACACATCCTATGATATTAATCAGATAACTTAGATACATAATATAGACGTAACATTACAACTTGTATCGGCACAAAGGGATGCAAATGCCAGTGAACTTTAAGTTACGCGCTATAGCGAGAGAGAGAGAGAGAGAGAGAGCGCACTTTCACGACAGCGCGCTGAATAACGGGTAAGGACAGAATTTACTGTTGATTTCTATAAAGTTCTCATTATAATGACATGTTTATGGCAGATCTGTGCTTTATTTTAATCACATTATTAAGTGATTCCATAAATCGCCTGCGCGTTTTCGAAGCCATGCGAATTATGCCATTGAACAAATATGACGAAAAATGCACTGCTGCATTATTATAACATCAGTATTTTTTTTGTTTTTTTTTTGTTTAAGAAACATCTAAAAGCAATATGACCGTCTCAAATAACTCAGTCAATATCGGGCATTGCATTTGAGCATGAAACTAAACACTGATAGGCAGCGCATTCAGCATGTTAATAAAATGTTGATATCCCGACCCAACGCATCCTGTATTAGATTAATCAGATGTAGCTATTACAACTTTCATCTGCAAAAGGTTTGCGAATGCAAACGTGAGCTTGACCGAAAATGTAACTCTGATTGTGCTTTAAAAAGTGTCACTAATATTTCAGTAATATTTTGGATTCAATTTGCACTTTCTGATCAACCAAAATGTTATTTCACAGTATGAAAATCACTGATGATTATTGCTAAATTAATTATGAATAGAATTGAAAGGATATTTTCAGCACAAGATAAAAGCTTGGCGCTGCACAGCTTGCACTGAACTGTATTTTCATCTTTCTTGTCAAAGTGAAACTAGACATCACTACGTGACTTCGAGGCCATTCTCTCTCTTCTCACGTCTTTTGACGCTTGCTGTGGAAAGCTAAACAATCGGAGCTCAGGGCGCCGCCCAAAGTGCTGCTATAACCAATCAGGATAAAAGGAAAAAAGAAAAAATACATTTCGATCATCGTTTACATGATCGATCGTCGCTGTCACGGTCGAGTACTCGAGTACTCGGTCGCTGTTGCACATCCCTAATCAGAACAGCAGTAGGCGAAATGAGTTTTGGGTGACCATGAGAACAGTAGTAAAACTCTTCACATTGTCTGAGGTTAAAACGCAATGTGACCTTCATGTTCTCAGCAAAATAATTACTAAAAATTCGGGATACTCATGGTTTAGTCTCAGTCTGCAGACTCAGAGCTGTATATAAACCATCCGTCATGTGATGATAAAGTTTCCATGTTTTTTGTCTTTATGTTCTGCAAGGCTAACCCAACAGGAAATAAACTGTGACATCTGTTTGTTACTTATCAGAGAATGTATAACAGATGGATTTTTATCATGTGTTGGGTAATTTGACCAACCATGGAACTTAAAGTGCCTGAAGTGAAATGACAGTCAGACTGTGAGAAAACAATCATACATCCAGACATTACCCTGAGGACACTGGGGTCATTGGTGGGCACTACAAAAAAAGCAATGGAAAATGACAGGAACTGAGTAACGATAGGGTTCTCTTATTAAGTGGCAGGGACAGACCACCCAGAGACCCGTCGGTGTGACCTCTGACCTCTGCTCCTTTAAAGTCAGAATTGAAACATATGTTCAATGACAATGTCTGCAGAGCGCTGACCGAAGAGAGATGTCATCTAACAAATCATCTTTCCTTTGCCACATGACTCTCAGGGTAAAACTGAGGGGAAAAGGTGAAGATTTTCCAAAATCTGCTGACATGAGGACTGGAGCTGCTGAGAAGAATGTTGAATAAAGCATGACTCACTCTAGTTTAAAGGCCAAATCTTAGCTAAGGCAGTATAAGTGGGTCCAATGTTAAATACTTATTTTAAAATATGAGATAAGGACAAAGACGGCTGAAATCAAGAGCGTTGGGAAGGGAAGGGAAGGGAAGGGAAGGGAAGGGAAGGGAAGGGAAGGGAAGAAAAAGGAAAAGGTAAAGCTTTATAGGGGAAGGGAAGGGAAGGGAAGGGAAGGGAAGGGAAGGGAAGGGAAAGCTTTATAGGGGAAGGGAAGGGAAAGCTTTATAGGGGAAGGGAAGGGAAGGGAAGGGAAAAGGAAAAGGAAGAGGAAAAGGAAATGGGAAAGCTTTATAGGGAAAGGGAAAGGAAAGGGAAGGAAAGGAAAGGACACCTGAAGCATTATAATAAACAATGTAAACTTCAAAAATTGAAGTCTCGCATTCATAGTTTGGGATTCAGACAATACTGGCTTTTTTTTTTTTTTTTTTTTTTTTTTAAGCACAAAAAAAAAAAAAAACAGCTCAGAGTTATCAGTTTGGAAGTCAGGCAACTCTGGTCATGCTGTTTTTAATTCACAAAAAACAACAACAACAACAAAAAAACGGTATATTAGAGTCATTTGTTCGGAAGTTGAACTACACATGTTGTACTGTATGTTTTTGATTAACTAAAGAGAACCCACTCACAAGAGTCCAGAGAAAAGAACTGGTTTGAGTCTTTCGTTTTAGACTCGGTGGTCTTGTAGTGCTGTTGAACACATAGCAAACGTCATTCTGTACATTTTTTGAAAAATTCTGAATATATATATAAATTATTTATATTCATATGATTTATTTACAACCCAAATTATAAGGTACTTTTATGTATAGTATACTCTAATTCTAAGGCATATTTACTATTGAATTATAATGCAAAACAAATGTCTTCTTATGATGTATACAGGCTTTATAGATTTTAAGATTTATGATGTAAACAGAATTTATATGACTGTCTCTGGCAATCTTGGTAACTATAACAACGAACAAAATTGGATGTTGATCCTTCAGACCTGTTCGGCTGCCGGTTAATGACATGAAGTGTTCCTGCATTATGTATTAATACACCACTGAAATGCTGCCCTAATTGGAGGTCTATCATGCACAGATGGACCTCTGATTTCACTGTGATTAGGTACCTCAGACAACTCGGCTGGGCACAACAGGCCATTCTAAAATACAGACAAACAAAACAAAATAGAGGACATGTAAAATATTAATGATGCTCAATATAACAGCTGTAAATGAAAGGCAAACAAGGCAATGTTTGTAAAACAAACACACACACACACACACACGACCACTGACAGGTGAAGTGAATAATACTGATTATCTCTTCATCAGGGCAACTGTTAGCGGGTGGGACATATTAGGCAGCAAGTGAACATTTTGTCCTCAAAGTTGATGTGTTAGAAGCAGGAAAAATGGGCAAGCGTAAGGATTTGAGCGAGTTTGACAAGGGCCAAATTGTGATGGCTAGACGACTGGGCCAGAACATCTCTAAAACTGCAGCTCTTGTGGGGTGTTCCTGGTCTGCAGTAGTCAGTATCTATCAAAAGTGGTCCAAGGAAGGAACAGTGGTGAACCGGCAACAGGGTCATGGGCAGCCAAGGATCATTGATGCACGTGGGGAGCAAAGGCTGGCCCGTATGGTCCGATCCAAATGACGAGCTACTGTAGCTCAAATTGCTCAAGAAGTTAATGCTGGTTCTGATAGAAAGGTGACAGAATACACAGTGCATCGCAGTTTGTTGCGTATGGGGCTGCATAGCCGCAGACCAGTCAGGGTGCCCATGCTGACCCCTGTCCACCACCGAACGCGCCAACAGTGGGCACGTGAGCATCAGAACTGGACCACGGAGCAATAGAAGAAGGTGGCCTGGTCTGATGAATCACGTTTTCTTTTACATCACGTGGATGGCCGGGTGCGTGTGCGTCGCTTACCTCGGGAACACATGGCACCAGGATGCACTATGGGAAGAAGGCAAGCCGGCGGAGGAAGTGTGATGCTTTGAGCAATGTTCTGCTGGGAAACCTTCCATCCATGTGGATGTTACTTTGACACATTACCACCTACCTAAGCATTGTTGCAGACCATGTACACCCTTTCATGGAAAAGGTATTCCCTGGTGTCTGTGGCCTCTTTCAGCAGGATAGTGCGCCCTACCACAAGGCAAAAATGGTTCAGGAATGGTTTGAGGAGCACAACAACAAGTTTGAGGTGTTGACTTGGCCTCCAAATTCCCCAGATCTCAATTCAATCGAGCATCTGTGGGATGTGCTGAACAAACAAGTCCGATCCATGGAGGCCCCACCTCGCAACTTACAGGACTTAAAGGATCTGCTGCTAACATCTTGGTGTCAGATACCACAGCACACCTTCAGGGGTCTAGTGGAGTCCATGCCTCAACGGGTCAGGGCTGTTTTGGCAGCAAAAGGGGGACCAACACAATATTAGGAAGGTGTTCATAATGTTATGCCTGATCGGTTATATTATATATATATATATATATATATATATATATATATATATATATATATATATATATATATATATATATATATATATATATATATATATATATATATATATATATATATATATATATATATATATAATATAACCGATCAGGCATAACATTATGAACACCTTCCTAATATTGTGTTGGTCCCCCTTATATATATATATATATATATATATATATATAAAAATACAAAAAGGACTGTAGTTAGTTATCATATAAGGCTGTTAACTGATTGCTGTGATGCCACCCATTGAGAGGAAAATTTTTGCAGAACACATTCTTAAAGAATATTTAAAACCCACGAGTCAGTAAATCAGCACTGTTGGGTTTGACTACAAAAGACTTGCTTCACAAAAAATGTCACCAGTTCCCTTTTGAGTTCATAACTCACATATGCAAAAATTAGTAGAACAGAATACAGTATTCACAAAAGCCCTGGACAATAAAACTAGCATTCTATGCAACTTTAAATAAATCGGTGGATTCACGATCACTTCAGTTCTGAATGTGAATGACAGTCCCTCTGGATCTAGATTTTAATCTAAATTCACATGTTCCGACACGTTTTTTATTGTAATTGGAGACTTTGTCTCCTACCTACTCTAGTTCTTGGGTAAATCCTACTTAATATGAATAAATAAATAAATTACACTGCCAACAAACATCCCAAAAATCCCCTGAGGAACTTCCACTGCATGTAAGGGATACATTTTGAATATTATGAGAGAATTAGTTTCAGCAATTAGTTTCAGCAAATGGCACAGAATATCTATCTGATTTGAAATGGAAATCATTTGTGGACCACGGACGCTTGTTTTCACGCTGGTTAATTGATTAGGTGATGGGCAGGGTGTTGGTTTAACGTGGCTGAACATGTTTGTAATTCTAAAGACGAAGCGCCGGGCCAAGAGCCGACTCTCACGAGCAGAGTTAATGCAGAACAGGGATATTTATCAGCAGTCAGGGTGAAGACAAGCACACTTCTTCCACTGTTTGCTCATTTGTTTTCCACCCACACTCAAGCTGAAATATTCATCTAGGATTTAACAGCATCTCATTAATGAAGAGTGAAAGAATGAGATAATTTGAGAGACAGAAATATAGTTAAGACAAAAGCCCACCTTCCTTCTTACAAATTGAAAGTGTTGATTATATTGCAGTCTATGGACGAGTCATATACCTCTCGGATTTAATCAAAAATATCTTAATTTGTGTTCTGAAGATAAACGAAGGTCTTACGGGTTTGGAACGACATGAGGGTGAGTAATTAATGACAGAGACTTCATTTTTGGGTGAACTAACCCTTTAACTGCTGTTTTCTCACTGCTGTCATTTTTGTTGTATGTTTATTTTGCTATTGAGAGGAAAGCGTGCAGCACATATTAACATTCAAATGCCACTCTCAGCAGTGTGGGTGGAGTCGGGATATTTAGTAACACATATTTTGATCTTCTTTTTACCCCTAAGTGAAGAACTAAAAAGAACTTCGCAATGAGTGTATCAGGGCCTTAAGGTTCTAATCAAGCAGTAAATCTGAGCAGACATCTAACTCAAACTCTTTAGTTAGTGACTGTGCCGTTTACTTGAGGTGTGTTAGTTGTGGAGCAGGTCATGTTTCTGGGTCAGGCCCATATCAGCCTGCTGCTGCCTGCAGGTCTACATGACATAATCTACAGCAGAGATGCAGAGAATGATGATTATTGAATAAGAGAGGGATTCACATTATGGGAACATGACTCATAAGCGAGTCCCAGTGCATTTCCTCTCCAGCACACCCATACTGATGTTGCTTTACCTCATGTGTCTGACAGAAAATGTCACAACTCCATCACCTCAGCTCTGATATGCTTTCCCATCTCCAGTCTCTATCCAATAAATGACTAAAATGACTGACAGACTGATGAACAAAGCATTGAATTCCATTTTACAGATTTTACCAGAAAAAAACTAATTGTATTTTGAAAATCATTGATGGGTATTGACTGCAAAGCAATGAAATGGCCCCAAAAGCGTATTCGTAAGTCATATTTGTAAAAATGCAACAAAATTTGAGCACAGATGCCACTATTTTTTTCAGCTAATGCAATACTTTCAAACATTTTAATGTCTAAATTCATTTAATTCATTTAACTCATCACTTTCAATGACACTTTCAACTCGTCACTTTCCAGTCATTTCTGAATACTAGACAAGAATTTTTAAAAATAATTTTGATTCAGAACGATAAGCTAATGAATAATTCACACTGATTTGTGAAGCAGTATTCAAAATAACCAACTCAACAGAATGACTCCCTCACAAATCAACATCATTACGGCTTGCATCCAGGCAAAGAAAATACAATTTAATAACTCTGTGATATCTACAGGATTTCTATGACTGTGGAATCTAAACAATACATACAAATAAGTCAAAATATGATGTACTTGTAAATTAAGGTCAACAAATGCAAAAATGCATTGGACGCTCCTAATTCAAGCATCTGTGCATGTTTTACATAACTCGAGACCTGCTGCAGTGTTTAGTGTTGGATTAGAAATGCTTATAGGATCCACATTTGGGTCTTTGATGCTTTATAAGCGAGATATGGCTGCTGGCTGTCTCTCATATAAAACAGGTGTTTGTGTTCACATGCAACAGGCATTTGTTTGTCCCGGGCCAGATGTGCAACCCCTTCTCTGTTTACATGTGATCCTGAAGAGAAGATCACCATTTTCACCCTGGAACGCATCTTTCACTCAATGTGTTCACAATTACGGCACAGAGTGACGGTTGGTAAACAAGCAAATAAAATCTACTCTCACAGCAATCCAAACAAGCGATCTCACTGACACATCTGTAAATAAACTAGTACATTAGCATGCACCTCAGGCGTCCACGAAGGAAATGGCAGAAAATTACGGGATAGGCCTCTTGGGATGTGAATCGTGAGGAACGCAATGATTCTGGACCTGATTCTACTTAAAGTCACCATGAAATCACAATTACATTTCTTATTTTTTATGGAATATTGCAGTATTTATTATAAATAATTTGTCTGTGCACATCTTTTCTTTTTTTTTTTTTTTTTAATTCATGCGCTCTCATAATTTTTAATCAAAATAACTTCCCCTCCCTCTTGCAACGACATCTCTTCTGGTGATGTGTTTACTATCACTCACATGAAATCAACCAATAGCAAACCACAACCATCCAATCAATTCCCGATGGACAAAATCGAGTTGCACCATGCATTTTTTTCTTGTTCGAGAAGCATTTCACTCAGATATACGTCAAAATACGGAAGAAAAGACTATCGCAACATCTATTTCATGCTGACTTTAATGACTTTTTGGTCTATTTTCTGGAAATAATAAAAAAAAAAAAAATTCAACCTTGAACATGAAATGACTTAATTTAGCTTCTATGAACAACTTGTTCCCTGCTTTGAGGAGAAAAGACAAAAAATAGCAGCATGGATTCACAGCAGGTGACCTAGCAGCTCGGTATGTGTCCATGCACTCATGACACGCTGACACCATTCGTAACGCTGCAGGAGATCCGGTGTGACGCCCCACCGCTCTGAGAGCGCGACCCCTGCTGACTGCTGGAGATGACAATGAAAGGACACTTACTCTGGCGAGGAGGCTGATGGGGTCGAGGCCGGACGGAAGCTCAGATAGACTGCAGTACTCTTCGCCAAGATAAACCTGCAGTGTCGTGCAGAGATGCCCCAGGCCTTCCTTCTTCTCCTCGCTCATGTCGACTAGATCTGGACACAGAGAACAGCGTTTTCAACATTTGACAACAGTGATGCATATGAATGAGCAGAAACGTTTTTTGTTCTTTGCCCCTTTTAAAAAAATATTACTGCTGCTGTATGGTGTATATCAAAGTACCATGGTATTATCATCTGACACTCTGACTGCACAATGATGGTATGATTGGTCATTGTGTTCACAAGCTCAACAGATATGTCTGTGATTGGCTACAATGATAAACAGCGTTCCCTAATAAAAAAAAAAGCGTTTGAAATCAGGTGTCTATCGGCGGATCCCTAATATATCCGGTGATAGACAGATCCGCTGATAGATGCCTGCTTTCAAACGCTCCAGTGTGTATCTGTGTAAACGCTCTGTAAAGAGCGTCAAAGATGTCTATTTAACATGTTTTTGAAGCGTTTATCTTTGTAGCCAATCACAGACATATCTGTTGAGTGCGTGAACACAATGACCAATCAGAGGTGTTTAAGAATCCGCTCAACAGCGCTAAAAATGCTAGGGGGAAAAACTGGTATCGTCACATTTTTAAAATTTCAGTACTGACTTGGTAGCAAAGTCGATACTTTTGACAACCCTAATTATATGTATAAAAAAAAAAAAAAAAAAAAAAATACATGGTATTACTATAGTGTGGGACTAAAAGTAGTATTATCATTAAGTAATATGTACCAAAAAACATGGTATTAACATAGCACCTGACCAAAAATTATAGTATTACCATGGTATAACAACAACAAACAAACAAGGTATTATCACACGTTCAAAAACATATTACCATGGTAAATGTAAAAAATGCCATGGTACATTTCTACAAAACATAGCACTACCATGGTACATGTTAAAAGAAAAATTGGCATTATTGTGACACATATCTAAAAATATGGTATCACCATGGTACCTGACTTAAAATCATAGTATTACCATGATAAATGTCTTAAAAAAAACAAACAAAAAAAAAACAATACTAACATGGTACATATTAAAAAACACATTTTACTGCCATGGTATACGGCCAGAAAACACTGATTCCTACATAATTCAAAACCACTAATAAAGTTGTCATTGTGAACTAAAACAAATTATTAAAACAATTTTCATTCATTGCTTTTCATCAGCTCATCAGCTTTCATTTCATAAAGCTGAAATGAAATTAAAAAAAAAAAAAAAAATCAATTTAAAACTAAAATTAGAAGTGTTGCATTGGAAACAGAAAAAAAATAAACAGATATAGATATAAATATAAATTAAAGCTAGATAGAGGTAATTAGAATAATTAGAGTCCCAAAGTTTTACCTACAAAATTATTGTATTTTCATGGTAATTTCAACTGATCAACTTTGCAGCTGTTCACAAATTACACTGGAGGCAGTAATAAATAACATCAAGACTAAAAAAATAGGAACAGAATCAAAACTAATTAACCTGAAAAATGTTCACATATACATTGGCATATAAAATAACATGCTGATATAAACAACACTGAGATGAACCAGGAAAAAGGCTAATGATGATCAACAAGAGTGAAGCACAAAAGAGCCGAAACACACAATAAAAAAAAATAAAAAAAAAAACAGAAGCGGAAAAAAGGTTTGTGTGTGTTTGTTGTCACCTTTTGGTGTGTGTTTAGTTGATGAAGAAGATTATTTAGGCAGTTGTTTACTGTGTTTGTGTGTGTGTGTGTGTGTGTTCAGAGAGCTTCATATTTCCTGACTGTACCAGTAAAATGGATGTCCGATAGTGGAGGTTTTAGTGTCTATTCAGAGAGAAAGATGTCTGGTTGTAGCACGAGAGTGTGTATGCGTGATTTATGTCAGCTTTGCCAAACATATGGGCTTTTCCATTAACCCTCCTGCTCTGATCTACTTCCTCCAAACACACCATCAATGAACTTCAGTGTGTTCACTGCTGCTGCGGCAGACAGAGCAAACGCTTGACCCGCGGCAGCAGCTCACAGCTCGTATCTCTCACTCACAGCATCATAAACACACACACACACGCACACAAACGCACACACACTATAGTAAAACTCTGCAGATTCAACAGATAAATCTGGTATGTCGTCTCCATGTGTAGTGCCTTTTATCATCTCCTTGAAAATTCTATCTCTGAAATACAGAACCAAATAATACTGTTTAGGCTTGCTGGAGAAATTGAAATGATTAAAATTCATTCTTTGGATAATCACAATGTATTTTTAGAAATTATAGATAGATTGTAGATTAAAACCAACAAACAGAAGGCAGTAAACAAGCACCAGTGGGGTCTAAAACCTCTCCTGAGAAGAATATAACAGGGCTGAATTGCAGACAGATATACTGTACATGCTTCCCACTTCTCAGGAGCATGAGAGGATGAACGTGTGCAGAATTATGAGCCTGAAGCCAGGTGTTAGTCTCCTTAAAGGGACAGTTCACCAAAAATGAAGATTTTTTGACCATTTACCCATCCTCGTATTGTTTCAAACCCTTTTTTGCACTTTTCCATACAATTAAAGGGGTCATGACATGAGAAATCAAATTTGCCCTGATCTTTTGATATATAAGAGGTCTTTGTACCATTAAATCATCTTGTAAGTTTCATAGCTTAAAACGTCCTTCTCCTTATAAACAAAGCATTTATTTAACCAGAATCCAAAAGCAGCTTATTTGGATATAGTAGGATTTGTGACATCACACTGGCAAATATATTTGCATATGACTGCCTCCAGAGCAAGACATTGACAAATAGTTATACATCATCACACCTTAGACCCCGCCCACTGGCATTCAGTCGCTTAACGGCTGACATTTGCCTACACTGGACAAGGTACAGTGTAATGGAGAGTTTTTTAGCCAATGACATTAGCCAATCTTAACAGTGGCCATTTACTTCAAGGAGCTGCCCCTTAAAACAAATGATTTCAGTCATTATTGTTGTTTTTTTTATTTGGTCAGTAAGTTTTTTATTTGTTTTTGTCTAAAGAAATGAATCCAAAAGTGACAGTACTTATAATACAAAACAGATATAAGACTCATTACGAGAGTTCTTTTGAAATTGATATTTATCAAACAATCCTGAAAAATTTATCACAAAAAGTATTAAGCATGAAGCACAACTGCTCTCAACACTGATAATACCAATAAGAAATGTTTCTTGAGCACCAAAATCAGCATATTAGAATGATTTCTAAAGAATCATGTGACACTAAAGACTGGAGTAATGATGCTGAAAATTCAGCTTTGTCATCATAGGAATAAATATTTTTACAATTAAAAATATCTATTTTGATATATTTCACAGTATATTATTATTATTTCTTATTTCTAAAGCATAAAAAAAGTCTGACCCGAAATTTCCCCGGATTTCTTTCTCTTGAACATGTGCAATGAAAACGCAAATTCGCAATTTAGATGGGAATGTAAGTAATGACATTAATATCCCATGACCACTCATAATTGACATAAAACCTGTTGTATCAATTTTTGGGTGAATGCTTCCTTTAATTTCTGCAATTTTGCATGTCTCATTTGCTACCATTAAATCGTAATATATACAGGATAAAATATGCTACCCGGCTATTAGCCACTAAAAACCCATCGTTCGACCACAAGCTGAAATCACTTCGACACGTGAAGGAAGGAGATCAAATGAAATGCTCTTCTGTTTGTCTAAGGGAACTGGTCTACATATGAATCTTGACATAAATCAGCACGGCTTCAAAAATGATGAGCTGATGGATTTCCTGAAATAATGCATGAGGCGATGAGACGTTAATTTTGAGGTGAGAGCAAGGGCCGCCTCATAAGGTCGTTAGTGTGATGAGAAAGCACAAGTTCAGAGGGGGTGCTGACTGCTTCCATAAGGACCATCAGCGGGATTACCTCTCTAATGGCTGCACATTACTTATGACTGAATAGGAAAGAGTCAGGCCAAAGAAAAGTCAGAGGCTCTTTGTGACAAAATAGCCAATTACTTTTGAAAAGCCAGGGGCCGGGGGCAGGTTTCACAGAGGGTCCGCACCGAGAAAGAAGAAAATTCATAATGTTATAATAAACTCCTGCCAGGATCTGACATTCATTCACCTTTCATCATAGGAAATCAAATCTTTCAACTTTGCAGGATAAGTGAGTTAGTGATTTTTTTTACTGCCGCCCATTAACAACACAGCCTTTTATTCTGTTTATAGCTTTTTTTTTCAGTCACATTTTTAATATGACAATGGACATTGTCCTTTTCTGTGAAGTCTAAAAGGCAACTTTTAGACATAACACATATGGTTTTATAAAACATATTGGTTCAGTCCTGGATGCTGACTGATCCAGTCAAGCTAAAATACGCAATGTAGTAACAGCCACTTGCCTTGTGTCAGTGCAATGCAAATACAAATCAAACAGGAACTTACGTGACTGGTGTTCAGCTATCGAGTACAGCTCCTCTTGGTCACTTTTTGATTGGCTGAGCTGTAGAAAGAGACAGAAAGGGTGTAACAATATCAAGCCCTGTGGCTGAACACCAACTGTGATAGATTTAAACGCAAAACATGCTTTGAACAGGTCTGAAGTGGTCCTGATATGGAGAGGTGTTCTGATGTCACATACTAGTTTGAAAATGATCCTCGCAACCAGGCGGATGGAATCGGTGGGGATTCTTGGCTGGAGGCGCTGAAGGCATTTGCATTCTCTCTTGTGATCAGGCCATGCTAGTTTCTGAAGGGTGAAGATGAGGATAAAGTAGAGAATAAATAGGAAAGATTTCACAAACATGTATGATGAAGTTACACATCTTCAATCAGAGCTTGCCGTTTGTGGTCTCCCTTTAGAGGGAATTATGATGAAAGGCTGCCCTACAATTAAAAAAAGACAAAGACAAATTTGACAACCTTGAGTGCCTGGAGAGAACAAGGCTGGTTTGACAGTGACAGCTTTGCTATTTTAAAGCAGTGTGGTGTCTAGTTTTGATAGACTGGATGCTCTTGAACTGCAACGATTTCTGGAGAGCATCTGACAGACACATTAAAGGGATATTTCACCCAAAAAATGTAATTCTTTCATGATATACTCCTCATGTCATTTCCAAACCTGCATGACTTCTTCTGTGTTTAGCGAATGTTCATGCTGCTCTTTTAGATAATATAAACCTGAATGAGAAAGTCATAGAAGTAGCCTATATGACTCTTCTGAAGCTTCTGGAACTGAACAATATTTACAGGGTTAGTTCACCCAAAAATGGAAATTCTGTCATTAATTACTCACCCTCATGTCGTTCCACACCCGTAAGACCTTCATTCATCTTCGGAACACAAATTAAGATATTTTTGATAAAATCCGATGGCTCAGTGAGGCCTGCATTGCCAGCAAGACAATTAACAATTTCAATGCCCAGAAAGCTACTAAAGACATATTTAAAACAGTTCATGTGACTACAGTGGTTCAACCTTAATGTTATGAAGCTACGAGAATACTTTTTTGTGCGCCAAAAAAAAAAAAAAAAAAAAAAAAAAGACGACTTTTTTCAACAATATCTAGTGATGGGCGATTTCAAAACACTGCTTCATGAAGCTTTACGAATGTTTTGTTTCGAAATAGCGGTTAGGAGCGCCAAAGTCACGTTATTTCAGTAAACGAGGCTTTGTTATGTGATAAGTGTTTCGAAATTTCAATGGTTCACCACTGGGGGGCATGACTTTGGCAGTTTGATACACGCTCCGAACCACTGATTCGAAACAAAAGATTCGTAAAGCTTCGAAGCTTCATGAAGCAGTGTTTTGAAATCATCCCTCACTAGATATTGTTGAATAAAGTCGTTATTTTGGGGGTTTTTTGGCGCACAAAAAGTATTCTCGTAGCTTCATAACATTAAGGTTGAACCACTGTAGTCACATGAACTGTTTTAAATACGTCTTTAGTAGCTTTCTGGGCATTGAAAGTGTTATTATCTTGCTGTCAATGCAGGCCTCACTGAGCCATCGGATTTTATAAAAAGCATCTTAATTTGTGTTCTGAAGATGAATGAAGGTCTTACAGGTGTGGAACGACATAAAGGTGAGTAATTAATGACAGAATTTTCATTTTTGGGTGAACTAACCCTTTAAGCCGTTATTGACTGAAAATCCTTATTTTGAGAAATAAGATTTGAAAACTACAGCAATAATGACAAAGTTTGGTCTGTTCCTCTCATAAAGCCATAAAATTATGGTGTTTCCTTTGTCATTTTCACAAATAACAATTCAATTTCTTTATATAGAAATGAGCCAGGACTTTTTTTTAATATCATCTTTTGTGTCCCATGGAAGAAAGAAAGGTTTGAAACGACACGTGGCATGTAAATGATGACAGAATTTTCATTTCTGGTTAAACTATCCCTTTAAGTGCCGTTAAAAGACAAGAAGTAATACTGGAAAATCCTCTGAATGTAGAACATATTTCACAGGTGTATGGCTCCAAGCACCAAATACTTCTGATGAGAAGTCACACTAGATCTCATGCAAGAGTTTCCGATAACTGCCGGCTCATAAGTGTTTGTACAGAAACATGGAGAATTTTAATGACATTATACTGCCTTTCAGTGGCTAACGTCATATCTCTTAGATGGGCAACAGTTCATTAGAATTAACAAACACAAATCTTGCTCTGTCACTGTTTCGCATGGTGTACCTCAAGGATTCGTTCTTGGTCCACTTCTATTTCTAATCTATATGCTTCCTCTTCGTCAGATCATTCAGCGTCATGGTATTAATTTCCATAGTTATGCATATGATACACAAATCCATCTTACTGTTCAGCCAAATTATGTTTTTCCTCCCCCTTCCATTACTTTATGCCTACAAGGTCTCAAAGTATAGATGGCTAGGCCCTAAATCCCTTGGCTATTGATGGAGTCATATTTAAACCTTCACCCATTATACAGAATCTTGGGGAACTATTTGGTTCTAAATTATGCTTTGATCCCCATATCAGCAAGGCCAGCAAATGATGATTGTTTAATGTTACCAACAAAATAAACAGTGATAGCTCAGTTGGGCTGCTTTTATATTGCAAGGCCTCATGCAAATAAAATAAAATAAAATAAAATAAAATAAAATAAAATAAAATAAAATAAAATAAAATAAAATAAAATAAAATAAAATAAAATAAAATAAAATAAAATAAAATAAAATAAAATAAAATAAAATAGGCCATCTTTCTAGGGTGTTTCATTTCCAAGCAGTTTGGAGAATAGATGGAATCTCATTTTGCATTTGTCAATTATTTTTATTTAGGTGTAAAACTTTAAGTAGAAAAAACCACCTTTACATGAAATAAGATTTCATCACAAACTTGTTTGTAAAGCTCTGATGATTAGGATCCAACAGTGTGTGTAAGAGCTCTTACCTGACACTGAACGCTGCAGTACCGTGCCATCTTACATTGAGAACATCTCGATAGTTTTTCACCTCTGTTAAGAAAAAAATGAGACAGAATTAACATCAGCCTCCGTGCTTAGTGTATTTCTCAAGAAACTGCATCCTCAGGCTGAAGAGGAGAAAGTCTGGTTTGATTTACAAGGCTTATAATGAAGCATTCCTGCCCTGACAAAACATCTTTTTCTTTAAAGTATACGTCTAATGAGCACCTTTGCATTGAAGTTTAGTCTATAACTTTTAAGCTTGAAGTGAGGAATGTGGTTTACATGCAGAAATCAGATGCATGGAAGAGCCCGAACACAAAAGGTCAAGTTATCTCTATAAAATGTCAAGTTTTGTTTAAAAATATGTTTAATGAGCCTATGTTTTGTTTTAAACACGCATGCATGCACAAATCACAAAAATTACATACTTGGTGCATGCATGGTTATGTCAGGGGTCTCTGCTTTATTTGATACAGTCAAAATAAACAAAATTGAGTTGGTCAAGAGATCTTTTTAAACATTTCTAACAAACAAACAAAATGCATGGAGGAAGCAAGTGATAACTTAATAAATGCATTGAATTTTAAATGCTTAAATGTTCTGATAACCTTTACAGAGATGCATATTTTGTGATGCTTTCCCATAGATACTGTAAATCAAAATACTAAAATACTATTTGAAGGAGAGATGCCCACCCAAGAACATCTCTCTTTCTCTCTCCCTTCACCCTTGTCTACAGTATATCGCTTCTTCCTGAGTGAACATAATCACAGGAAGTTAAGTACGAGATACCACCAGATCCACCTTCTTGCCACCTTGCTATTTGGAGGGAGTCTGATTTTTGAGCATGCAGGCCCTTGACAAATCACTTTGTGGGGCTTTTAAGTCTCACTCTCTAAAAAGCAGAGAATCTGAAAAGGGTCAGGCACAAATTATAGTGCAGGCCTGAGCACTACACGAATGGATCCTCTGACTCCTTCCTATATAATGCCATTACATATTGTCCATTCTATGCAGGCTAACATGAACACTGCCATTATTTTCATATCACCTATTTCATGCCGTTTTATATTTCTTTTTCTTATTCCACTTTTGCACTACAATAGTTCTTTTTATTTGTATGCCAGCGTATTGACTTATAGAAAGAGCTTTCACAAAACAATCAAAGAGAATGAAGAAAAAAAAAAAAAAAAAAAAAAAAAAAATCAACCACCATTCAATAAAGATTTCAATTTCAAATAAATGCTATTTTTTTTCTTTATATTCATCAAAGAATCCTGATGAATAGAAAGAAAAAAAGAGCAACTTAATAATAAGAAATGTTTCTTAAGCACCAAATCAGCATATTAGAATGAACTGACACAGAAGACTGGAGTAATGATGCTGAAAATTCAGCTTTTCTATCGCATGAATAAATCACATTTTAAAATATATTAAAATAGAAAACAGTTCTTTTGAATCACAATAATATTTCACAATATATCTGTTTTTACTGTATTTTTGATCAAATAAATGCAGACTCAGTGAGCATAAGAGACTTATTTCAAAGACACTTACATCTTATCAGTTAAAAACTTTATTAAAAAAAAAAAAAAGTGTACATTTTCTACATACAATGAACACATATAAAACACCCCGGGGAGCTTTAAATATCATGACAGTCTACTGTGTTGACATCCACAAACAAATCTTTAAATGCTTTCTAACATCGTGCCATCACCAGAACCCTTATGAGATCCAGAACAGTGGAGGAATCTGAGCTGTGCACATTATCACAATCAGACCTCCATGCCGGTGGGTATATCTGCTGATTCAACTTTGAAAGAAAGAACTGCATCACATTATGAAAAAAAACAAAATGTGCCGAGACACAAACAAAGAGGAACACGCTGAAATAAAGATGCTATCAGAACAACAATCATGCAATGCCAAAACCAAGGTCACGTTATGAAAATAAATCATTCATGTATATTAGAAATTCTGAACGGATGGTTCCTTTTAATTGACAAAGAAATGGGGAAAATGAGTCTTAGAAATGAGGAGGTGCATTTTGACCTCTTATTTTGATAGGTGAAAATGACACTGAGACCTCCTTTTACATTATTTCATCTTTTACAAGGTTTGCAATGAAATAAGTTCATCTGAAGTTGGTGTTTAGTAACAGAAAATGCAAGACTAGTCATGTGATCTCAACATGGCCCTGCATCAAGGGATGATGATCCGCAATATCTAGCTTTTTGTTGGCCACTCCTATGACTGAGTGAGTGAACATCATTTTGTCAAATTTATAGAATTTTCAAATGTATTAACATATTTTTGAAGTGCCCATATTATGCTTCTTTTGAATATTACCTTTTGAATAATAATTCCCTGAATTAACCTACATAGTTTTTTTTAACACATTTGCATAATGCCAGCCTATGGTCTTCATTGGCTGCCTGCAAACAACGTCTATTTTGACCCGCCCTCAAACACTGCAGTTGTAGTTGAGGCCTGAGTTTCGTTCATGTTCTGGACATGTCGAGAAGATGTTGTGTTCTGCGTTGCGAAAGCAAATCCACTTTGCATGCACTTCTAAAGGATGAGGGCTCGGACTTCAATTGATATGGTAAAACCAACGTTACTGTTCGTATCACTGTATGTACAAGCAATGAGGAAGCATCCAGAGCTGAAATTCAGATATGGTAATGGGTGTTTGGTTTTTGACACATCCTGTAAGCAGTAAACCAATCACAAAAGACTGGGCCATCTGACCAATCAGAGCAGAGAAGGCTCACAGAAAGGAGGAGTTTAGAGAGACCAGATCCTTTATTGAACCATTTCAGACACTGTGAGAAAAGAGGTGACGCTGCAATGTGTATTATGAAAATAATTAAAGTGTTTTTTGACCTTTTATGCATATAAACCTATTGTAGGACCTCCAAAACAAAATTTGGAGCCTTTAAAATAGCATAAAAGGGGCACTTTAATTGTGAAAAAAGAAAAAAAAAAAATGACTTAATGTAACTAATGTAATTAGTAAGAGATTTCTTGGGAAAGTACAGTTAGTTTAACAAAGAAAGAAATAATAGCTAAACAGATGATGAAATAATAAGCAATACTAAACCTTGGCTTCAACTGGAAATTAAAAAAAAATAAAAGTGTATCCAACATGGGCCTGTGGACTCCTACAAAAAATGCTGATGCTTCAGAAGGTAAGAGTCATTGGTCATAATGGAATACACAGAGTCTGGCTCTGTCCAAAACCAAAGCACAGGCCGTAAGTCACAGCACAACACAAGAGTCCTACAGTAGCAGAGCAGCCATAAACCTGCTCTTATTACTGCAGACAGGATATGAGAGGTGATTTGAGATGAACAGACAGAGAACTCATCATGATAAAATAAAATAAATACAATAAAATAATTTAAAATTAAATAAACTTATCGCTAAGTCGAATATGCAGCTATTTCTGTATTTGGGAAAGTTATATGAGTTTTTAATGGCCAGACTCAAATCTGCTATAAAAGCAGGCACTTTGATTCCTCAGAGTATTGATTCTGAGATACAGACAGTAAGTGTTTCCCGACTGATAAGAACTGGCCAGAAAAGCAGCTTTCTCACATAGCACTCTATTTCACCAAAATACTGCAGAACACTGATCTACAGATTCATAAAAGTCATGATTAATATCTATGCAAATTTGGCACGGTTTGGGAATTTAATAATTGCCATATGTGTGGACTGTACAAGGCAGTGAAAAAGAACCAAGCCTTTAATAATGATACAAAATGTCAAAAGATAATATGATTATGTCTTAAATATGTCATCAAATAACCGCTGATTCAATCTCAGTGAATTTCACTACAAAGAAGTATGTCCTAATTTTTCCAGATATTTCTTTTCCCTGTAATAATGCTCACACAGTTTGATACAATTTTATCCCTAGCACGTACACTGTTTTATTAAAGTATTTTATCTAAGTTATAATTATTTTAAATTATCACCCATATTATTAAATTATAACACATTAGCAATACTCAATTTGTTAAATGCTTCTCTTTTCAATAAACTAATTATAGTGATTGTGAAGAAAAAAAAAAAAAAGAAAAAAAAGATTATAAGGTCATACAGTATATTTTGTGATTGCACCAGAGTTATTATCATTAACTAAAATTATTAAAAGCATTTCTGGTAATTGAAATAAAGCTGATGAAAAAAAAAATAAAAGCTAATTCAAAATATTAATAAACCTATAAAAATTAAAAAAAAAAAAAAAACAGGAGCTATTGTATAGCTGATGACAACTGCAACAGCTAATAAGTCACATTTTTGTATGTTGTACATTTTGTATTTGTTTTTGTATTGCCCTCCTGCCTTTATAATCACACTTTCAGTGCATGGTGCAATAGCTACAAATCTGGTTACATACATGCATACATACATAAAGAGGCATACAAAACCAAAGCATATTTCAAATGGTATGGCATAGAATTTGAAAGCTCATTGTGTCATAGAGAAACACTGCGCTCCAGTGGCCAGACGCTCTGACTTCAGCAAATACTAGACGCTAAAAATGACACTCCTTTCATTCAGAGCTAAGAATCAGCCAACCAACAGTCCTTATGCATACATTTTATTTTTCATTAACAACAGACAAATACCCTAAGGCAGATCTCTTTAGATCAGAACCAGCAGAGGATCGGAATCACAGCGGTATCCGCAGGGAGTCAAAAATCAGATTATCCCTATACGGCTAATGCCTAATCGGATTTCTTTATGCGGCCGAACACAAAGCAAGGTTTCTTAATTTCAAAAATTGACAATAATTCCACATAAATATGGCATCCTAACATAATCAGCAAATTATCTAACATGAGTGCTGCAAGGATTCGTTTTAATATTCCATGTCCACACACAAAACTATCCTGAAATGACTCTCTGCCTGTTTCCAGTCACACACCGAGAGCTATAATTAGGCAGAAAGATGAGCGTCCGGACCAGAACCAGAGCAGCACTCAACACAGGAGGAAGATGAGGAGGAGGAAGAGAGAGACAAGCACTCTGTCTGAGCCGCTAACAGGACAGATACGAACACTCACTCACCCACAAACACACACTCTCACTGCCAATTAGAGTGTTTACCCTCAAAGGACACAAACACTCCTCAGTGTTTGTGTCAGACAACACCTATATAAATGCCACTTTCTTCACTAGTCTATTCATTAGGAAGAAAAAAAGGGGGGAAATTGAAGAAAATAGTGAGTGTATGATGATCATACCACATATATTATTCTCGTAGCATAAAGGGACTTTGATCAACAACATTTATTTATTATTATTTAAAAGCATGAATACTACTGAAGGGGGGAAAAAAAACCAACAACACATTTCTTAAAAAAAAAAAAAAGCATTGTTATTGATGTTGAAAAGATTTCTTTTTAAAGCCTTTAATTTCACAGAAATTGCAAATGTTCAATGGCAAACTATATTGACACATTGGTCCTAATTTGCATACCACACTATATACTAAAAGTATTTACTTCAATGATTTAAGTACATACTTTTAAAGTCACCAAGAATATTGCTTTATATTTGTTATAATTATATGTTTAAATCATGTGCCCTCGTAATCTTTAAACAAAATAACTTTCCTACCCCCTCTTCATTTCTCTGATGACGTGTTTATTGGCACAAGGGCAGGACAACCTGTCACTCGCATGAGATCACAGCAATCGCAAATCACAACCATCCAACAATCCAATCATTTCCAGATGGATAAAATTAGGTCCCGCCCTACATTTTCTTCTTATTCAAGAAGCCATTCACTGGGACTATTGCAACTTGTCTGTTCTGCAGACATGTCTGTACTTATATGTCCACTTAACACAAGTGCGCATGCAAGTCAAAGTCAAGCATTTGAATTATTAAATGTGTGTAATATGGCTATCGAATGTTTTTCAGTCTTTCAGTTCAGTGTTGTCATTGCACGTGGTATATAACATGACACTTTATATTTGTGCTGCATGGTTCTGGATAAATTGAAAATCACATTTTTTTTTTTTGTTTCAAATAAAGATCATGATTCTCCCATGATTCTTGAACTAAACAAAATACCATGTAATATACTAGAGGTTCTGACACAATGTTATTTGCTGCAGTCTATTTAAAATTATATATTTTTAATTTAAATTTCTTTTTTCTTTTTTTTTTTTTTTTTTTTTAAATCAGTTTGAATGAATGATTCAATGACTCACTTATAAAAACTTCACTTGTTTCATTACTGGATGAATCAGCGTTTTTTTTTAACGAATCTCTTGAATGAATGATTCAATAAATAAATTTATTAAGTCACTTGTTGCCGCCTACTGGCTTAACACTGTAATTGATACAATCTTTGTTTGATGCTTCAAGTTACTTTCAAAGCGCGATTTATTCCATTGTGATCGCTTCCGTAGACATCAGTGTTTATATTTGAACTATAAACTTTTATCCGAGTGCTTCTGTTATAATTTGAATGTTTGTAAAACAGAAATGTGTGGTGGAAAAGACTGAAGCCGTTTCATACCTATACATGACAACTGCTCTCTCTGGGTCAGCGGCAGTGGCACTCAAATCTGATAGGTACAATCACAGTGAACAGTCAAAGGTTTAATATAGACAGAGCCGAATCACTGTCATTTAGGAATAAGATCGCGCAGACGTTTGAATCGACATGGCAATCTTTTAACGGTTAATCATGAAGCTCTACTTTATATATAAACATACACACTATCGTTCAGAAGTTTCAGTTCAGTAAGATTTCTTTTTTTATTGTCTTTAAAAGTAGACTGATAAAAAAAATACAGTAATGTTGTTAAATAGCTTTACAATTGAACATAACTGTTTTCAGTTTAAATGTAATTTATTCCTGTGACGGCAAAGCTGAATTTTCAGCATCATTACTCCAGTCTTCAGTGGATTATTTGATTAATAGAAGGTTCAGAAGACCATTTTGATCAATTTAATGCATCTTTGTTGAATAAAAGTATTAATTTCTCTAAAAAATAAAATCTTACTGCCTCCAAACTTTTATAGGGTACTGTATATAAAATATACAGTATAATGAACGTTTTTATTCTACTGTTATTCTGAGACCAGCCTTATATTAGCCAGGGTCTACGGATAAAAGATTGCTATAAACCACATCAGAGCTGTCACAGCAAAATAAGAAGGAAAGTGGGGGAAAAGGAGCCAATAGCCACTAATCCTGGAAATGAGAAACCTGCTCAGGCACAACGAGCCAAAAACAGGCTGAATAATTATCAGTTCCTCAGAGCTACTGGTGCTACAGCTTACAGAAGGAATTAATTACTCAAGCACTGAAGCAGATACACAACCCTCTTCCCACACACACACACATGCTAACTGTGCCAGCGGTGTACCTGTGTAAGATTAGGTCAAGACAGAAAAACAAAACTTCATCCCCTGAAATGCATGACAGGAAAGGATTTTGTCGGTGAGCTACCATGGCTTTTAATTTGATATGGCATTTGATGTGGCATATTCGTACATTCATAGCACTAATACGAGACTGTGACCTTTCCAGGCAGAAAATCATTAGTATCACCATCATAGTGTATAATCCTATTTGTCACAACACACGACGAGTGGTGTGAATTATTAGGGAAGCCCTTCATTTGTTGTAACCACTGATTAAAAAGGAAATAAATTTTATAGTTTCAATGACTTCATGGACTCAAAATAGGATTTAATTTCTTCAGGGTCCGGGGCTGCAGAGACTGAAATTACAGAAATACCATTAAACTTGAGGGTTTCCGGTTGTAATCGAGCAAAACCTTAAACAACAAGCACAAGAGGCTCTCGCCTGTGATTACTGCCCTGAACAGACATACGCTGCCTTCTGTAAACCAGTATACCACAGGTAAATCACACTAGAGGGAAGTTTTGTAACTAGATTTTTCATTTCAAAACTCTCTGTAATGATGCTAGCAGGATGTTTGTGGTTGCTAGGGTATTGGGATAGAATTATTTTGTATTTGGGTCATTCCGTGTCAGCTCAACCAGAGGTCCCCGGCTCAAATTTTTGATTTTGTTAATATTTTTTTCTGTAGAAAATGCCACAGATGTATATTGAGTAATCCACTATTTTGTAGAGGGGGGTCAAAATGACAATTTTCACCTGAGATTTGGAGCTAAATTAGAAGGGTGTAAAAATGACTTTAGAAAGATGGCAGCATCATTATTTTATTTTTACACAGAGATCGGTAGGTCTATTAATAAAATCTGTTGACTTTATCAGTCTTTGTTTCATTATATGAAAACTACGGTGGCCGAGAGAGCTCAACGCGCTGCAACTCAAGAAAACACATGCAAATAGAAAAAACACCAGCAAATAAAGAAAACATCTTCATCAGTTTGACAACACATGTGCTGCAAAAGTTCACAACGCACCCAAATACAGAAACGCGCTGCAAAAGTTCACAACACAACCACAGAAACACGCTGCAATTAGCACATACCAGGCCCGGCGATCTCAAGCCCCCCTCTGCGATGATCTGAATGATGATGATGATGATGACGATGACCATGATGATGATGACGATGATGATGATTATTAGGCTACTTTTAGAATTAAATTAATATTTTCATTTGCCACGCAATAATTTATAGCGCATCACAGCATAACCGACAAGCTGCAATAGATTAACTCCTCATTTAAAAAAACAACTTGTTTAACACAAAATAGCCTATATCTCTTCTCTTTTTTTTTTTTTTTATTCCACTACGTATGGGCCACAAGAGAAATATTAAGAAAATAAATTAAGGTTAACCGTTTTAAGAACATGCTGAAGTAGAGCTCTCATCGTTGAGTTTTTAGTTTCACTTTCTGCAGTGAATAATTGACTGGGATTTGATATAAAATCAAGTTAATTATTAAAAAAAATATTATTTTTTATTATTAATAATAATTTTTATGCAAGCCCCCCAAATCGTTTGTACTGGCTCCGGGACTGGCACAGACCACAACGAAAATGTTTTAAGGGGACACAAACAGTGACGAACCTGGCTGGGACTGCTTATCATTCATGTTTACTCTTCAGTGGTGTGCACCTGAAAGGTGAGTTTTTTGTTTATTTTAACATCCTGCTCGTGAGCAGGCCTATTTGCAGCGCGTTTCTGTATTTGGATGTGTTGTGAGTATTTGCAGCGCGTGCGTTTCTGTATTTGCATGTGTTGTGAGTATTTGCAGCGCGTTTCTGTATTTGCATGTGTTGTGAACTTTTGTAGCGCGTTTCTGTATTTGGTTGCGTTGTGAACTTTTGCAGTGCGTTTTTGTATTTGGATGCGTTGTGAACTTTTGCAGCACGTTTTTGTATTTGGATGCGTTGTGAACTTTTGCAGCGCGTTTCTGTATTTGGTTGCGTTGTGAACTTTAGCAGCGCGTTTCTGTATTTGGTTGTGTTGTGAGTATTTGCAGCGCGTTTCTGTATTTGGTTGTGTTGTGAACTTTTGCAGCACGTTTCTGTATTTGGTTGTGTTGTGAACTTTTGCAGCACGTGTTGTCAAACTGATGAAGATGTTTTCTTTATTTGCTGCCGTTTTCTTCTATTTGCATGTGTTTTCTTCAGTTGCAGCTCGTTGAGCTCTCTCGGCCACCATAGAAAACAGTTTAAAACTGGCAAAAAGTACTTATTGTGTTTTTTGCCTCAAGTTTGCATGTCTGTAACTCAAGAAGTATTAAAGATATCTTAACATCCTTATTCTGGTTCTTAACAATTTTTTCTTTTGGTATCTTCATTTTAAAGTCCTATATAGAAGGCCCAAAGATTGCTGGAGAAACACTGGTCCAGCCGACCAATCAGACGACCACAAATTTACTTTTTGTGAATCTCTGTACATTTATTTGTGGGTCATAATGATGAA
The DNA here is from genome assembly GCA_039654765.1 of Mylopharyngodon piceus. Classification (NCBI taxonomy): domain Eukaryota; kingdom Metazoa; phylum Chordata; class Actinopteri; order Cypriniformes; family Xenocyprididae; genus Mylopharyngodon; species Mylopharyngodon piceus. Next base: position 20,814,031 of record CM077449.1, read on the forward strand.
TATGAACATTTTGAACATCATGAATATGAATTTTAACTGGTTTGTTACTTACCCAAAGGTTTTTTTTATTTTTTTTTTTTATGTGATAGGCAAAAAATCATCCATCTTTTCAAGTAAATACACCTTGACAAAAGTACTGGCTCTCACATGTTGCATGTTCTCACATATATATATATATATTTTAGATATTAGTCTTTAACAAAAAAAATATTATATGTGGAATTCCAATGTATCCAGTATGTGAAAAATATTAAACCGGTGTGACTAATAAATAGTACATTGAGTAATAAATTACTTCAATAAAAAGGTGAAAGGAAAAAATGTAGCTAAAACAGTCTTCTTGAACCAGTCTCATGTACCCTAGATCCAAGAAATAATCTGATGTTTCTGTTTAAATGCTCTGGAATATCATATGCCATAATCTTATGAAGAGGCTTTCATGCCTCAGCAGCAGAAGTGTGAGTGAGATTTTCCAGACAGCAGAAGAAAACCTGGGCAGCATTTGTAGCCAGTGCACTCAAAATCACTACAGTTAAGAGGTAGAGGATAACCACAGGTTTATTTTCCTATTGACTTTCAATCCAAACCAAAGTCAAAACGCAAGCAGTGGTGCACTATAGCAGGAGGACAAGTGCAAGACAACCCAAACATAATGCTCAAGGTCACAGGTTTCCTCTATACGGCGGCTCTTAGTAGCATGATGGATGTTTTCACAAACGCATTTGCTCACGATACAATGAGTAGTCTTGTTGCCATGGCACTTAGTGCATCTTCTTGAATTGAGTTCAAAAGGGTTCTGGAAAGTAATCCAACACATCATTCATGACAAACGAGCAGATCGATGGCATTATCCTGATCTTCTTGAGAGACGAGAGGAGAAGAAGCTGTTCACCAAAACCTCTGAAAGTGTGTCAAATGAACACTATGATTAATGTCCCTTACCAAAAAAAAAAAAAAAAGTTACCATGTGATGAACATACACTTGTTAATGCTGATGTAGAAGAATTACAGTTGAAACATCTCATAATGTATGACAAACTGAGTAAAAACTTATCACTGAGAAATGTCCTGCTCAAGTCGTCCTTGCGAATAAAGTTCGGGTTAAATAATTAGTTCTTCCAATATTTCATCATCGGACTCGTGCTCAAACTGATATGGTAAAAATCAACGCTATCATTACCCTCTTTACAGTGTGTACAATCGCTGAGCTTTAGGAAGCTCCGGAGTTGAAATTCAGATATGGTAATGGCCGTTTCATTTCCCACACATGCTGAAAGTGGTAGACCAATCACAACAGACTGGGCCATCTGACCAATCAGAGCAGAGTAGCTCTTGGAGGGATTTAGAGAGACTGAATCCTCGGACGAGTCGTTTTAAGAGTTTTTGAGAAATGAGGTGATGTGCAATGTATATTATGAGAAAATTAAAGTGTTTTTTGACCTTTGATGCATGTAAACATGTTGTAGGAGACCTCCAAAACAAAATGAGGAACCTTTAAAATAGCATAATAGGGGGACTTTAAAGGGTTAGTTCACCCAAAAATGAAAATTCTGTCATTCATAAAGCTTCGAAGCTTCATGAAGCAGTGTTTTGAAATCACCCATCACTAGATATTGTTGAATAAAGTCGTTATTTTGTTTTTTTGGCGCACAAAAAAATGTTCTCGTTGCTTCATAACATTAAGGTTGAACCACTGTAGTCACATGAACTGTTTTAAATATAACTTTAGTACCTTTGTGGGCATCTGAAAGTGTAAATTCATTTGCTGGCAATGCAGGCCTCACTGAGCCATCAGATTTTATCAAAAATATCTTAATTTGTGTTCCGAAGATGAACGAAGGTCTTACGGGTGTAGAACGACACGAGGGTGAGTAATTAATGACATGATTTTCATTTTTGGGTGAACTAACCCTTTAACTAGGTTCAGTAAAGAAGAAAAAAATGCAACCTGAAGTTTCTGTGAATTAAACTGACATCAGCAAGCTGGGCTTTAAACGCTCACGTTTGGCTTTCATGTCACGTTTTTGTGTTTACAGCACTCAAGATTGAAGCAGCTACTCGCATGTTTCACGGCTGGCTTTTCATCACATAGGCCTGTCTGTTATGGCTAATGCATCAATAAATTATGTATTCATGAATTTATAGAAAGAATGTGCATCTGATCTCACTACAACAGAAATGCTGCACATGCAGAAAACTTAAGCTTGTTTGCCTTATAATTCCATAATAAATGATTCAAGAACAGATGTTTCCTGACAAAACTGCACAGAACAAATCAGTGAAGTTAATCACTGAGAACCGTATGCTGTGCCGGAGCTGCTGGTTCACAGATCGTACAGGAAGAGAGGTCTAAAAATGAGGAGCATCGCTCCGTGAGAACAGATGGCGGATTTAAAGAACAGGCACAGACGGAAGCATCAAAGCAACTAGTGACCAGTGACCTGCACTGCAAAAATGGCTCCATTCTGCTTTACAGGCACATTTTCAGTAAAGTCACATGTGAAAGGAAATGGAACCAACTATTTTGATAGCCACATATTAGCAAGGCATCAAAGAGCACAGGAAGGTGCGATAAGACAGAACCTTTTCACTGATAAAACATGAGGAGCCTTTGAAAAAAACCTAGCTATGAATTTCTATACGGTTTAAGGTGTGCATACATCTTCATGCAAACCCATAATCCATATCATTAAAGACCTAAAATCCATAGACACCTATTCTGTACAGACCCAACATGCATAAATTACCCTATAACACACCTCTAGTCATCCTGTATCATAAAAGGAGGCCGTAATGGTTTGTTTATTTGCTGGACACATGCTGGGACGGGGAGGAACACATTAACTAACTCCTTAATGTTTCCACCCACAGTCATTAGTGCTCATAAGAAATAAACAGACATTCAAGAGAGGCGAGTAGCAATTACCCTCATCTTTGATGTTGCCCTAATTTCCTTTAAAATGCCCCTCTTGGTTTCTCAAATAAACAAACCCAAGTGATTTGTTTTTTTAAGCAAGCGGCTCTCTACGATTCCCCCTCTTTGCTCCCAGCAAAGAAATGATAAAAAAATAAATGAATAAATAAAAAATAAAAAAAACTGTATGACATCATATGTGTTGGCTATTGTGTTGACATCTCACTACAGAACTGAACATATATATAATTATACAGTTACATTATGAACAATAATTGTTTTACTTTTGTAATTGTTTAAAAAATTAAATATAAATGTATACATTTAAATATATATATATATATATATATATATATAAAAATATACAAAGTTGTAAGTATAAAGTAAAATTATTACAGGAATGTCAGAATTTGTAATAATTTAGTATAAAATGTATGTACTGCTTTAAAATGTATAATAATAATAATAACAGTAATAAAAAGAAACATTAGCAAGCATGATTATTAACAGTATTTATTATTATTATTAATCATTTAAAAAAATTCAAAGCAGTGGAGAACTTATTATTATTAAACATACAACTTTGTATATTTTTTATATTTATAAAATTGTTACAAGAATTTCAGAAAATTTATAATAATTCAGTATAAAATGTATATACTGCTTTAAAATGTAAATTATTAATAATAAAAGTAATAATAAACATTAGCAAGCATTATTATTATTAACAGTATTATTTACCATTTTACAAAAATTCAAAGCAGTGGAGAATTTATTATTATTTAACATGTAAATATGAAAAAATACAAAGTTGTAAAATTGTTACAGGAATGTCAAATAAAAATTGTAATAATTCTGTATAAAATGTAAAGTAATAATAATAATAATAAAAATAATAAACATTGGGAAGCATTATTATTATTAACAGTACTATTTATCATTTTACAAAAATTCAAAGCAGTGGAGAATTTATTATTATTATTATTATTATTATTATTATAAACAATAGGATGTATTTTATTATCATCATCATTAGTTGTTGTTAAATCAATTAAGTAATGAAATGAAAAACTATATAAAGCTGTTAAAATTGTTAACATGCAAAGAAATGTATTATTCATTCTAAAATGCATTTTGCAGCCCTTGCTTAGAAGAAATGCTTTAAAATTAATGTGAATATCGACAAAACACATGGTTTCACAGCTGAACGGCGCTGCAGCTGAGATTTCAGCACGACTCCTGGCTACTGTAATTGAAAATGAGTAGTTCAATAGTGAAGCAGTCATGCATTACACACTGTTTACTTTGGCCTTAACCAAGGTCAAGAGATATTGCATTTCATCACCAGGGTGTAATTGTCTTAACAACCCGTTGAAGGATATGACACATGCTGCAAGAGTGACAGTGGAAAATATGCTTTAATTATTCTGCACTGAAAGCCCATAACAAACATGGGATTTATGCTCAAGTCTTTACTAAAGCAATGCATCTTATGGTCTCTGAATTATTCCTGAGAAATCTAATTCATCTTCCATAGCAAATACACCATATTAACCTTTGCGGTACATAGTTATTAATATTCATCTTAATGCATAAGACTTGTTTTTTAAAAAACTCACTGTATGCTGTATCGTGGACCTCATTACTCCTAAATTAAGCCCAGGAGAACAAGTCTACAGCATCTGTTGCATTGCTTTCAAAAGAATAGTTTCATCTATCATGGTTAGGAACAGACAATGCAACACAACATCAATGTCATGCATCTAAGGGATTCTCAGGAGTATGACTAATATTGACTCATATTTTACTTTAACCCATTCATGTCATTAACAATTCAAACATGCATCAACCCTGCTGGAGCCGTGGCCTAGTAGTTAGCAGCACATGTACATAATGAGCCCTGGGTGCTCATGTGCCTGATATGAGTTCTAATCAGGCTCATTACATTTCCCCATCTAATTCACATAAATATCTAATATTCGTAAATACATTCATAATGTATTTCAAATAAATGCTGTTCACTGAGCTTCATCAAAGAATCCTAAAAAAAAAAAAATTATCACGGTTAGATTTATTTCAACTTCCATAATAAAAACCATTACTCATAACTGAGCACCAATAATAATTGCTAATAATTGAGCAGCAAATCATCATATTAGAATGATTTCTTAAGGATCATGTGACACTGAAGACTAGAGTAATGACGCTGAAATGTCAGCTTTGCCATCACAGGATTAAATTACATTTTAATATATATTAAAATACAAAACCATTATAAATTGTATGAAATTTTCTAGTTTTTACTGTATATTTGATAAAAATAAATGCATCCTTGGTGAGCATAAGAGGAAAAACATTTAAAAACAAAATAATTTTTACAAACTTTTCACCAGTACTGTATGTGTGAAAACCTGGTCAAAAACAGAACAAAACATATATAATATTTGAAAATTGTTACAGTGTTTATTATATAAAAATTATATTTTATCTCTGGACATGAATTCTGCATCAAACTGAAATCTAATCTAATGTATATTATGTAAAAACTAGTTTACTATCAATGTCACTTAACTGACTAAAATAAAAACATGCACTACTAAAATATATTTATCCATTGAATATACAGTGAAAATTACTTAATTCTGCCAATTAACATGGAGAGTCGAAATTTGATAAAATTGCCTTTGGCAAAAGTCACAAAACAGAACAGTAAAGCCTTTATACTAAAGATGCACTGATGTAACAACCAATAATTGGTATCGGCCACTTTGACGGGTTGAATTTTATATATAATATATACATTTTTCAATTGTAGTCTTTTAAAAAGGCATCTGAAATAATAAAGTAAGAGCAATGTTGTGTTGTCAACAGCATCAAATTTTTCAATACATATCAATACTGAAATATCTGAAACGCTTCCAATATTCATTTCCCACAGAACAGATAGACGATACCAGCTGCGGTTTCTCACTTTCTCATCTCTCCTACAGCAAGTTGACACACAAACCCGCCTCCCCTCACTCACTCGTTTCATTTGCTCCGGATGAATATTGTTGGTGTTTATAGGGCTTGAATTTCAGCGTGGGATTGCACGTATTGCTCATAATTTTACTCATTCCCCAAAGTGTGCACACATAAAGCCGCCTCTCAGCACTAAATTGAGTTCTTTTTCACTGCTTTATTGCGCTTAAACAGTCAAATACACACAAAATAATGTCAAAATGCTGGTCTTGGCGAGTATTCACGTAAACACAGTCAGTTATGTAAGTTGAGAAAAACGCATGTGTAACTGTATAATGGATCCATGCATCAGGTCTTAAAGTGACAGCAGCCTAATATAACTGCTGCCAAATTATAAGATAATATTTAAAATATCTATAAGGCAGTTTTTTCCCAATGGTTTCAATGTCAAAATTGTGGCCAGTAACTCTGGAAAAACACTAGCCACGGTGGATGGTGAGCAAAAAAGTTAATGTCAAGCCCTGGTTCCATGGTATATATTGAAATATCGCAGTATTATCATTTGATACTATCATCTATAAAAATTTACAGCACTCATTTCTGAACATTGTAAAATAAATTCTTTGAGCTCTGTGACAGCACAAGCATCTTTCAGCTTATTCAGAGCTGCACTAAGGGAGCATTACAATACGGAGCTCTTCTGAGCGGATTATTAACGTTCTGTTTCCATGGCGTTTCTTTTCATCCACAGTGTTCTCCTGGGTGAGTCCATGCAGACGGTTCTCTATAGATGAGCCAGGTTATCAGCAGGACTGAAGCACTAATCCCCGGCCAGAAATGACTGTCTTCTGAGCCTGTTTGTCTGCTTTTTTCCTCCCTCTCAAGTGGAAAGATCCGCTCCACAAGGTCACGCTCAGAAAAGCATTGAGCAGGAGTCAGGAAAATGACATACCTGAAATATGATGAACGGCTGCCCCGACCAGCCAAACGGCAAAAAGCAGATGGCAATTAATACCTCAACAGGGAATAGATGAATAAAAGAGAGCAGAAGGAGGGAGAGAACCAGAAAAAGACCGAGAATGGATACCTTAGGGTGTGTGTGTTTACTTGAACTCCAGAACATGACACTAAAAACAAGTGCACGGGAGAATTATCATAACCTCATTTAAAAATAAATTAATAAATAAAGCAGGCCTACTTAAAATACCTGCGAGAAATATTTGATGTTCCGTGACAGACACTTTGGAGTCAAACTACAGTCTGACACAAAGAAATGACAACAAATGACAGCTCTATCACAGACAGACATATCTTTTAGATCTGTGATATGATGACATACACTTCTGTAAATAAATACAATATAAATTATCCATACTTTTGTTTAATATATAGGTGTATATAATACATCCAAGTGCATTTATAAAATAAAGTTATTTCAATCATGACAACTCTTGGAAGATTATTAGCATGGTAATGGATATGACCATGTTAATGTATTTGGTCTTGGCGGAGTAGATCTGCTACGCTGCTGCTGAATTGCTGCTGCTGTAGATTATTGCTGCTGCTGCAGAGCAAGTACAGGAACTTGCTACTGCCAATACATACACCGATACGCTGCTGCGAGTAAGACATACTGCAAACTGCTATAGTGAATGTAACCAACCAGCCATTTAAATGTGTGAGCAACAAGCTCATTGGCTGCAGATGTGACATGGATTCTGATTAAATTGCGCATTTAAATACGGTTGTCAACCAAGAAACTTTGCAGTGTACTTAGCAGCATGAAAAACTAAACTCAGATTGTGAATGGGTAATAATCCAAGCAAGAGAAGAGCCCTCCCTTTATAATCACTAAGGCTGTCGATCTCTAAAGCACAAGCTGTCCTAATCGTACAGTGAATCTTTACACTTTGTTGGTTATAATAAAAGGATTTGCGATGCAATGCTCACACTTGTAAAAACACGCTGTAAATAGAAACCTTTGACGCTCAAACAAACATGAACAAGACCCTTTGAAAGCAGCGTCTATCATCGGGTACCAAATATACCAGATACTGCAGAAATGCTGGTACCTTCAACCTTTTTTTTTTTTTTTTTTTTGTACTGACTGGTACCAATTTATTGTTTGTTTTTTTTTAATTGAAAAAGTTATTAAATGTAAACACCAAAAAAAAAAAAAAAAAATACGTTTAGGGCCCTTTGAAATACATTTTATTTTTTTCTCAAATTCTATTTTATTTCATTCATAAAATTTTAACAACTTAATTTATTTTTTTTTTTTCTAATAAATCATTTTATTTATTTATTTATTTTTTTTGGGGGGGGGATTTATGATTTAATATAAATTTATTATCAAAACTGTTGTCAATCAAATAAAGGCATAAAATTTTAACAATTTATTTAATCTTTTAAAATGTAATCAAATTGAAAAAAAAAATAAACAATTCCTTTTTTGGTAAACAAAATGCTTTACAACAGAGGTTTACTGTTAAAATTAATTACTGTTTAAAATTCACACAGAGACACACAAAACATGCAGACTTCATATTTTAACAGTCTTTTTGCGATTTAATATTTAGAGACAATAGTCCATAATAGTGATTTGATTAAGTGTACAGTCCTACTTTTGATTTAGTCATCCACAATTTTCCAAATTCCGTGACATTCCGCATTATTCAGTAGATTACATTTTTATGACTCCGCGATCATAGCGCCCTATAGAGTCTTGAGGGTGGACTCTTTAGACATGCACAAGTAAAAACAAAAACCTACATTATAAGTATAACATTTATGCATTTGGCCAAAGCAGCTTACAAAGCAAAAAGTATTCCAGAGAACTGAGTAATAATTCTGTACAAATACCAAATTTTCACTCAGCTCACTAGAATACAGAAACAATATCAACATTTAGGCACTCTCTGCTGAGGTCTACTGATTTTCTGAACACACCATCCATGAGCATTTGTCGGCACTGAGAGTTTTGTAGACTCTAATAAAATGTCAGAGGTGATCAGGCGGCAGAGAGGGCATGAAAAGCTGGTGTGAATTAAATCAGCACATCTGCTAGAAATCTCATTACAGCATCATCCTACACACTCAGCGAGAGGAAAAATTACACTTCTGAAAATGAAAATACAGTACGTGTCTGAAATGAATAGCAATGATGACAACAAACAATCCTAGACCGCTGGATCACAAGAAGAAACCTTCAACAAAATGACTTATGACAGCGATATTTGGGAAAGTGATGAAAACGCTCTCAACAGCTGCTCTCGACAGCTGCTCTCGACAACAAACTTCTGTTTTTCTGACGCACAACATAGTACAGCAAGGCTTATATTTGAATTCGGTCTGTATTTGGAGCAAATTAATGCTTAGCTGTTCTGTCAGATTTGGTTTAACTTGAGTAAACTGGTAAATTAGTTCTGACTCAGCGGTAATTGGTTTCTGTGAACTTCACTGATCATATATCCGTTCTCTAGGCCATGTTACACAATACAGATGCAGTGCACTCATCTATGTCTCCTAAAAAAGACATAAAGAGGCTATGTTCACAATAGAATACTTCCGTACGCCATATTGTGCATTATAAACTGGATACTAAAAACAAATACTGAATATTTAAAAAAAAAAAATTGTTTGCATTATGCAATAACAAAAATTCCAAATCCATCATTCTTATTCAAATCTTATGTACAACCATCTTACCTCAAACTTATGATAGTCTAAAATAATGAGTCAAAACTATAAAAACTTATATAATATTTGAAATTGTTACAATATTCATTATATAAAATGTATATATTATCTCCGGATATGAATTCTGCATCATCAAACTGAAATGGAAGTTCAAATCAGACAAATCATTCATTCTTTGGAGTACAGCATATTATATATATATATATATATACACTGCAGGAGAATATGACATTCTGAACATAGTCACTGTAAACTTCACACAAACTATTAAAAAAAATATTATATATTTAAAAAAAAAAAAAAAACTGCATCAAAACTAGTGTTTAAATCAATTCCACACAGCTGACTTTAAAAAAATGCACTACAAAAACAGATTTATCCATTGAATACGCAGTGAAAATCAATTGATCCTGCCAATTAATCGAGGGTCGAAATGTGCTAAAATTGCATTCGCCAAAAGTAAACTTAATGCAAATTAGCTAGGGGTATTTTTCTTATCCAAAGGGGGAAATGTAAAGTCTTATACTATAGATTATTGCATCCTAAGTATGTAAACAGCACTCTAATCATTTCGCCCTCATTTAGCTGACCAACAAAAACAACCATGTAAAATAATTCAAGGTGCAGCAACATCAGAGAAAGAGCAACAGCGCCCCCTAGAGACTACACTCAGAAATGTCATTCATTGCATTTATCTGCATTTGTCCTGCACCAGATTGTTTGCTGTGAATCCACTGGCATTCCCAAAACTCTTTATATTCACACAAATATTATAATATGGCAGAAGAGGAGCATACAGACAGACTGTAGCTAAAAGCCTTTTACCATTACAAAAGAGTACTGATGCAATACCATGGTACTTTGGAACATACTATGGTACTGAAGAGCGTATGATTGTATTTTGGTACTCCAAGATACTTTCATGGCATCACGCACCATGTCCAAAAAACACAGAAGTACCATAGTACGAAAATATGTATTATTACCATGGTGTATCTTCAAAATAAACATGAAACATATCCATACAATTATGGTACGTTTGTGTAATCAATATTTTGCATTAAAAACAGTAGATGCACAAAAACATTTGACATAACCTTATAATCAACATGTGGCTAGATATACTCTCTGTATAAGTTGTATTCTAATCATGTTCTCTAATAAAAATTTCCTCTTGAAATAGCATGGAATATTGTGTTCTTACCTCTTAAGACAACTTTGGCAGGTAGTTTTCAAGAAATTCTTGGCTATGCAGAATGCATACGGCTCGCAGGAATAGATCACTTCACCGGGTTTGATTTCACGCAGAGCACGCAAACCATTTCCTTTACCCTCACTGACAAACCTCTCTATATTCGCAGCCATCATATCGTAAAAAACATCACCCACACTGAGCGTCCATGTGTCTACATACAGTACATACACATTATGAATGCCCTGTTTGTATTCATGATAGTCAACTTGACACTGCACTGCGCAGGATATTAAAAAAAAAAAATCTAAAACTCAAAAGAAATACATTTCACAACAAAACAGATATTTTCATAGTCATTTCTATATGTGTATAGTTAACAGTTTATATTGAGACGAATGCTTACTGTACATATTAATAGTAACAAATTTCATAATGCGCAAATCTGACGCACTCCTGATCAGCATAATATGTTGAGACGTCGCGGCGACATGACGTACGTAGTGCGCCACCAATAGGATTGCAAAACCATCGGGTCAACAGCATGCGGAGCTCAATGTCACGGACGCGCGTGTTGCGCAGCTTGAATGCGCTTTATTAATGTAGATCCCGTGGACAAGAACCGCATCAGTTGAGGTTAGTTTGGGTTAAAATTGTCTTAAAATTAATAACCAACAATCTGCATGTGAAGAGAGCCTGATAGTTAACGAAGACTTTAGCTGCAAAAGCATAATGTAATGGTGTATCGGCTGATAGGCTGGATTATAGATTAAAATATTTAAGATAGGGAGCAAATGTGTTTAGACCGAGTCTTATTTGCAGTAAATGATATAGGGACCGAGTAAAGAAAATGTCTGATCATAATATAAAGACATTTTTTTAAAATAACATTTTTCTAGTTAAGTTCAGCTGTAAATTATTTTATCTGTTACTGCACTGTGCTTTAGCCAAATACAGTAAAATGTCATGAATTAAATAAGTACAGAAGGTATTTTTACATAAAACTATTCAGGTATGGATTTGCAATTTTATTGCATGTTATATAATTTCAGGCTTCAAGCTCGTTTGTCATCATGGCAGCTTGTGGAGGATGTAGGATCTTTGTCCTGACTTTAAGAACTCTATGTGGACCATCAAGATCTACATCACCCTGCGCTTTGCCTTTGACTACACACAGGATTTTGTCCACCTCTGCGAGAACTTACTCTGCAGACTCATTCTCCTCCGGGTCATGGAAGACCCCGGCTCAGGTGGGCAAACCAGAGCGAATTTCTCTATCCTCAGGAGGTGTTCAGAGGAACCTCTCCGCTGTCGCCGTGCCTCTGCAGGGTCAGTGTCGCCCCCTCTGCCGGTACGACCCTTTAGATTTGGGTGATGTGGATGAGAACACGCAGAAAGCCCTATCCTGTAAACACCTGAGACGGTTCATTGTAGACCCTTCCCTTGCAAGAATTGTGACCGACCACCTCGCAGGAGATATTGATGAAGGAAAAGCTGTTATATTTGAATGTAACCCAGGTGTGTGTCCCTCAACTACTAATTGAATGGCATCAGTGTTTGTAGACATATTCATGTGGGGTTTGTCTCTGTCTGCAGGTCCTGGGGTATTGACACGCGCTTTGCTGAACCGTGGGGCTCAGAGAGTAGTTGCGTTGGAAAGTGACACAAACTTCCTTCCTGAGCTGCAGGTAGACCGCTGAAATGATCTCATCTCATTTTGCTCACTGTTAGCTTTTACCTGACCCCTTTTCTTAATAAATAACATAGTCGTGGGCTATATGGCAGAAATATCTTATCACAATTTTTTTTAGACAGGATGACAAACCATGATTCTTTTTCATGTTGGATTTTTTAATGTTTTGCAAGTTACTGAGCAGTACAGCTAAACTAATTTCCTTATTTAAAAAAAAAAAATTGCCTTACAAGGTAACAAAACATAAAAGAATGACAGACCATTTAGGCCAAAGTAATAGTGGGTGATATGACCAAAATCTTTTCACTTTATTTTATTTGAATATTTTATCTTTATTACTCACTTACTGAATCTGTTATGTGTACTTTTTAAAAGCATTGTTAAAATGCTTATTTTCCAATTTAGGGAGTTTTGTTGTAATAAATGTATGTATAAAATGTACACTACCATCTAAAAGAAGTCTCATTAAGGTTGAATTTAAATGATCAAAAATACAGAAAAAAATGTAACATTGGAAAATATTATTAAAATTTAAAGGGAAAATTATGTCACATGATCCTTCAGAAATCATTCTAATATGCCAATTTGGTGTTCAAGAATTTCCCCAAAATCTTATTTCACTATTTCATCATTTTATCTTTGTTATTAAAAAAAATATAAACTGTAGGATGAATATGATATAAGAAAGAAATTAAATTTAAATTTAAAGCAGCATTCAAGTAAGAAATTGAATAATCAAATGTAAAAATAAAACCCTGCATATTCTTCACTGAAATATAATATGCAACAATTCTTATTAAAGCTACAAAAGTTATATGTCAAGAGTAGTGAGAGATTTTCTCTATTTCTTTTGTTGTTTGATTAACAATATGGACAGTATTAACAGCATGGACAGTAGCAGGTATATTAAGCTGCTGTCACTTTAAGGGTGCGTTTACATGACAACAATGTACTAAAAACGGAAAACTTTTTCCTTTTGCATTTTTCGCGTACAGACAACACCATTGTCAAAATGATCCCTGTTCACACAGATCCGCGAAATCGACTAAGAACGCTGTATTCTTCATGTCACGCCAGTAGTTGGCGATGTCACTTTACAAGAAACACTGCACACCTATAGACTGAACACGTAATACGCATGCACATGACGTCACTGTTTCACAAATTCACATTTGTGTGGTTTACACTGAGATTATAACGGTATCATTTTCAAAAACTTGCACTTTGAAACCCATTTTCAAAAGTTTGCGTTTTCAGGCCCCTGTTGTCGTAAAAGTTTTACATTTTTAGTTGAAAACGGTGTCGTATAAACAGCCCCTAAGACCAATTGCACAGATTCAGTATACTGACACGCATACGATTGATGAAGAACATCAATGCCACATGAGTGTAACCGCGATAGAGAAAATAATCAAAAAACAGCCATAGAACTGATACTGATAGAATGTGTAGCACAATACTGTAAAGGCAGACGGTGGAAACATTTTAATCATTCACAATCTAATATGTTCATATCACACACCCCTAAATAATTTTTGATCTTACAGGACCTGGAGAGCAAACTGGATGGGCAGCTGGATGTGGTTCATTGTGACTTCTTCAAACTGGATCCCATCGGCCACGGCAGCATGAAACCACCCGCCATGTACTCGGAGAAGCTCTTCTCTGACCTTGCCATCTCTGAGGTCCCTTGGTCAGCAGGTTAGTTCCCCAAACATTTAGATTAATGTGGCCGAAAGGGAAGAAAGACGGCCCGTAACACAAGGATGAGTAAACAATCACTTTAAGCAAGGCATAAATATGTGGTTTGGATAAGAAAACCTCTCAATGCTTTTTCTGTCTTTCCATTTCTAAAACAGATATCCCGGTGAAGGTTGTAGGGATCTTCTCACACAGGAATGAGAAGAGCATACTGTGGAAGCTGATTTACAACCTGTTTGAGCGCCGTTCCATTTTCCACTACGGACGTGTGGAGTTGATCATGTTCATCAGCAAGAATGAATACATGGTGAGTTCACATGTACAAGAAAGTGTAAACGGTTCAACCAAAAATTAAAACTCTGTCATCAAGGGACAGAAATCTCTCAGATTTCATTAAAAATATCTTCATTTGTGTTCCAAAGATGAACGAAAGTCTTACAGGTTTGGAACGACATGAGTGTAAATGATGACAGAATTTATCTTTGGGTGAACTATCCCTTTAAGCAATATAAAAAGCAGGATTTGGAGCTTTCCAGTTGGATCCAAGTATGAATTATGATTCTTTTCTCTGACAGAAACTAGTGACCCCTCCAAGAGATTACAAGAACTACCTAGCTTTCAGTGCTCTCTGGCAGATGGCCTGCGATATTGAGTTACTGCATGAGGTGAGACATTTTGTTATCATTTATGCATTGTTACATTTTCCTGGGAATAATTTATCAGTTAATTATTAATGTGTTTGTACTGTATTTCTGCTTTGTCCTCATTACCAGGAGCCATTGTCATCTTTTTTGACTATAACCAAGAGGACTAAAAAGTCCACCTCAAAGAGCACTGTAAGTATTTTCACACAAGTAATATCACTCTAGGATTCATCATCTGTTTATATTGTATTAGTGATTCAGGAGAGGCACTGTGTCGTCAGCACATCCCTCTGTCCAATTTGTTAATTAATTTAATTGTGGTTCTTCTTAATGAATCACTTGAAATAATTAGTGAATCAGTCTGAATCAATCATATGAGTCATTGATCGGAATCATATGCTGACTGAGCCAGACAACTCATTTTCTCACTAAATAAGCTCAGATTGATCACTCAATTACTGAATTGCAGGTAATCTCGAAATGAGCTGAGAAACGTTAGTCCGTTATATGTACTTGTAGTCTGTAATGTTAGTAACTATGTGTTAGAGCTGCACGATTCTGGATAAATTGACACAATTTTGTTGTTGTTGTTTAAAGTAGAGATCACGATTCTCCCACAATTCCAAATAGACAACTAAACAAAATAACGTATTTTACTGTGTGGTTGAAAAGACTCCGTCTGGGTCAGTGGCAGCACCAACGCAGACTTGTGCGATTTCAGTGCGATCATACTTGTCAAAGACATCACCAAATAGAGTCCAATTAAATTCAATTTCTTGAATGAGGAGGTTAATGTCCTCTACAAAAAAGTTATCCAGTATTTCCATGTTTTGTTTTGTTTTTTAATTTGCCCTCTTTTTTTTCCCCCCAAAGCTATCCCAGAGTGATAACCTGTGCTTGGTGCGGATAACCCCACGTGAGGACTTGTTTAACTCTCACCTAACTCCCTTGAATGGCAGCACTCTGGTTTTGATGGTGAAACAATGCCTTGCCAAAAGGAAACGCAGATTGATTGAACAAATTAAGTAAGCTTTTGACCTGTATTTGTGTACAAACTAGAATTTCTGAGTGAACAAACATTTTTAAATTAATATAATAGGTTATATTCACACCTATCTTTGATGTCTTCCAAAGCTCATGGAGTCCTGGCAGTGGATCAGAGCTCATTTCAAAGCTCTGCTTCCTTGATGACACAATGACAGGCGACGTCTACCCTGAAGAATACAAGCGTCTGTTTGAGCTAATGGAGCAGTCAGGAAACTTCACTGAGAGTTGGCTTTATGAGGAGATGCTAGAAACCACACACACCGGTCATGCCTAACACCACCCGGGACGCATTACCTACAGAGCTAATCATGGATGAAAAACAAAAGGAAGTTTTATATGGAAGAGACAGCTAAAAGAGAAAACACTGTTTTGCTTAAAGACACCCAAAACCTTAATGATGGCTAATATTTAGACAGACATGTCTATGAAAGACTTTACATTTTGATAAAGTTGTATTTAGTAATAAACTATGGACTGGAGAAACCGTTTTGGTTGTTGGTGACCACTGGTTGGATACCTTTGGACAAGTTTGGAGACTTTATTGGTATCAAGAAAAATATTGTCACATTTTCAGAGAGGTACTGTTGCCATGCTGGACCCATGAAGCCAATAACATTGTGTGTCCTACTACAACTACACCATACCTCCTGATCGCTTTGATAATAAGTAGGAAATATTAAACTTCAACATAACAGGAATAAAAATAAGTTTGTAATCCTAATGATTACATTACCAAACCCAGTTATGATGTAAATTTTCAAAAGTACTCTGATATTATGTTTTTTTTTCTTCATGTTTGAATGTTTGTTGTATTTAAATATGAATTTTGTAATAAACGACAAATGTGAGAATTGCTTGGTTTTGAAAATCTAAAAAATATCAGAGAAGGATAAACCAGTGAAGGATTAAAAGTTTAAAGGGTAGTTCACCAAAAAATGAAAAGAAAAGAAATGAAAAGTCGCTTGTCTATTTTCTAACTTACTAAAGTAACTAAACAGAATGAACTACTAAATTATTACTTAAATTATAATTTCATCCACAAGGTGGCATAACGTACCATGTAATCAATCAATTATCTTCTGCAAATTTATGAATCCTACTATGGTAAAAGGTTCTTGAATATTAAGTACATGTTACGTGTGTGGAAGGTTACCAAGCATAGACTATAAAAAAAAAAAAACAAAGCAATATCTGCATGAACTAAATAACCTACTCGCTAACATATACAGGTGCATCTCAATAAATTAGAATGTCGTGGAAAAGTTCATTTATTTCAGTAATTCATCTCAAATTGTGGAACTCGTGTATTAAATAAATTCAGTGCACACAGACTGAAGTACTTTAAGTCTTTGGTTCTTTTAATTGTGATGATTTTGGCTCACATTTAACAAAAACCCACCAATTCACTATCTCAATAAATTAGAAAACTTCATAAGATCAATAAAAAAAAAGGATATTTTAAACAGAAATGTCAGGCTTCTGAAAAGTATGTTCATTTTTATGCACTCAATACTTGGTTGGGCCTCCTTTTGCATGAATTACTGCCTCAATTCGGCGTGGCATGGAGGCGATCAGCCTGTGGCACTGCTCAGGTGTAATGGAAGCCCAGGTTTCTTTGATAGCGGCCTTCAGCTCTTCTGCATTGTTGGGTCTGGTGTCTCTCATCTTCCTCTTGACAATACCCTATAGATTCTCTATGGGTTCAGGTCTGGTGAGTTTGATGGCCAGTCAAGCACAGTAACACCATGGTCACTGAACCAGCTTTTGGTACCTTTGGCAGTGTGGGCAGGTGCCAAATCCTGCTGGAAAATGAAATCATCATCTCCATAAAGCTTGTCAGCAGAAGGAAGCATGAAGTGCTCTAAAACTTCCTGGTATACGGCTGCGTTGACTGTGGACTTCAGAAAACACAGTGGACCAACACCAGCAGATGGCATGGCACCCCAAACCATCACTGACTGTGGAAACTTCACACTGGACTTCAAGCAACATGGTTTCTGTGCCTCTCCACTCTTCCTCCAGACTCTGGGACCTTGATTTCCAAATGAAATGCAATATTTACTTTCATCTGAAAAGAGGACTTTGGACCACTGAGCAACAGTCCAGTTCTTTTTCTCCTTAGCCCAGGTAAGATGCTTCTGACGTTGTCTTTGGTTCAGAAGTGGCTTGGTACATGGAATATGACAGTTGTAGCCCATTTCCTGAAGACGTCTGTGTGCAGTGGCTCTTGATGCACTGACTCCAGCTTCAGTCCACTCCTTTCGAAGCTCTCCTAAGTTCTTAAATCGGCTTCGCCTGACAATCTTCTCAAGCCTGCGGTCATTCCTTTCACTTGTACACCTTTTCCTACCACACTTTTTCCTTCCAGTCAACTTTCCATGAATATGCTTTGACACAGCACTCTGCGAACAGCCAGCTCTTTCAGCAATGACCCTCTGTGGCTTACCCTCATTGTAGAGGGTCTTGATGATCGTCTTCTGGACAACTGTCAAGTCAGCAGACTTCCCCATGACTGCTGTTGTGATTACTGACCTAAACCCAGTATTTATACCCTGAGAATGGTAATTTAATAGAACTTGAAATTAAATATTCTAATAATTTGAGATACTGATTTTTTGATTTTGATGAGCAGCAAGCTGTAATCATCAAAATGAAAACAAAAAAGTCTGGAAATATTTTACTTTATGTCTAATAAATCTAGAATATATTTAAGTTTTACTTTTTGAATTAAATTACAGGGGGAAAAAAAATAACTTTTTCATGATATTCTAATTTATTGAGATGCACCTGTATATATAAAATTGAATATAACTATCTTAACGCATAGGTTCCCAAGCAACAGTAGCATGTATTTGAGTAGCGGGAGCTGAAGTACCCGGATAGCAGGAGGAGGAGCTGCGCAGACAGCTGAAGTACCCGGATGATTCACAGGAAGAGCTGCGCAGACGTGCAGTAGAAACACAAACACATCAGCCGACAGTCAAGAGCGCGGTTGCCTCTCCATCCGAATTCAAAGCACCTGCCCGATCGATCTGTAAGTGCTTTCTCTTATTTTTAATGCAATATTTATGAAAGAGAATATTCGCTTTTGAAATGCAGAATGATACGTGCAGCTTGTTAAAATAAAGGCTTGATGCACTTATGATGCTATGCATGTTAGCGCTTGAATTAATGACAGCTCCATCTGCTCTATCCGCTCTATCCGTACCACTGACACCTTATGTGATAAATAACACTTCTGTTAGAAGTTAGACATATGTGATATGTGCAGTGATGAAAGCGGCTTTTATAGAGCTTGAATCCTGCATCTTTATATGAATATGAAAGATGTTTTGATGCATGGATCATATGTGTCTATATATATACCATGATGGACACACTGCATTATATAATATCAACATCTGTTTTCATCCAGCTGCAGCATGAATGTTCTGTGTTGATTTCTCTTAGTTTATAAGCATAAATATTAGGACAGGAAAAGTGAATGGGGATTGAAGTTTAAGCATTATTTGAAGTGTCATGTGTCAGAACAGAATGAGCTTACTGAACGTGAGATATACATGTTATGCCAAAAATGTTTTGTTCATAAGTGTTTAGTAACTTTATTTATACTCTTAATACAGTGGAAGAGATCACTGACTGTTATGCCAGGCAGGCGATCAAGTCAGTTGACAGTGTCATTTCAATGTATTGACTCACCACAGAGGTCACAACCCTTCCTAAAGGTCAAATTTTGACAGTTTAGTTTTGCTAGCCTACACTTTTCTTGTATTATCATTAAATAGCTATTATTACATAATAAGGGATGATATACAGCCAGTTGGTCATTATCATAAAATAAAGCAGTTCAGGGTGATGCAACATGATCTTGAACACCATGTCAGGAATTTTTACAACATTACTCATCATCTTGTATTCAGGGTGGATGTTGTGTTTGTTTATAAAATTAATACAAAATGAATAATTAATTTTCATTTTGTAATAATGACAACAGTCATTCTTCAGAAATATCTGACTGCTTATAGAGTGCAACAGCACCAGTCCATTTTTTCAATGGCATTGGTTCCAGAAGTATTATTCCCATTTAATTTTTCTCTTAGAAATTAAAAAAGGCTTCATTTAAGAGTTAGAAGCCATGATTAAAGCTACAAGAAGAATCACAACATTAGAAACTTTGATTTGAAGCAATGAAGTATTTGAAAATCAGGCAAAAAAAAAAAAAAAAATGAAGATACAACTCTGTGTACTTAATAGCTTTAATGATGGAAAGAACTACAATCCCATGAAGCATTGTGAAGGACATTATGGAGAAATTATGGAAAAACAATGGAGAAATATACAACTATTTATTTAATAGTGTATATATAATCAATATAATATATATAATCAATATCTTAAAATAAATAGTTTTATAAGTTTTATATTTCTCCATTGTTTTTCCATAATTTCTCCATAATGTCCTTCACAATGCTTTATGGGATTAGATACACACAGAGATTACATAGATATTTTTTTACGTTTATTGCAAGATATGTATATTATTATATGTAAATATTTAAGTAGTTTGAGAGTGTATAGGGAAACTATGGGTGTGATCATACTTTTAGTTCGGTTCTGTTGGTCCAGACCAAAAAAAGAAAATGATACTTTGGTCCACTTTGGTGCACACAGGGTTCGGATGGCAGCATTCACAGTTATTCAAATGAACAGAGCAGTCGCACCAGACTTCGTTGTAATCTAACCAAACCTGCCAAGTGTGAACACACCCTATCTTTAGTGCGTAATGGGAGTCGGCAGGTGCTAAAGTGTTCTTTTTGCACAGTTTACTTGTTATGATTCTCTGATTGGTGGAGAGTTTTTTTTTTCTCTCTTCTCAGAATCATGGGTAATGTAGTTTTTCACCAGCTGAACTTGTTTATTTAAAAAATAGGTTATAAATAATGCATCTGACAGCTTCAACAAAAGCATTTACCATCGAATAACAATCTCGTAGCTCACAGTAGGTCTTTCTTTAAAGGTCTATTAATTTATCGTTCACATAAAGCGATCGTGTCTCTTCAGAAAATTTGGACTGAACCGCTCAATTCATATGGATTAATTTTATGATCTCTTTTTGAAGCGTCAAATTGGTAGTTTCGTAGCTGTCAACGGAGGGACAAAAAGCTCTCAGATTTCATTAAAAAAAAATCTTCATTTGTGTTCTGAAGATGAATGAAAGTATTACAGGTTTGGAACGGCATGAGGGTGAGTAAATAATGACAGAATTTTCATTTTTGGGTGAACTAACCCTTTGATGATAGTTCATTAATATGTTAATTAAGTATATCAGAAATGTGGAAGGAGTTTGAGTATTACTTCTCATTTCAACTTTTAGTTTAAAATCAGAATAGAGGATTGAGGTGGATTTCACAGATGGTTTTGAAGAATGCTATGCATGTCAGACACATTTTGGTCTAGCTACTCCAGTCATGCTTGTTATTCAGGCTAAATAAACCTATTTTCATCACTCTCTCTCTCTCTCTCTCTCTCTCTCTCTCTCTCTCTCTCATTCACCCCACAGGCTTTAATGTTTTTAAATGAGCTAATGAGAGAGTGCAGCTGTCTTTGATTATTAATGAGTTCTCTCTTAAAAGAATGCAGATGAATGAACATGGCAGCTCACATACCCAAATTTCTGCTTGCCATAACATGACCGACCTCATGTTATTTTGGCTGTGCCCTTTAAAATGTCAACTATTGACAAAAAAATCCTCCCCATGACATGTTAAAGCGGTCACGAGCCCGGGACAGTAGCTATTTATCACCTGTACCTAGTCACTAAGAATTAATACAAAGCCAACACGTGTCAGGCAGGTTTACCTGGCCCTTCTCGATGATGTGGTTTGGACGTGTGTAGGTGGTCACACCGCAGGCACAGATCTGATGGTCCCCAGCTCACTGAGTCACTGTGTTTGTCAGAAAGGCGAATAAATGCCTGGGGTCTGCTGTGAGTCAGTCCGCTCATCTACAGGGCCAAATAACATCAGGTCCTCTACACAAACAGCCAGGTTCTTTATGGATGCAGTTCCCTGTTTTATAATGATTCATTGGTTCACTTCATTTATTTTATTAATTGTAGCATAATGGTAGAGTTCTTGTATAAAGGAACGAAAGGCAAGTTTAATTGTATAGCACATTTCATAAGTAATAGTGCTTTACATAAAAATAATTTAAAACAATCATAAAAAGAGGCAAAAAAAAAAAAAAGATTTAAAATGGATGGAAAATTAAGTTTTAGTATGTTCTTTTGTCATTTTTATTCGTTTTTGCCATATTTCTGTTTAGCGTTAATTTATATTTATTTCAACTTTAGCTTCTGTAATTTTAGTACATTAACTTAAACTTATTTCAGCTATATTTGCCAAGGCAACATTAATTAACATTAATCTAATTACTTTTTTTTAATTATTATTATTATTTCAATTAATGAAAATGATTTTAATAGTTTTAGTTAACAATACAACACTGGATTTAGCTCAGTTTGTTTATGTAATGCACATTGTTCTGCCCGAAGCGTTATCATTGCACGCAGTGACCTATAAGCATCGTAGTATTCATTCATTCATTTATTCGTGTCTGCGGCTCCAGAATCCCCCTGAGCAGATGAAAAACAAACAGGCAATCTGCTTTAAGATCTGTAAGATGCTGTATGATATTGCATAAGCTCTGTCATGAGACGGTATACTATAACAACCCAATGGGGACCATCATGGAAAATCTCCATGGTGTATGAATTCACTATTCAGGGGAAGCAAACAATCAGTGAGAGAGAGAGAAAGAGAGAGAGATAGCATATTGACTATATAGTGCATTTTCTACATCAGTTTAATACAGCAAACTAAAGGGACACAGGACGGTAGGTTGGTGCTGATATGTGTTTATGAATGATGTTAGTAATTTTACACAGTTTTGTTGCTTTCTTGTTTGTTTCTGTCTGGTTATGAGTATTTTGTTGTTGTTGGGAAATCCCAAGTAATTTGTTAAGCATGCTTGTATGAAAAGGGTTGAATCCATTCAAACTAAAACTTGATTCAGTGATTCATTTGTATCATGTTTACAAAAGCCTCTGAATTTTCCATATATTAAAATGTTTTAGTTTAAGATACTATTGCTGAACATTATATGAATTGTTATATTAGTACATATTAATGAAACTAATTTTTCCTTTATTTAGATAAAAACATGTCTTGATTATTTCTAATTTGATTTTTAGTGTATTTCATTTCTCATTGCATGGAACATTTTAACTAATTACATGTACAATGGTGGTTCTTTAAATTGAATATTTGGGAAGAAAGAAAAAAAAAAAAAAAAAATATATATATATATATATATAATTGTATAAAAAATAATTGTTTCACGTAATATATAATGTAATTAGTTTAAACAATATTTTTTTTTCAAATTATATATTAGATTTTCTAAATCTATTTAAGATAAAGTAATAATAATTTATTATACATTGATTTATATTTATTTTTGTTAAAACCAATTTTTAAAATTCCTTTGTGAAAGATTATCTGTAATGATATCATGTAAAATGATACCAAACCCACTGAGCTGAAAAAACACATTGACAAAAAACTATTTTTCATTTGTCTTCTGATTAGTACAACTATAAACAAATGCAAAAAAAAACAGACAAATGGAGAAATCTCAAGTGTTTTGATTCATGCACTGCACTCAACCAGCTTGAAGTGGAATTATGGGTAAACTATGAGTCAGTTCTCTTAAAGGCCAGTGAGCTCTTTACTTTTCATGATGGCTCACGGCCATAAAAATGTCTCTCTGATTTGTTCTCCAGCGGCCGAGCAGGAGCACTGTTGAGTGGCTGAGAGGCCTGCAGGGGTTCGAGTGGATCTTCATGCTCTCGGTCAGCTGGACCTTATGGACGACGGACAGTGGCAGAGCGATGGCCCAGTGCAGCGGGGAGGACTAAACGACCCCGACCTCTTAAATGACTCTGATTCCAGCCGCAGCCCGGACGAGAACCAGAACCGACTGGTGGAGGAAGCAGAGGAGGTCGAACAGGGGCCCCGTGGTGGACAGAAGCCTGTCAGACAGGATAATACTAATAACAATGGTGATGATGAAGATTATGACAGCTCCAAGGTGGAGGAAGAGGAAGAGGAAGAAGAGGAGGATAGTAACAGTGGTGCGTACTCTCCAGAGCTGGATGGACACATCCGAGACTCACCAACACCCAGTCCCAGTCCCACAGGTAACAGACACTGTCAAACAGAGACAGAGATGTTTGAAATAAAAATATAGTACTGAATGTCAGCTTGCTTATTTTGCTTAAGATAAGGATTTATTAAGTCCACATGTCATACAAACTAAGCTTCTAACCACAGGTCGAGAGCTGTCGTTCCAACCACAAAACTTTGTGTTGCTGTTTAAATAAAAATACTCCTAAAGTATTTAATATATGATTTAGAAGTATTTTTCATTGTTAAAGGTGCAATATGTAAATTTTAGCGCCATCTAGCGGTGAGGTTGCGAACTGCAACTAACAGCGCACACCCCTCGCACCCCTCCCTTTTGGAGAAGCTACGGTGGCTGTCTGGCCTACACAAGACAAAGATGTCTTCTTACTTCTAACAAAGAACGGTCTCTGCTTCTAATAAACCAGACAACTACTACTACTACTACTACTACTACTACTACTACTAATTCATGCATATTCAACGTAGTGACGATGCAAGCTGCCTCTAAAAACACGAACGATTTAGAAGAACAACAACATAGTGATGAAACGCGCTCTGTAGAGCAGTTTGTCCATTTAGGGCTACTGTAGAAACATGCCGGCGCATAATGACGACTTGACATGGAGGGGGGACCTGCAGTGTATGAGATAGAAATGGCTCACTCTAAGGTAATAAAAACATAACCATTCATTATGTAAGGTCTTTATACACCACTGAAAACATAGTTATGTATATTATATTGCATTTCTGTCAATAGATCCTCCTAAATTTTACATATTGCACCTTTAATTAATGTTGACTAATGTTAATAAATGAAACCTTATTGTAAAGTGTTTAAAAAAATGTATTAATTGTATTATAAATGGTAATTGAAATAAAGCTGAATTAAATGAAATATATTTGCTGCAAAATTAGGTGTTCTTAGGTGCTTAAAACTTGAATATTAGAAATGTTGCCTTGGCATTGGCAACTAACTAAGTACTAAAATGACTAAAAGTAAAACTATAACAAAAAGCAATTAAAGCTAAATAGAAATATTAAAAACTCTATTAAAAATGACAAACACATAGAAAAATTACTAACACTTAAAATAAAATGAAAATTGGAAATAATTTGGAAATAATTTAAAAAAAGCTAATTCAAAATATTAATAAATATTACAGTAGTATATCAATAATACTAAAAAAGAGTGAATCAGAAATCTTTAATCATCAAGTGTGATTGCATTCATTTCTGGATATCATAATACAGCATTTTTTTTAGCTTTCCATAAATTACAGTAAAATACCGTTTGTTCAGATGTGCTATGGCTAAACAAATGAATTATCTTTGCATTCAAAAACCAAATTTCTGTTCGTTTTCACATGTCGTTCATTATTAAAACAGATTCTACAGTACATTAAGTCCCATAGCAGAGTCAGTTAATCAGTCCCAAAGCTTCACGGAATGAGAGCACAATGTGAAATTCTCCTCGTGTTGACCTAGAAGCAGTCATCCCAAGTTAAATGGTTGTGTTTTTGAGCCATGTGTCAGTGCATGTGAATGTTCACAGTTCTCACACCAAAAACAAATCGCTAGCTCGACTAGGAGTTAGTCTGTGCAGAGTTTTTTTTAGTCAAGCTCTCATCTGCTATGGTGAGAATTTCTGAGGAAGATCTTGTCCTTTGCCAAAGATTGTGAGGTTTGTGGCCTTGAATAATTACAACATATTCAAGAGTTCTGAAAATCAGTAGCAAGTCAATGAGATATCCTTGAGCACACCTGTATATTCCTTCCCTTAAAGGAATAGTTCACCCAAAAATGAAAATGTTGACATAATTACTCACTGTATAGTTTCTTTCATTTGCTGAACACAAAAGAAGATATTTTAAAGAATGTTGGTAACCAGACAATTGACAGCACCCATTGACTTCCATAGTATTTTTTTTCCTACTATGGAAGTCAATGGGTGCCGTCAGCTCTCTGGTTACCAACATTCTTTAAGATATCTTCTTTTGTGTTCAACAGAAGAAAGAAACTATACAGGTTTGAAACAACTTGAGGGTGAGTAAATGATGACGGTTTTTGTTTTTTTTTGGGTGAACTATCCCTTTAAAGTCACATGAAGAAATTGTGCTTGGTAACGTTTTATGCCAGTCAGATGGACTTTTTCTGTCAAAGTTTGCTAGGATAAATCCATTAAATTCTACTAATGTTAAACTTAAGATTAGTAATCCCTATGCTCTGCTTGGAACGCTCAGGAACCAGGTCACACTTGTATACAAAAACAAAAATGACTGATACTAAATGGTCCTTGGACATTAAATTGTTTCTGGGGCACAGCCCAGTCCAAAACAGTGTGAACCTGTCATTGGCTTGATCAGGCTGTAGGTGGAGAAGAGTTTTTATTGTCTCTGAGGAGTTGGGCACCTTGAGTAATAGGGCTAGACTTTTGTTTCTATTTTTGCTTTAGAGCGAGTGACTGTATTCCATTGTTGTTGTGCAACTTTTAGACAGGTTTGAGTGGCATGAGTAATATGTGCCAACCTCTATAGTGAGATATATCTGTGTTTATGTGCAAACACTGGGTGCAGTCGCTCCATTGAATTTAAAGGAACATTTTAGATGCCTGTGTGTTAGATGTACTGTAATGAAAATGCACTTTAGGTGTTAGGGGCCGTTTACACGACACCATTTTCAACTAAAAACATAAAACTTTTTATGCGCTTTGGCAGTTGAAAATGCAAACTTTTGAAAATGGGTTTGAAAGTGTGATTTTTTTTTTGAAAGCGATACCGTTATCACCTCAGTGTAAAATACAAAAACACAAATTTGTGGAAACGATCATGCACATGCGTATGTTCAGTCTATTAGCGCATAGTGTTTCTTTACAATGTGACCTTGCCAGCTACTGGCCTAGCATGCATAATACTGCATTTTTAGTCATTTTCACGGATCTTTGTGAATAGGGATTGCTTTGACAATGGTGTCGTCTGTACACGAAAAATGCTAAATTTTTAGTACATTATTGTCCTGTAAACGTACCCTTAGATAACCACATCAGATAACATTAACTAAAATTAAAAACATTTTTTAATTAAAATAAAGCTGAAATAAAATAAAGCAAAGGTGAAATAATATTAAATAAATTATAAAAGAATTAGATGAAAAACTAAATAAAAATAAAAATTTTGCCTTGACAACTAATTGAAGCAAGTTTAAATCGAAGCACTAAAATTAAAAATGGAATAAAAAGAATAAAATGGAAATAAAAAAAAAAAATGAAACTGAAATAAATGCAAATTAAACCTAAATAGTGATATGTTAATAATAATAATAAATGCCAAAAGCACATAACAAAAATGTAACTAAAAATGAAAATAAGACAATTCACAATATTAATTATTAGTGTATAAATAATACTAAAATAATACTGAACCACTTAAATTAAAGTCCATTGGTAATAATTATGCTAAAATGCCATACAGTTAGTGTTACTCGAGTAAAACCATAGTAAATGATCAGTGTCAGCACTTTTTAAAGAGGATGTCATATTTGTCTTTTCAGTGTCAGAGGGGCTTGTCAGTCCTGAAGGGACCCCTCACAGCGATGCTGGTTCACCCCAGGGCTTCGGCCACCCCCTGGCGGCATCTCTTCAGGAGCTGGGGGAGCGGGGAGACCACCCTCTTCTGCCACACTGCCTCCATCAGGTCTCATACTAATGTTGCACATCTCTTCTCTGAGGGTTTTCACACAGCACTTAACCCTAGGTTATTGTCATTCTAAACCCCGGTTTAAACCTCGAGTAAAGGAAAATTTCACACTTGTAATTTAAAAGCAGGGATAGCACCGTTTTTACCTGGGCTTATGAAACCCTGTCCCAGAACAGGGTTAGCACTGCTTTTGTGCTGTTAACCCTGCATTGCGGTGCCAAACATGTGCAGTGTTAAATGATGCAGTGTTAAATGATGCAGTGTTAAATGATGCAGTGTTAGAATGTTTCGACTAGATGCTTAGCAACAGACAACTGATCATGTGCTGTTTAAACAGTCATTTCAGCATTTGATGGAAAAAAATGTCAAATGTCAGTTGGAGTGAAGAGACAGTTTCATTCTTACCTTTATAGTCCGAAAAGTCCATTCAGAAAAAAACCTGATAGTACAGTCGGCAATATACAATATGGGACAGGTGAATGCTAGAGCTCTTATGTAAACAGGTTGCGTGCTGCGTTCGTCCAGTCAATGACACTGACACCATATATATGCAAATAAGAACGTTAAATCAGGGTTTAGCAATGTACAGTGTGAAACGGCAGCTTATGAATACCTTGGATTATTTGTTCACCCCGGGTAAATTATGAGCAGTGTGAAACGTGACTCAAGATAACCCAAGATTCTGTTTGCCTGGGGTTTAGAATGACCCAGGGTTAACTATTTCAAGAGTAAAAAGCCCTCATGTGTGTCTCTCTGTTCAAAATGAGTACTGAGGTGTTAAATTAAATGTTGTTAACAAGTAAATGTCATCTCTCACCATTCATTCATTAGTGCATGCTTGTCTGTTCAAACAGAGTGTATTTAGATTTGATGCAGTATTTTATTTCACATGACTGAAAACAAGGCTATAAGGGATTGATTTTTAGGTGTTGAGTATGTTGTACAAAATAATAAATCATAAAAACATATATAAATATATATTAAAAAATCTAAATAGAGATTGGATGCACTGCCTTTGGTTCCAATACCAGGATGAGAAACCTTTTCTTCTCCTTTTTCAAAGTTGATTAGGCTATTGATTTTGCTAGCGTAATTTGATCAAAAATATAGTAAAAACAGTAATATTGTGCAATGTTATTACAATTTAAAATTACTGTTTTCTATTTTAATATTTTAAAATGTAATTTATTCCTGTGATGGCAAAGTTGAATTTTCAGCATCATTACTCCAGTCTTCAGTGTCACATGATCCTTCAGAAATCATTCTAATATGCTGATTTGCTGCTCAAGAAACATTTTTTTCATCAATGTTGAAAACAGTTTTGCTGCTTAATATTTTGGTGGAAACCTTTTTTTTCAGGATTCTTTGATAAATAGAAAGTTTAAAACAACAGCATTTATTTGAAATAGAAATCTTTAGCAACATTACAAATGTTTTTACTTTCACTTTTGATCAATTTAATGTGTCCTTGCTGAATAAAAATATTACTCAAAAAGAAAATAATCTTACTGACCCCAAACTGCATCTGTTAGCTTGTTCACTGCCAGCAGATGGTGCAAAACTCTTCAGTGACTTCCGTCTGTGCATGAGCCAGATCCTGAGATGAATTTGCCTGGACTGTTCCACGTTGTTCAATAATAACTCGTGTTAGTCTGTTGTTGCTGTTGGCCCATGCTGATAACATTGACTGATAGCAGAAGTATCTGATAGCAAGCAGAATAACAAGCACCTTAAATGGTCAAGCTCTATTAAATGTTTATTTGAGCTTGACCTTATTCAGCGTGTTTTACAAGAACATGCTCAGATGCTCAGCTGGTTTTGTATCATCCTGAGGAGAGGTTTACATGAAGCTAAAAGACTACGAAATCACTTTTTTTTCCCCTGTGGATTTTTGTTCTTATAAGAGGTTTTAAAGGGAACAAATCATAGATTTTCTTTGCGCTTTTTAACATAAAATCAATCAGTGTACTATGTAAACATTAACAACAAAGCTCCTTCCCCAGTCCACCTGGATCATTTATTGAAAGTAAGCTGCAAAAGTGGGTCGTTCAGAAATGTCCTCTCATGTTTATACAGCTATTTAGGCTGTGAACGGCAATTTTAAATACGTCGGTAGAAGAGATTTTGAATATTGAACATTCTATCAATGTAAGTCAAGTCAGTGCGATTTATATATGTGTCTATGTATGTATGTGTATGTATGTATATATAATGTATGTACAGTCAAACCAAAATTTATTCAGACACCTTGAACATTTCATTCATTAATACAGTTTGTTCACTGTACTTAAAAAAAAAAAATGGTAATAAAATATGACAAGATCTCTTAGTTAAACTGTGTCAGAAAAAAATAATCTTAATTATGTCAGATAACATTAAGCAGAACATGGTCAGGTCAATAATTTTTGGTTCCAAATTTTTATCCATTTTACTGGTAGTCCACTGTATGAAGAATTTTTGGGTATAATATGTCACAGTTTACTTTATTTTGCTATCCTCACTTACATAAATGAACTATAGTGTCCTGCACCCACTTGTAAAAATATATCAAAAATATAAAAAAATGTCTGAATAATTTTTGGTTTGACTGTAGATGTATGTATGAATGTATACCTAGTTCTGTCACGAAACTCTAGATGGCGCAGGCAGATGGGTCCTTAATGCAATCGTACATCATTACATCATAACATTAAAAATCTCTCTCTCTCTCTCTCTCTCTATATATATATATATATATATATATATATATATATATATATATATATATATATATATATATGAGAGAGAGAGATTATTTTTATTATCAATAATAATTAAATATTATTGATAAATATTAAATAAATAAATAAAAAATAAATAAATATTAATACATAGTTTTCAGTATTATTTTAGAATTATTTAAATTACAGTTTTATTATGTATTAATATTTTGAAATCGATTTTATTAGATCATATTTTCAGTTTTCATTTTAAATTTATAATAAATGTATTTATATTTTAAGTTTTAGATTTGTTATGTGCTTTGTCATTTTTATACATTTTTTTTCGTTTTACTTTAGTGTTCATTTATATTAAATTTAGTTTTAATAAAAATTATACTACTTCATCTTAAACTTATTTTAAGTTGTTTTATTTATTATGCTTTCTTTCAGATACTTAACGTGCTGCTATCAGTCAATGTTTCAGCACAAGCAAACAGCAACAGACTAACACAAGACTATCAGTTGAGCAGTTCAGTACAGTGCTAGAAAAAATACTACAAAAATGTAGAATATGAACCCTTTAAACTCAAGCAAGTGCCTCATATTTATGTAGATCTCTTGGCGCTGACCAGCCTTATGCAGATTAGAAAGATGAGGAATGAAAGAGAGATAAAAAGAGCCAGATTATGCAGAAAGAATTCAAGTGTTGTAAAGACAAAAGGTCAGAAGGTTTTACTGCCGCCCACTCAGTGAGACATCTCTTGTGTTGTACTGAGTTGACTGCACTCATCCTGTAGTGATGTTCACCCTGCCTGAGGCCATCTTCACTCACAACTGCCTGTTGCTGACTTTACTGTGCTAGGAGTTTAAAGAGAGCTGATGTCAGGAGTTTTACTCAATGGGAATGAGTTTTTGCACCTCAGATAGCAATTACGTACATGCAGGTGTACTAGAATAAATGCTGTCTGAGGTGAAATGACTTGTTTATCTGGTATAAAACATCTGTTAATTTACATTAAGTGCTTATGCTGCATGTTTTGGCTGTGCTTCATCTGTATAATTATTGGTAACACTTTATAATAACTGTCATTAACAATCATTATATAATGCTTAACAGATCAGTAATTCAAATAGATTCATATGATATGTAATTCAATGTTTCATCACCACTGAATGTACAGTACATGCATTATATAATATAATACAATTTATCATTGTTGTGGTTTATAGTTAATGTAGGATGTTACCTAATGATGCTCTTCACTGTGTGATTTAATGCATAATAACTCAGGGCTAATATCCTTTCTTTACAGATTGCAGAGTCATTTATGCATGAGGAGGACTGTATCCTTAATGTTATTGTTTGTTCACATACAAGGCACTGCGTAATGGTGTGTTTGAACAGCCTTTGGTGTTTTATTGATGCTTGTTCCATTATAGCTCCTATTTTATACCCCATTGTCTTTGTTATTGTAACAGAATCAGGGATCCTTGCAGTGTTTATGGATATTGAGCTGTTTATTATATTACATGTAGTGCATTACTGCAGTCAGTCATCGTCTTATATGATAGTATTTCACTAGCATTCTTTAGGTTCGGTGTTGTAAAGTGCATTGGTGCTTTGGGGTTTCCCACTTGCTGTGGATTTTCCTGAACCAGAGCATTTTCCAGATGAGAGAGCAGTCAGGTTCATACAGTTAGAGAGACTCTATCATGAACGTCTACTGTCCAACCTCACCGCTCTACAGCAACAGTGGGGTAAGTGGCTTCTGGTAAACTGTTACTCAGAGG
Source organism: Mylopharyngodon piceus (assembly GCA_039654765.1). Taxonomy (NCBI): domain Eukaryota; kingdom Metazoa; phylum Chordata; class Actinopteri; order Cypriniformes; family Xenocyprididae; genus Mylopharyngodon; species Mylopharyngodon piceus. The sequence goes on from CM077449.1 coordinate 20,846,313, forward strand.
TTCTTCTCCATAGAACACCTTTTAACCTACTCTTGCTTTCCGTGATCAGAGAGGAGATGGAGTTCGGTTGGCCGGTGTCAGGACAGTCGAGAAGAGAGAGATAGTGTCCTGGATGCTGAACACCTGGAGAAACTGAGACACATCTGCAGAACGCACAGGCAGTGAGTGCACACTACACATGCACGCTACATTAATTCAGTCACACAGATCAGAGCAACTTTATTTATTTATTTATTTATTTATTGCACACTTCATTAGTTTAGTCACACAGATAAGGTCAATATTTTTATTATATTTTATTTTATATATGTAATTTTATTTTATTTTATTGCATGCTACATTAGTTCAGTCACCCAGATTGGGTCAACTTAATTTTTTTATTTATTTATTTATTTATTTATTTTTACATTTTTTTTTTTTTGCACACTTCAGTAGTTCAGCCACACAGATTAGGGCAACACTATTTATTTTATTTTATTTTATTTTACTGCATGTTACATTTAGTTCAGGCACATGGTTCAACACTTTTATTTTATTGTATTATTTATTTATTTATTTATTTATTTATTTATTTATATTGCACACTAGATTAGTTTAGTCACATGGTTCAACACTATTTTATTTTATTGTATTATTTATTTATTTATTTATTTATTATCATTCTATTGCACACTAGATTAGTTCAGTCACACAGATCAGGTCAACACTTTTTATTTATGTTTTATTTTATTTTATTATTTATTTTATTTATTTATTATTATTATTATTATTATTATTATTATATTGCACGCTAAATTAGTTCAGTCACACAGATCAAGTCAACACTTTTATGTATGTTATTTTTTTATTTTATTTTTATTTTTTGCACTACATTGCACACTACATTAGTTTAACCACACAGATCAGGTCAATACTGCTTTTATTTTATTTGATTGATTGATTGATTGCACACTACATTAGTTTACATTACATTAGGTGTTGTTTTATAAATATTTTATTTTATTTTATTTTATTGATTGATTGATTGCACACTACATTAGTTTAACCACACAGATCAGGTCAATACCGCTTTTATTTTATTTGATTGATTGATTGATTGATTGCACACTACATTAGTTTAACCACACAGATCAGGTAAACACCATTTTTATTTTATTTTATTTTATTTATTTTAGCTCTAAATTACTTTGTAAAAAATGTTGCTTCCCTAAAAGTTTTCTCTTTATACTCTATACTCTCTTAGATCAGGTGTCCCATGGAGCTTGAGCTCTATAAAAATATGTTAGCAGTGCTGTAAATGGAGTACAAGTAAATGTTTAACCTTTCGAGCCACTACACAATTTAAATACGGGGTAAAAGCTGCGTTTTTCTGTCCTGTTAATTTGGGCCAGACACTTTCACTGGCAGCCGCACCTGAGCTTCTCTCTTTCCGCTCCTAAATTTAGCCAGTCTGTTTCTCATTTCTGCGCTCTAGCTGCAGTTTGGAGTCCTGTAATGGTTTAAGCATATGGCCCATTGCTGTGCTTTCAGCAATTTGAGACAAGTGCTAGAGTTTCAGTATGGGAAATGTGCCGTGCTAATATTAGATTCCCGCTGAGCGGAGCGACCTTAGATTTGCGTCCCCTTTTACGCACGTCGTCCCTCTACGAGAGAGATGGAGCGGAAAAAAAAATAAGGATACTACAGGTCCTTAAGATGATTTTGACTGACACTTCACTGTTTCTCGTCTTTTTTCAGACCTGCACAGAGCATTGAGAAGGTAAGACGGCCTCTTTGATGCTTATGTTTGGGACTGCATGTGGATATGTATGTAACCATAATGGGGGGGGAGGCATGTTTAAAGAACAGAGGGTGAAAGTCAATGTTGTCTGTGTGTGTTCATAGTGTGAGGTGTCCAAAGTGCAAAGGAACAGTGTGATCAGAGAAACACTGGGAGGAGAGCAAAACCTGAACACGCAAGTGCTTTCATGCAGCTCAGGTGAGTTTATTTCTCCAATGGCAGACCAGATCACATAAAATACACCATGATGGGGGGGGGCATCATCTTGGACTTGATGCTTTATCAATGTAACATTTAAAATAATAAGGAATTTTCCTAACATCTGAGCAATTACCATAGTTTGATGTAATTCTGTGGAAAAAAAGAATATTCAGTGTGAATAATGTAGGGCAGGACTTTTACATATCAGAATTTGATTGGATGAAAACATGTTAAACTGTGATATTATTGATAAATAAATATTGTTTTTCTCATTGGTTACGTCAGCACAAAGTTGTTTCAGAGGTGGAGAAAGTTATGGTATTTTAATAAATGTTTATGAAAATGAATTTGCACTGAATTGTGGCAAATAAATAGTTAACAACTATTAAGAAAGTAAATGGGGTAATAGGGTAAATAAAATTGACAAAATAAACATTTTAGTTAATTTATTAATTTAATTAATTTTAATACATAGTCTACCATACGTTTAGTAGGTTAGACCTTACAGATTCCTTTCAAGAAACAAATATATTTTAATTTAATAATTAAATAAAACAAATAATTTGTTTCAGAGGTGGAGAAAGTTGTAATATTTTAATAAATATTTATGAAAATAATTTTTTCACTGAATTGTGGCAAATAAAACAACTTAATATTTATTAAGAAAGTTAATAGGGTAATTAAATTAAATTAATTAAATAATTTATTTAATTAAATTTATTCATTTAATTCATTTCATATTTTAACATTAGTAGTTAACACCCAGTCTACCGTACGTTTAGTAGATTAGACTCCAATTCCTTTCAAGAAACATTCTTTCATCATCTATGGACGGGACGAGCCTCATGTCCCCTTCTTCAAGTACACTCACACACAGAGTTGAAGTCCCTCCTGTCCCTCCAGATCATGCCTTATTGATGAGACCTCTCTTTCTCACTGGCTCTCGCAGCTGATGTGGTGCTGGGCTATGTTACCTGAACACTGTGTTACTCGCATTGAGTTCCATGACCCGGTTTCACTTTTACACGCCAGGCATGGCAGCACCACACACACATTTCCTCTGCCAGGCCACCTGTTCTGGGGTCTGTTGAGCACTCTTTCTGCTTGGCCGGGACTCTAGCAGCAGGTGCATCTCACTCTGCGACTTTATCCTCCGAGACACATGAGTTAGAGATTGATTGCATTCCCTCGGCCTGCTCATTGATGCAGAATATTGGTCCAAAAGTTCATCCTAATATCATGGCCCCTGTTGTTAGACGTCACTGTGCATGTGAGACTGGCTTGAACTGTGGTTTCTGATTGAATTGTTTCAGTTCATCAGCAGACCTTTCAAAGAAAAAATAAACAATTTTGTGCAAATGTGGCTTTTTGTAGGGATGCACAGAGAAAATATTTTTTTGGCCAATTCAGATTATATGATAATTATTTTCATGTTATGGCCAGTAACTGATATAATAGCCAGTATCATAAATTTGTGCTATTTTGTCTGTTAAAAAAAATATGCTAAAAGTTAATTTGGTTATGGAATGAAAATATCAATTTTAAACGTGATTTCCAGGCTGGAAAAGTCAGAAATTAAAAAGATTTGTTTGTTTGATTGTTATTTAAAGCTGCAGTCCGTAACTTTTTTTGGTTAAAAATGATCCAAAATCAATTTTTGAGCAAGTACATAACCAGCCAGTGTTCAAAACTATTTCCTTTCCTTAGCCCGATTCACAACGGTAAGCTTGTAATAATGTTTTCTAATTTGGGTGGTACTGGTAGGTTTCCGCGGGAAATTCGAGCATGTCACCGTTCGTCTTTGCGTCATTACGTCACATCTGTTTACATTAAAAACGAGTCCTAGCTAGTAGGCTATATCATTTGAGGATGGCGGATCATTTATAGCCCTTTCTCACAGCATTTGCAATAATTAAACTTATCATTTTGATGGCGGATTGTAATCCAGAAAGGTCCAAATGACAATCATCAGTGACAACTAGAGATTCACCCGTAGTCAAAAGCAAAAGACTTCAGACTGCGGAGTGGCTACAGAAATTGAAATATACAGGTAACGCTAATACACACTAAATACACATAGTCACGCAATGCTGATGTTGTTAACATTAACAGTTTGAGAACAAAGTATAACAGTAACAATAATTTGCACGGTTTGACGTGATCCGAGCTAAACTATCGTTAGATTTAATCACCATTGGCAGCGCGATTTACAACCCGAATTCCGGAAATGTTGGGACGTTTTTTAAATATTAATAAAATGAAAACTAAAAGACTTTTAAATCACATGAGCCAATATTTTATTCACAATAGAACATAGATAACAACAAATGTTTAAATGGAGAAATTTTACACTTTTATCCACTAAATGAGCTCATTTCAAATTTGATGCCTGCTACAGGTCTCAAAGTTGTCACAGGGGCAACAAATGGCTGAAAAAGCAAGAAATTTTGAAAAGATTCAGCTGGGAGAACATCTAGCAATTAATTAAGTTAATTGATATCAGGTCTGTAACATGATTAGCTATAAAAGGGATGTCTTAGAGAGGCAGAGTCTCTCAGAAGTAAAGATGGGCAGAGCTGTGAAAGAGTGCGTAAAAAGATTGTGGAATACTTTAAAAACAATGTTCCTCAACGTCAAATTGCAAAGGCTTTGCAAATCTCATCATCTACAGTGCATAACATCATCAAACGATTCAGAGAAACTGGAGAAATCTCTGTGCGTAAGGGACAAGGCCGAAGACCTTTATTGGATGCCCGTGGTCTTCGGGCCCTCAGATGACACTGCATCACTCATCGGCATGATTGTGTCAATGACATTACTAAATGGGCCCAGGAATACTTCCAGAAACCACTGTCGGTAAACACAATCTGCCGTGCCATCTGCAGATGCCAACTAAAGCTCTATCATGCAAAAAGGAAGTCATATGTGAACATGGTCCAGAAGCGCCGTCGTGTCCTGTGGGCCAAGGCTCATTTAAAATGACTCTTTCAAAGTGGAAAAGTGTTCTATGGTCAGATGAGTCCTAATTTGACATTCTTGTTGGAAATCACAGACGCCTCTGGGCTAAAGAGGAAGGAGACCTTCCAGCGTGTTATCAGCGTTCAGTTCAAAAGCCAGCATCTCTGATGGTATGGGGGTGCATAAGTGCGTACAGTATGGGCAGCTTGCATGTTTTGGAAGGCACTATGAATGCTGAAATGTATATAAAGGTTTTAGAGCAACATATGCTCCCCTCCAGACGACGTCTATTTCAGGGAAGGCCTTGTGTATTTCAGCAGGACAATGCAAAACCACATACTGCAGCTATTACAACAGCATGGCTTCGTCGTAGAAGAGTCCGGGTGCTGAATTGGCCTGCCTGCAGTCCAGATCTTTCACCTATAGAGAAAAATACGTCAAAGACGACCACGAACTCTTCAGCAGCTGGAAACCTATATCAGGCAAGAATGGGACCAAATTTTAACACCAAAACTCCAGAAACTCATAAGCTTAATGCCCAGATGTCTTCACACTGTTTTGAAAAGAAGAGGAGATGCTAAACCATGGTAAACATGCCCCCGTCCCAACTATTTTGAGATCTGTAGCAGGCATCAAATTTGAAATGAGCTCATTTTGTGCATAAAATTGTAAAATTTCTCAGTTTAAACATTTATGTTATCTATGTTCTATTGTGAAAAAAATATTGGCTCATGTGATTTGAAAGTTTAATTTTATTCAAATTTAAAAAACGTCCCAACATTTCCGGAATTCGGGTTGAATTGGAGGCTAATGCTTTTTTTCTCAGTCAGAACAAAAGTGGCAGACATGTTACTTACTTGTTCAGATGATGTTTTCTGGAGAAAATTCTTATTTTGGTCATACTTCCAAGATGCAGAACCTGTGATTCCGAAGTACAGTATCCACACCGATGTGGTGACTGACAGCAAACATTAGATTCATCCGCGCTGAGGAGCCGTGCCGATGCACAACCCACGTAAAGATGAAAATTCCACAAATAACTGATAACAAATTGCAGGTTTCAAACAGAGATGGCGACAAAGAGGCAAAACTTACGGACTGCAGCTTTAACTTTAATATATACCTCAAGTATAGCATTTGAAGGGGAAAGGGGTAAGGAATTATATCTCTAGTCTAGAGTGACACTTGAGTGCATCTGTTTCACATAAAACTGCCTAATAAATTGAATTGGAAGTCCTGGACAGCAATGCATGATCAACATTCTGAAAAATGAGTCCTAAACTGTAGGAAGACAGCAGGGAGAGTGCAGTTTTGTTGAAAATGAGTAGTGGACTGTATCAGGCCCAGCGCTGGTTGTCATGTGTCTTTCTCTGAGCTTTGACTGCAGTGAGCTGTCATCACTTAGATCCTGTCTCTGAGCAGCACAGCGCCTGGCGTGTTTATGACCATGAAGGGAGCAGAGAACAGTCAACAGTGGAGTCCTGCATTATTGATCAGCAGAGTTTGAGGCAATGGGGCCTTGATGCATCGATAGTGATTGATTGTCTGCCATTGATCTTTTCTGTTGTACACAAGGGCCACTGATGGTCAAATAATATATTATACTATAATATTATATTATAAAATTACATAAAATCTTACATAAAATATAAAAACAGTACATTAAAAACAATGATAACACTTCAGTATGGGGAACAATTCTCACTATGAGCTAGTTGCTTATTAGCTTGCATATTACTAGCATACTGGCTGTTTATTAGTACTTATAAAGCATATATTAATGCCTTATTCTGCATAACCATATTCTACATCCCTAAATCCTACCCCATACCTAAACTTAAATGCTACAACAACTACCTTACTATCTATTAATAAGCAGTAAATTAAGAGTTTATTGAGGCAAAAGTCGTAGTTAATAGTGAATATGTGTTCCCCATACCAAAGTGTTATCAAAACAATACATAAAATAGTATTAACAATACATTTGAAAAAAATGCTAAATTATGATTTTTTTTTTTTTTTTTTCAAGAGATTATAATTGGACTCCACTTGCATAATTAAATATAGTGAAGTGAAATGTTTAGTTTGAAATGTTATTTTAACAAAAAGCATGCAAAATTCAGTACATACTATGCGGTATATACCGTATGCAATATGATTGTGCTCCATTCTGAACCTTTTACTCCCAAGAAAGTTTCTTTGGTGTTATATGAATCATCTTCTCTCTCTCCATCTAAAACAGGGAAGGTTATGGAGGATCAGAGTACATATGAGGCACAACAGGAAGTCATCCAGCTTGAAGACTGTAGCAGCACTGCCTCACAATCCCACCAGAGCGAACAGCAGCATGACCCCTCCCCCTCCTCGGACACACCCTCTTCCTTCTCCTCAGCAGTGACCGACAGCTCCTCCTCTCCAGCCTGCGAGGATGCAAGAGCAGAAGAGGAGAGCGTAAGGGTGGCAGCTTCCCACAGGGATGCAGCACCAGAGCCTGAGTCACCTATGGACGCTGCTCAAACAGGCAACGTGGAGGCCCAGCCGCCTCAGACTGAAACTATCGGCCCAGGAGTGGTGATGGAGGGAACGGGGGACACTGTAGATACGGGGCAGGATGTGGTGGAGGCCGTACCACATGCTAAGCAGGAAAATGGAGGGGAGATAGAAGAGGCTCTAAAGCTGGAGGAAGGAGGAGAAGATCATAAACCTCAGGAGCAAGACATTCCTGAGAATACAACAGAGTTGGAGCTAGAGGAGAATGGGAATGGGGTGGAGTTGCTGGATATTATGAATGTGTCCATGCTGGATGACATGGCCAAGCGCATACAGGTGGAAGAGGTGAGAATTTTCAATCGATTTAGTTCAAATTCAAATGACAAAGAGGCTTATGTGTTATTTTGTGCTTGGCATGGCTTTGTTTTGAGAATTAGGATGATTTCTAATCAGATTCGTTTTAAAAGTCTCTCTAATTAGGCCTTTGAGCACTTTGCAAAGCTTTTACTGATTCTTAGATTGGAAATGTTTAATATTCTGCATATATTATGAATAGTATGCAAATTTGGCTGAGATTTTTAAGCATTACTATATCCAAATGCAAAAATCAGCCTACAAATGGCATACTTACAATTGTCTGCATAGTAAGTTGGGGGAAGAGAAAGTATATTAAATTTGGAAAAATTCCACACATCCCCTTTAAAGTGGTTTGTGAAACTTCATTTCCTTTAAGATTTAGAAGCTGCTAGCATCACTATGATAGCATCCAGTGATGTCAGAGTGATGTCATCTTACATAGGACACCCTCATCATCTCAATAACTGCATTGTAGTCATTAACTTAAAGGAATATTCCAGGTTCAGTACAAGTTAAACAATACAATAATTTTGATTTCTGAGACAGATTGACTGAGACAGAAACCTTGTCTATGCAATGATATAATCCTTACTTCAACCCCGGTAAATTTGTGCATGGTAAGAATAGAGAGGGAATCCTGTTATATCGATTTCCACCTATAACAGTTGTCCCAATGCTTAAAGGGCGATTTTGCAGCCAATAATATATCAAAATAACGTCCTTTTGCACTAAAGAATTATAATCAGTCTCTCTCTTTTAAACTCTCTAACTGAGGGAATCAGAATTATTATAATAATATAATAAAATATATAAAGTAATAAAATTGTATGATTTTATTCAAACCATATTCAATACTCTAAAACTGAGGAAGCCAAAATTATTGACTGTGGTAATCGGCAGCATGTCAGAATAAAGCTTAAAGAGAAATTCTTTCAGCATTTGGTCACTCCCATGTTGTTCCAATCCTGTTTTATTTATTTTTTTCTGTGGAACAACATAGAAGATATTTGAAGAATGCTGGTAACCAAACCAAAAGACATTCTTTAAAATATCATCATCAATGCTCCACAGAAGAAAGAATGGCCAGAAATGATGGAGAATTTTCATTTTTGGTTAAACTATGATTTCACTTTTTAACTTTAGTTAGTGTGTAATGTTGCTGTTAGAGCACAAACAACATCTGCAAAGTTATGATGCTCAAAGTTCAAAGCAAAGCTAGATATTTTCTTTTAAAGAATTCTCTGTTTAAGGATTACAACAAACGGTTGGTAGGGACTACAACAAGCTTCTTCCTGGGATGGTGACATCACTAACCCTAAAATTTACATAAACCCTGCCCACGATAACATGCAACAAAGGGGGTGAGGCCATGTTATTGCAATACAGTACATAAAACAAATGCAGTAGCATGTCATAAAAGCAAGATGCCAACATAAGTTATAACCGTAATTAAACTAAACTATACCTGTTCTGTCTTCATGCAGCATATATTCTCTGGCTCTGTAGGATCTTACAACAGTTCCCACATGAGCGATTTATAGATTATCATGGCAGAATATGCTAATCAATGACTTTAAGATATCCCACATCAGCTACATAAATTAAGCAACTAACCATTCAGAAACGTCCTGTTCCATTCTAAAAGTTGTCACTTCTTCTTGAGTCTCTCCATCATTGTCCGACTCCGGTTTGAACATAAAAGGCTGAACAGTTTCTGATATTTTCAGTGAGTCTGAGTGAGGTAATCGTGCTGCTAACACTATGTGCTAACACGAGCTCTTAAAACTCCACCCTCTTCTTAGGAGCAGCAGCTCATTTGCATTTAAAGGGACACACAAAAACTGAGCGTTTTTGCTCACCCTCAAAAAGTGACAAATTTAACATGTTATAAAAATTATCTGTGGGGTATTTTGAGCTAAAACTTCACATACACACATCAGAGACTTATTTTACATCTTGTAAAAATGGCATTATACCACCCCTTTAACTTGTATTCAACCCAGAGCTCGTCATTAAGGACTAATCTTTGGCAACCATGTGTAGCGTGATGTGTTCGTGATTATTTTAATTCCCTTGTTTTATTTTCTTGGTGTACTGGTATTTTAAGCTCAGCATGTTGTGTGTGATCTCAGCTCCTTGGCTTGGTAATTACCTCTTTTACTTTCTTGTAAGTTACTGTGGTGAGAAGGCGTCTGATAAGAACATACATAATAGATATCGGAATCTTAAAAGTGATTCAGAGAACTGGATGACCTGAAGGGTGACCTTTCCCCTGAATGTCAGAGCTGAATGATTGTAACAGGCAGCCGTGTGTGATGTCATAATGACACTTCCTCCCTCGATGAGACAATCAACAATGGAATCTGGACCACTGATCTCTTCCAGCACAATACAGGCTTTCATGAACCTGTGTCTTAAACGCCTTTGTGCTGTGTCCCCAAACATGTCATGTGGCGTTTCTTTGGGGGGAGAATCTTGATTTCAGGAATAGTTAGTCTGGCTTCTCAAAAATACAGTTTTCTATTTTATTATATTTTAAAATGTCATTTATTGCTGTGATTTTCAGCATCATTGCTCCAATCTTCAGTGTCACATGATCCTGCAGAAATCGTTCTAATATGATTCGCTGCTAAAGAAACATTTATTATTATTATCAATGTTGAAAACCGTTGTGCTGCTTGATATTTTGGTGGAGTCTATCATGATACCATGAATTTTTGATGAATTGAAAGTTCAAAAGAACAGCATTTATTTGAAATAGAAACCTTTTGTAACATTATAAATGTCTTTACTCTCACTTTTTATGAATTTAATGCATCAAATGGGTTTGGACCCTGACTGTTTGTTTTTGAGAGCAGTTTCTTATAGTGTATTGTCAATTTATTGGGCCAAAAATGTTGTGTTTAAAGTAATAGTTCACCCCCAAAAAAAGAAAAAAAAATCTGGCATCATTTACTCTCCCTTATTTCATTCAAAACCTGTATGACTTTCTTCTGCGAAGCACAAAAGAAGATATTTTGAAGACTGTTGGGGTCCCATAGACTTTAATTGTATGGACATTTTAGGAGACATTTTTTAAAATATCTTCTTTTGTGTGCCAAAATGTTGCGTAGAGTTGTGACTCAATGGCCGTGTATATCAGCATGCATTGGAGTATGACCTTCAGCCTTCACCGTCAATTCTCAAGTCTGCTGGGCTAAGTTAAAATGGTTCGACTTTTGAACATATATGTCCCTTTTCTTGGAAAGGCCGAAAACATACTGAGAAAACATGGTGTGTGCGCAAATCTAATTGTGCTCAGCAGGACCAAATCTGAATGCTTTTTAACGAGACAGAGCTTACTGACCTGGAAAACGAAATCAAAATGTGTTTGCATTATAACTTGCAATATTCACATTATTTATTGGTTCATTTATAGTAGACTCGATGCCCAGGACACACGCAGTACTGCCAGAATGTGATAAGCAGTCTTCTCCCTAGCACAATTGGGATCTGTTAATAAATTCAGGCATATTGTATTGCAGAATCATGTTCATTAGGGAGCACCATGCAAAACAATATAATTTATTCCTGTGATGTCAAAGCTGAATTTTCAGCATCATTACTCCAGTCTTCAGTGTCACATGATCCTTCAGAAGTCATTCTGATATGCTGATTTGCTGCTCAATGAACATTTCTTATTATTATTATCATTGTTAAAAACAGTTGTGCTGATTAATATTTTTCAGGATTCTTTGACAAATAGAACAACACTTACTTGAAATAGATTTTTTATGTCAATGAAAGTCGTTACTTTCACTTTTTATTAATTTAATGTATCCTTGGTGAATAAAAGAATTAAAGGAACACTCCACTTTTTTTGAAAATAGGCTCATTTTCCAACTCCCCTAGAGTTAAACAGTTGAGTTTTACCGTTTTCGAATCCATTCAGCCGATCTCCGGGTCTGGCGGTACCACTTTTAGCATAGCTTAGCATAGTTCATTGAATCTGATTAGACCGTTAGCATCTCGCTCAAAACTGACCAAAGAGTTTCAATATTTTTCCGATTTAAAACTTGACTCTTCTGTAGTTACATCGTGTACTAAGACCGACGGAAAATGAAAAGTTGTGATTTTCTAGGCCGATATGGCTAGGAACTATACTCTCATTCCGTCGTAATAATCAAGGAACTTTGCTGCCGTACCATGGGTGCAGCAGGCGCAATGATATTACGCAGCGCCTGTGACCCCCTGCTTGCACAGGGAGCGTGCCTTGCAACCATGGAAACATTTGTGAGAGACGCTGCGTAATATCATTGCGCCTGCTGCACCCATGGTACGGCAGCAAAGTTCCTTGATTATTACGCCGGAATGAGAGTATAGTTCCTAACCATATCGGCCTAGAAAATCGCAACTTTTCATTTTCCGTCGGTCTTAGTACACGATGTAACTACAGAAGAGTCAAGTTTTAAATCGGAAAAATATCGAAACTCTTTGGTCAGTTTTGAGCGAGATGCTAACGGTCTAATCAGATTCAATGAATTATGCTAAGCTATGCTAAAAGTGGTACCGCCAGACCCGGAGATCGGCTGAATGGATTCGAAAACGGTAAAACTCAACTGTTTAACTCTAGGGGGGTTGGAAAATGAGCCTATTTTCAAAAAAGTGGAGTGTTCCTTTAATTAAAAAACAAAAAAACAATTTACCCCACTATCAGTGCCAGTATCTACAGAGCAGGGTGACTTGAATTCATATGACTCATTTGAATACTCATATGAGTTATATAAGGAAGTTTATTTATGCCTAATGTGATGTAAACAAAATGGCTAAAAGTGAGCAAACTCTTGGTTTTTATGCAATATTTCGTTGAAAATTAACCTATTTTTTTTGAAAAGCAAGCTTATGTTCTGTACATTATCCATCAGTGCCAATAATGTCAAATCGCCAGATATTAGCAGATTAATCACCCTCACCGATATCAGTCTACCACTAGTTAAACAGATGATTTGGGGGATCAATCTGCCGACTGAGTGAATCAGGTAGCTTTTCGTTCCATCTTTAATTTCAAATATATCTGTTCAATCAATAATTAACGACACAGCATCCTGGAAGTGGATTTATTACTGAAGGTCTACTGCTTAGTCGATGTACAGAATGTCTTCCAGGTCTGGTCATTGATGGAGTTATTATCTGGCCTTCTGAATGACCACAGAAAGAGCAAGAGAGCAAACATTACCTGATTGATTTATGTCCACACTCATCAAACGTGATGTTTTTCTGTATAAGAGCAGCCAGAGTCCATCTACGGAGTTGAAACCGATTTTTTCATTTGCGATGATAAGCATGCGTTATTTTTGGGCTGTTATGTTGAGATCCTCGCTGTTAATGGCCCACTTTATTGGCTCACCACAATGTGGTGTGTTTTGAAGTCTAAATACTCAAGTGTTTATTTACTCAAGAGATTAATTCATCTGTTTTTTTTCTGTCCTATTTGTCACGCTGCTTATATGCTTTTGTACTTCATAAAAATAAGTTCTTTTATGAAAGCTTAAAAATAAAATCGAGTTTAATGTAGCAGTAATGTAGTAATGCAGTAGTAAAGTGGACTGTTTTGATGTTGTTGGCTTTTAGGAACACATGGAAGCTTGTATTACTCAAATAAAATGAAGGATCAATTACCTCAGCAACTTCTACTTCATGTTATATAATCATTGTATGAAGGCTTTTAATAAAACAGATAGTTCTGTCCATAAAATCTGATTAGAGATGTTGTACACACACTCTGCTTTGTGTTCCTTACTACACCCTTAACCAAGGTGAAAACACATCTCAGTTACTTATTTGGATATTTTATACAATGTTTAGTGGTACAGTGAGGTCTGTTTTCCTGCTTTTAAACTCTTTATGGAGTCATTTTATGGTTGTCTCATTTTTTATAGGTCTTGAAAATCTTTGGCTTTAGTCTCAGTTGACAAATGAAATGGCTGTTATGGAGCAAAAACAGAGAACTATAATTGCAGTGCATGAAACATTTGTTTTCACTGAGACAGATCTTGCCTAATATGGAAGCTCTCTGGGTGAAATGAGTGGATACCAAGGTTTTTTAGTGAAAAACAATCCTGAGTTAAGGCCCTTTCACACCAAAAATGATAACTATAAAGATAACTATATTAGCATTCACACCAGTGGATGATATCATTCTGTTTATTCTAGGTGTGTGATTGACTATCACTTTAAATGCTTGAGCTCGTTACAGCAGGATGGATTCTGATTGGCTGTCAATGTTTTTATTGTTCATCATTTGGATAAAATCGTTCTGAAAGTGATTCTAACGATATTGTTTCTCTGTGCCGTTATCGTTATTGCTGTGTGGTGTGAACTCTGCTATTCTTTAATATTGACAATGATTTTTAGAACTATATCTTTATTATATTTATAATTATCGCTCTTGGTATGAACAGGCCTTTACTCTTTTTAAGTCTTAATTCAATAAGATCACAAACTAATGGTATCAGCATAAAGTTATTCCCCTCTCAATTAAATTAACTTTAAAGTTATTTTTCTTTCCTTTATTACTTACTTTAGTGCAATAATGTTATACCTCTCTAGCTTTTATTTTTATATTTAAGTTTTCATTTTAATTTTAGTTTAATTATTAGTCATTTTGTTATATGCTTTTGTCAGTTGTATTAGTTTTTTGATATTTCTGTTAAGCTTTAATTTATTTTTATTTCAGTTTTAGTAATTTTAGTACTTCAACTTGCACTTATTTTATTTTAGTTACTTGCCAAGGCAACATTTCTAATTCTTTTTCAATTTAAAAAAAAAAAAAAAAGTTTTAGTTTAAGTTAATAACACACTGCTATGCAGCCACACTCATTCCATTCAAATTTATTCATGGTATACAGTATTGATTGGCCAGAGGGCAGCACTCAGAATGTCCACTCATTCTCAGTGCTCATTGATCTTTAGTAGTTTGACCCCTATGTGACCTTTTCCATCCCTCAATGGCTGGTGATGTAACATAACTGACTCCTCTTTCCTGACCATCTCCAATATTTTCATTCTCATGTACATAATTTATAAGGTGGTGTAAACCCAATTCTGATCAAGTGCTGGGAAAATGGAATTCAGCTCTTTGTTGAATATTAAAGGACATGTATTATTAAACATACTTGCTTGAGATAATACAGATTTATTATGAGCTATTTTGTGCATATAAACTTGTATATAGACTTGTTAAATTATTTTTGTATGTAAAGAAGGAACAAGCTTGAAATTAAATGGGGTGAAGAATGTTAAATGCAGCTTCCTTTAAAAAAAAAAAAAAAATTGCCAGATTTATTTTAAATATTTATATTATGGTAAATATATTTATTTTAAGGGAAATCGGACAAACTTTTTTAATTTTTTTTTTAAAGCATGCTGCATTTAACATTCTTATATAAATTTTGAGTAACATTAAAATAAAAATTAAATCCTGACTATAAATATAAATGTTCTAGAATTGTGTGTAGATTTAGTATTTATGTATGTTTTAGTATCTATTTAAAATTTAGGGAACAATAAATGTATACAAAAAAAAATCTAAAACATTTTACAAAGTGCTTATTTTATGTAAATCCAAAAAAAAAAAAAAATTCTAGTTAAATCTGACAAAATTAGGTAATGTTATGTTTTACATACTTCACCTCAAATCCAGGCAGTCAAAGACCAGAAACCAGCTTGTTCTTTTACATACAAAAGCAATAAAATGTGTTAAAAAGTGTTCTTCGTTATTTTATATTTTAAGCTGATGTATCATCCACTCAGCTCATAGTGACATCTAGTGGGTAAAGTATGTTAGTGCACAGCTTTTCCTAATTTTTGTGAGAAATTTAATTAGATCCTCGTTCCGAGCCTCTGAGCACAGTAATATTTCTCAATAACGTGTCTTCTGTCTTTCAGATCACTCCAGCTGCTGGTCTTGTGTCTATCTTAAAGAGAAGAGTCTCTCTGGAAGGAGACAACAGCTCTACCCCTGCTCCCCCTAAACCCGTCTCTAAAAGGAAGGTCCGTTTCCGAGAACCTGACGAAGGCCTGGACCACGGTAAAAACCAGTATTGTTTTCTGAAAACTCATTTTGCAGTATTCTCTATTCACATTGATCATGTTCTGATTCTATATTGATTTGCTCATACCCGATATGCAGATGAGGTGGGCGGGGACTCCTGGCTGCTCCTCCTCTTGTTGTGCTTGGCTACCGTGGTGATCAGTGTGGGTGGGACTGCGCTCTACTGCACCTTCGGAGACGCCCAATCCAGTGTGTGCACAGACTTTTCTCATAACATGGACTTCTACATTGGACGGGTGCAGAGGGGAATGGACGAGCTCAAACACTGGCTGTCCCCAAGCTCATAGCAGGACAATGAAGTGCAGTATGAGTCATTTTCTGCCTCCGTTTCTTCTTCTCGGTAGCCTCATGATCTTTGATGCTGAGAAATCCTCATAAATAGGCTTTTGCTGGGTCATACTGACACGGAAGAAGCCCAAAGAGCCCGTCTGTCAGGTCCTAAAGGGGACGTCTGGCCCCTGAAAGACACAGGAAACCACTCTGGCCAGTTTTTGACTCAAGTAGCCCACTGTTTACTGCCATCAACTGAACCTCATATGAAGAGACTTCATTTTTAAAGTCTTAAATCTCAAATCGTAATATTTAGTTGTCTTTTATTAATTCAAAAAGTGAATGATCATCGTGGTACTGAAGATATAGTAATGGACATATCCATCTGTAGCCTGGACGTAGCATTCTCCTGTGGTGGGCTTGGATGGTCTTGTGGAAAAAAAAAATTTATAGGGACAAGAAAGCAATACATGTATATTGAGGAATTATAGATATAGTTATTATATATAGAAACAGTCAGCAAGGAGGCATATCCCACTTACTATAGTTACCCATTAATAATTATAGAAATACAAAGAGAATTTTCAGGTAGATTTGGCAATATTTTGATCATTATTAACACAGCATTGATATATTCATTATTTAATTAAAATTGATTATTAATTAATAATCAATAGATTTTTTAAATTCAGTCTGATATTTGAAACTAGCAGTGTCAAACACAAACCCTTAGACAGAATTTACTTTGCATATATAAATATATATTTTTAAATATTCTTACTAAATTGCTTTTATTCAGTTACATGGCTTCTTTATTTAAAATACAAGTCCACACATAAACTTTCTGAATTCTTTTTTAAAGTCTGCATGAAACGGAAGTTGTGATAGCCAGATTGTGACGTCTGTCGAGGTTGCCAGGTTTGCGTAACAAAACCAGCCCAATTGCTATTCAAAACCCGCCCAATCACGGCTAAAACTAGCCCAATCGCGTTCAGGGTGGGTTCCCCAGTAAAAAAATCGCGTTCTGGGGTAGTGTTGTCAAAAGTACTGACTTCGGTACCAAGTCGGTACTGAAATTTAAAAAATCTCGCACACGGGAGCATTTGAAAGCAGGCGTCTATAAGCGGATATATTAGGGATCCGCTGATGGACACCTGCTTTCAAACCCATGTGTATCTGTGTAAACGCTCAGTGAAGAGTGTCAAAGATGTCTATTTACAACAGGTTTTTGAAGCGTTGATCATTGTAATCAATCACAGACATAGCTGTTGAGTGCGTGAACACAATGGCCAATCAGAGGTGTTTAAGAATCCATTCAACAGTGCTCAAAATGCTAGAGGGAAATGCTGGTATCAACACATTTTAAAATTTCAGTATCGACTTGGTATTGAAGTGGGTACTTTTGACAACACTATTCTGGTGGTGGGGGGAGGGGGGGTCGCTTCAACCCGCAGACTAAACAACAACTCGTGGCAACGATGTTAAAGTAGCCCAATTCCACAGGAAAACCATGGACTTGGCAACACTGAACGTATATCCAGGTGAAGCGGTTTCTAGAACAACAAAAAAATGTAGGACGGGGCTTGATTTTGTCCATTGGGAATTGATTAGATTGTTGGATCATTGTGGTTTGCTATTGGTCGATCTCATTTGAGTGACAGGTTGTCCCGCCCTCACGCCAGTAAACACGTCATCAGTGAAGAGAATAGATCTCGCTGCAATAGAGAGAAGTTATATTGATTAAAGATTTAGAGAGCACATGACTTTAAAAAAAGAAATATGATGTGCACTAAATCATTTATAATAAATACTGTAAAATACATAAAAAAACAAACAAGAATTATCATTTTGATTTCATGGTGACTTTAAAAATAGCCAAATCTATTTAATATTTCATTTTCCCCATAGAAATAAATTGATAACAGGATTTGTTTTCCTCTAACCTAGACCTCCAGTATATGACTGTATTTACCAATGGAAAGTTTTTAAGATGAAATTGGTACTAGAACGAGAATGTCATGATTTTAATATCATTTGCTCAGGCATGTCTATTGTTAATAAACTTAACAGTTATTGTAATCATGGTGTTCAAATACTTAGTTTTTTGTTATTATAACATGACCTCCTGTGTTAAATAAGTCACGTTTATTCTTATTTGGTTATTTTCATAAGTGCATCCTGTGTTTATTCTACCGAATCTGTGTCTTGAACATTTTTATGTTTCCTATTGAAGCGCACAGTCTTACTATGGTGATGTCAGCATAAATCTGCAGTAAATGTTAAAGTAATGTGTAGATTGAACACATATTTATCAGTTTGCTGTGCTCTGCTCAAGTGCATAAAAGTACTTGGTGGGAACTGTAAAACTATTTTGTGTTCTGTTTTTTTTTTTTTTTTTTTTTTTTTTTTTGTGTGTGTGTGTCTGTGTGTATGTTGTCTGGCTGGTTCAGATAACCATTGAATGTCTTTATTGTGTGAGTTTTCAGTATTTATTTAATGCAAAACAAAGTCTTTTAGAATCACATGTTCTGGTGCATGCACTCTCTTCTACTGTCTGTACAGAGACCATTTGAGACTTTGGATCCTATATTTGTTTTTCCTAATTTAGATTTTGTGTATATATCATGTGACGATTGCTGTATTTCCTAATTGTATGGTTCAAATCTGTTTAGTTATTGTCTCGGGAGAATATTTTAAAGGAAAATGCAATGAGAAGTTTTTGACCAAATGTACTTGGTGAATAAATCTTATTGTTGGGACTGAAGTGTCTTTGTATTATTGGAATTAAGTGTTATGCATTAATTATTAAAATCAAAATGAAATTAAAAGGAACATTTCTTAATACACATTCCTGGTCTTTATTGTGCACGATTCATGAGTGCACATTATAGGCTACAAAATAAATAAATATTCATAATATTTTGTCAAAAATGTATAATAACTTGCTCCATTTCTGAAACAACTTTGTTTTTCAGCTCCAACCACTTGTCATAAAGACACCACTTTTCACAATTCAGTCAATTCCTGATCAATTAAATTACTGTTTTCTCATTGAAAATCCTGGCCAAATGTATCACATTGCAGAAGAAAATGGGTTTGTGAATAGTGTTTTACTATGCTGACTAAATTATCTATCTGCATGCCAAAGTCTGAATGTAATTTATGTAAATATTAACAATAAAAATAGTAGATATATTAATTTACATATATTGCTTGTGTTTTAATTATATTAATTGAATATTCCAGTCATAACTATGTAAACATAAAATATTTAAAAATACACTAATATGTAAAAATAATAAATCGTTGTGAACACATTACACAACAAAACACAAATATTATACTGTAATCCTAAGAATCTTATTCCAATACCCGTTCCGCCCACATACCGAGTAGACCAATCAAAAATGAGGAGGTGAGACGTATTGCATGTTTGTGTTCTAGAAGTTTGTAAGCGTATATTCTACGCAATTTATATTTGGTCAATACAAAGTATCTTTGCTTGATTATGCGTATTTGTGTGGTTACAACAAATTCTAATATTGTTATTTAACGCAATTTTGCCTGGGTATCCATCTTCCTCCCTCATTTTATCGATTATTTCAGAGGGTGCGCACAAAGAGCTTGCACATTGATGATCCTCTTCAACGAACTTCAAGTTGAACGCGTCAGCCCGCGCGCTACGGAAGTAGCTTCAGTCGCTCAACTGTCAGGTGTTCCTCGCGCTGATCGCAGTCTGTCTCTTCCAGTATCAGTTGAGTTCGGACGAACAGCAGCTCGGCAGCGCAATGGCGGCGTTCAGCACTTCATCCAGCAGACCCTACCACATCATCATCTTTGGCGCTTCGGGTTTCACGGGACAGTTTGTGGTAGAGGAGGTGGCCCGCACCGCATCCGAGGGTCCCAAGGGGAGTTTGAAATGGGCCGTAGCCGGCAGGAACAGAACCAGGCTGGAGAAAGTTGTAGAGCAGGCCGCTGGAATTCTCGGTTCGTGAAGCCACCTCTGTTTTTGATTGAATTTAGTGAACTGATATTACTGTTCACTCCGCTTGCACCCCAGAAATCATCATGGTAACCATAGTCTGCGAAAATACCATAGTGCGTAGAGTTATTGATAGCTCTGTAAAATCATAATAAATGAAGGGTCTCTTTCAAACTGTTTCAGAAACTTTGGTTTCATTCATTGTTGGATGACTACTGTAGTAACTATAAAAACTTGGTATGACTATGGTATTTTAGCCAAAACTATGGTTATCATGGTAATTTTGTAGATGTTACAAGAGTCAAAGATAACTGTTTAATTTATTTTAATTGAGCTGTGCATGCATTGATTTGTATTAATTTTACATTTACCCAAAACTAGTACTAATAATACTAATACTACAACTAAATAAATAAATGGTAATATTAAGAAAACACTATTACAATGACAAAAGCATCTAAAAATAACTGAAAATATAAAAATAAAATACTATAATAGCATATAAATAATACTAACACTGCTCTATGATGCTGGTTCATAACTAAGGCCTGTAAAACATTGATATTATCGAGTTCTGTGGGTTTTTGTTTTTCACTCTTCAGAGATATTTACAGAGATACAGACATGCATCTTTTAAAAATGTACAGGATTGTTGAGCAGAGAATATCTGTAACAAATTCTGCATCTAAATTCTGTTATCCATTTAGCAGAAAAGCAAGAGGAAACATTATAGACTGTAAGAGCAGCAAACTTGGCAAAGATGTGAAAGTGTTAGAAGGGTTGCAATGATGACCCAACTATATTGGATCGGACTTGACTTTGACCCACATCGTGGCATTCGCCAGTGAACTGATTTTCTTGAAGGGTTAATGCTTTTCTGCTTTGACCAAATAAATGCTTCTTTGTTTAGCTTGGATAATGTACATGCATTTTTTTTTTAGACAATAGGCTCTTTGGTCATGGCGGTCTTTTGGGATGGTTTCATTAATCCTGAACAGCTGATGGAAAATTATATTCCATTGACATATCCCATGCCTTTAATCATGTAGCTTTGAATGGATTGCCTCATTGGCAACAGAACATTTGCTCAGAGCTATATTTAGATTTCACTAAAAATTAATGTAGGCAGACAGGCCACTGAGTAATGACGCGACTATTTAGGATTCTTATGATCGAAGTTACTTTATCTTAGTGGACAAACTGAATTATGCATGATACTGAATTTGGCCTAGACTATCTCGCATTTATGCAGTACATTTATATCAGAAACATAAACATTTGCATTAAATATGACACATAACCCAGCATTCTTTGCATAATTACAGTGTATGAGCAATATCATGTCATGTTTAAAATGTTTGTTATCAGGTATGCCGGAGTTGAAGTCTGAGGTAGATGTCCTCATTGCGGATGTCAGCGATCCGGACTCTTTGGCTGCCATGTGCAAACAGGCAGTCATTGTGCTCAGCTGTGTGGGGCCTGTAAGTACGCAGACTGTAGGACACAGAATTGCTTATGTATGGGCAGCATTATATATGATTGGTCATAAAACATCAAGCTATTGATAAATTACTTATTGAAATTTTAAGGGCCTCATGTTTACTTAGCTTGCTACATCAGATTGATAACGATATGTGACCATGCGGTTTTGCAATACTGTCCTTTAAAAAAAGATAATTACGTTTGTACGTTGAACCTCAGATGATCTTGTATTTTCTTAAAATTTGTCTAAATAGTAAGGATTTCTAAAAGAGTGGATTGTTTTGTTTTCTTAGATATTTTTAGACAATAGTATACATATAAAATAAATGTTCATTTACACTACCATTCAAAAGCCTGGAGTCAGTATTTTATCTATTTGATCAAAAATACAGTAAAAACAGTAATATTGTAAAATATTATTACTATTCAAAATATTTGAATTAATTTTCTATTTGAATATATTTTAAAATATAATTCACTCCTGTGATGCTGTTTCTTATTATCAATGTTGGATTTTTGTGGAAAACAATATACAGTATATTCTCTCTCTCTCTCTCTCATATATATATATATGTATATGTGTGTGTGTATTCATAACTTTTTTTATATTTTTTCTACAGTATAGATTTTTTGGTGAACCTGTTGTCAAATGCTGTGTGGAGAATGGAGCACACTGCCTTGATATCTCTGGAGAACCACAGGTGCTTTTCCTGACACTGTTCTTATTTCATTATCTCATTTACAATAAATCCATAAACAGACATTTTGTGTTAAAATGCAGAAATATGTTCTATTTTCTGTAGTTCCTGGAGAGTATGCAGCTAAACTACCATGACCAGGCTGCTGAAAAGGGCGTCTACATTGTGGGAAGCTGTGGTTTTGACTCCATTCCTGCAGACATGGGCGTCATTTACACCAGGGACCAGTTTAAAGGTATGTTTGTCATGTAATTATTTTATTATATTAAGTTAAATGATATTATATTAAACAATAACAAATTATATATTATTTGTAAACATTTAAATACTAATATTTTGAATAATATTAATATGCTGGGGATTTTCTTCATTTCCAGGGACATTAACAGCTATTGAGAGCTTTTTGACTGCAAATGCAGGGCCAGAGGTTGGTGCTCTTACATTTTAAACTTAAAACATATAAAAATTAAAGCTCTGAACACTTGGAATAGTCTGTTTTTTAAAAGGCCTTTGTGTTTAAGTCTCAGATGACCCACATTCTCATGTGTGTCCGCAGGGAGGCAGCCTCCATGATGGCACCTGGCAGTCGGCCATCTATGGCTTAGCCGACAGCCAAAAGTTGCGGAGCCTCAGGAAGAAGTTTGGTTATAAACCTCTTCCTGTGGTGGGGGCAAAAATTAAAAGGAGGTGTGTACAACAGCAAGCAGAATTTGTAGCTTATCTGCAGTATTTCTAAAAGTCCATTTATAATGTTGTTTTTTTTTTGCATCAAAAATGGTTGTAATTTAGATTTTATGACTATTTTCTACCCTCTCTCTGACCTTTACAATGAAACAGCCTGTTTATGTCTTTACTGAATTTCTTTACAGGGGTGCGCTGTTTTATAGTAATGAGGTGCAGCAATATGCAATTCCCTTCATGGGTACTGACCCATCAGTGGTGAAAAGGACCCAGCGTTACCTGCATGAAGAACTCAATGAGACACCGGTAAGTTAAATATAGCTTTCATTAACTGAAATAAAGCTGAATTAAATAAATATTAGATGAAAAAGTTGAAGTACTAAAATTACTTAAACAAAATGAGTGTAACGCAGTAATTCCTAAATTTGTAGATTTCTTTTTCAGTAGTCTTTTCTTAGTCAGTTTAATTCAAAATTACCTGCATTGTGATAAATATTACAAGTTTTACATATACTGACATGTTTCTTACAGGTTCAGTATGGGGCGTATGTTGGTGTCGGCGGTATTTCTAACGTTTTTAAACTTGTCTTTGCTGGATTGATGTTCTGGTTCCTTGTTAAGTTCAGCTTTGGCAGAAATCTCCTTGTTAAGGTAAAACATCATTTTGTGAAAGCCATATATTGCCGAAACACATTGCATTTAATTTGATGACTACATTGTAGTTTGTGGATCTTGTGTTTTCTAATCAATTATATACTTTGTCTGCAGTTTCCAGGGTTTTTCTCATTTGGCTTCTTCTCCAAAGAGGGTCCAACTAGAAAACAGGTTTTATAACCACTTCATCATCTAGTCTGTCAGCTATAATCTTTATGATCACATGCACAGCTTCATTTAAATGTGATGTCTGCAGATAGAGGGCACCTCTTTCCATTTCATCTTTTTTGGAGAGGGTTACACTGAAGATCAGGACCCCACCGAAGGCAAACCCAATGCCAAGATCCGCACTGTGGTGAAAGGACCAGGTACCATATTAACGTCTGCCTCATATTAGTGTAGATGAAAAGCTGCATCTGTATATTTCTCATATCCCTTCTTTGTGTGTGGTGTTTCCCAGAGCCAGGATATGTCGCCACACCAATCGCTATGGTTCAAGCGGCCATTACCATGTTGAATGAATCAGATTCTCTTCCAAAAACGTGGGTTCTGCTAACTTATCTAGTCACTGTCATATATGTTCAAAACTAAACCTAAATAAGCAGTTTGTATTATTGTCACATCCTGAATGTAATGTTATTGGGTGACTCTCCACAGTGGCGGTGTGTACACTCCAGGAGCGACGTTCGCCAAGACCACCCTCATCGACCGCCTCAACAAACACGGCATTCAATTCTCCGTCCTTTAAGTCCCTTCTTCTGAAACACCTATTAATTTGCTTGCTTGAGCATAGAGAAATCTTGTTGCTATTTGAAGCTTCCTTGGCTATCTTGCAGTATTGCTGTTTTCCAGTTTAGTGTCCTGGCTTGTGCACAGTAGACTGGGATGTTTATTAGCATGTACTCTGCTCAAATGGCTGAGAAATTTGCACTACAAGTGTGGCACAAACACTCTTGAAATCCCTCCATTTGATCACACGTATTTCAGTTTGAAAGTTTAGAATTTTAATTTTGAATGTTTTTATCACTAACAGAAATGCTTATTCTCACAGATGACAAGCATCTCTAAAAACATATTTAAAGCACATGCAGAGTTGAAAGAAAATCTAGTTTGAGTTAAAGACAAGTTTTTGTAATATTGTCAGTTATGAGTAATAAATAAAATAAATGCTATAACTATAGCAGGATAGGTAAACTAATATAAGAAATGAGAGAGAAAATGTTTTAGAGACCAGTGAATCTGTGAGTTGTCTGAAAGATTGCAGAATGCTGTTCTGGCTTGTTTCTAACTAAATAAAAGAACATATCAAACCGTATTCTGGGATGAAAGTAATTAAGAGCTGTCCATGTATTTAAAAAGTAGTACACACTTACTGTATAAGGTCTATTTTTTCATATGTGAAACAGTATGCAGTATATTATGACTTTTAAGTCATGCAGTTTTGTCTGATCAAATGATTAGGGCTATGTTGACAATACTGATTTTGCAATTTTTATTGATTTTCATTTTGATGAACTTTTAGTCTATGCTGTTTTCAGTTGATGTGTGAAGAAAACTTCACTAAACATTATTTGTAGTTGTGCCTAAATTGCAATAATTTTATTATGAAATTCAAACATTACATACTGTCACAATACATGACGTCACATACATAGTACCCGTTTATGAAAGCGTGCCTGTAATGCACGTCATCAACTCTTTTGTATGAAGGAGCCATGCAGGCAAGCCCTAGGCATGACAACGAGACGCAGTGTCTCATTCCGCTTCTCAGGGAACGGGTTACATACGTAACCTAG
This sequence comes from Mylopharyngodon piceus, assembly GCA_039654765.1. Taxonomy (NCBI): domain Eukaryota; kingdom Metazoa; phylum Chordata; class Actinopteri; order Cypriniformes; family Xenocyprididae; genus Mylopharyngodon; species Mylopharyngodon piceus. Next base: position 20,871,754 of record CM077449.1, read on the forward strand.
ACATTCCCTTCATGGTGTTGACGATATGGGGAACCAGTACCCACTACATCTTGCTGAGGGAATGCCTTCCTCACTAAGCTGTGAATATGCACAAACATAATGGGCATAGCATAAACTGACTTATGGATTTAGCCAGAGTCAGAGCACGTCATTCCAAGGGTGCATCCAAAATGACTCGTAGGCCGCATTTACACTGCACATCTTGATGCCCAATTCTGTTTTGTTGACTATATTTTTGGATGACTAGCTTACATCTTTTTAAAAGTGACCCATATCCGACATCTGCATTTACATTATACACTTGGCAAAACAACTCAAGGTAGACCTACTGACCCGGAAAAGCCGGAAAGGAAGTAAAAATGGTGTGATTTGCAATGGACGCAGACAAAATGATAATACAAGCTTTCGCACCATCTTTAAAGGTCAGCAAAACATTGGTCTCTAAAGGTGGAGGAAAAAAATGGAGAGCCCTTGTTGCAGCCTGGGCATTGAAAAGAGCCATGTGATCGCAAATTGATGTCATTCGCCGTCGCTTTTTCAATGATGTCTCGCATTGACGGAAATATCCAATTTTTCCGCTTGCATGGCAGATGCAAATGCACATATCCAATTCATATCAGATTTATTTCCACATATGAATGAGGCCTGAAACCGATCTGAGAATATCAGAATCCATGTGCTTTTTTCCTGTTTACACGTTCGTAGGGTCATATCCGATCTGTGCCACATGGAAGGAAAAAATCGGAATTGGGTTACTTGAACCATGTAAATGCGGCCATATAGACTGTACAGTGGCACCCCTCCCAAAGCCAATATCTTCCAATAGTTGGAGAAGATACCCAAGTTTCTATACTCTATAACAAGGGAAGTCCCGACCTTGCGGGACAGGCATCAGGCACCAGAGCAGAGCTCTAAGAAAAAATGGCTCCGCAATGTCAGCATCTTGACAAAGCCCTTAGGGAGTATCCTGGAGTATGTCAACTATGACCTTCGATATTACCACTATTTCCAGGGGGAGAATGCAACCCTCAACTTCATCAGAAGGGATGCAAACACAAAAGCGGCATAATATAATTGGCAAAAACTCTCGCCATTAAAACTCAACCCCTAAAATAAACAGAGGAATACAAATTGCCTGCCATACTTCAGTTCACCTTACTCAACCCTAAGAGGTATCCTAAAGAGCAGCTTACCAAAACCTCAGTAATTAGCCCTTCAGGATACAAACTTCGATGTTGCTGCTCCTCCAAGGTGGAGCCTACATCCCTACTCGTACTCAGGAAATGAAGGAAAATGAGAGCAGGGTATAACAGTGTGCCCAGTAACTCTCATCACCCAGACTCTAAACCCCAAGGGAGCAACAGGGGAGCTTAGGCCCTACTTAAAGAGCAGCTCATACCCTACCTAAGACCCACTATAGCTAGTGCTTCTTTTTCTTTTAGCACTAGACTATAGTATGTGACATAACGAGGGACACGCCATAGGCAAACTTCCTCTCCTTATTAGCATTGTCAATCCAGGGCCATAGTAGGGCACCCATCCAAAGGGGAGTGATTTCCCTTCTTCAGGACCCAACAATAGTTGGAGGGGGAGGTAAATGAAATAGAGGAAACTATACTGCCCACACCCTATCTACCAAGCAGCCATCCTCAGGTGAGCATATAATTCTACTTTAGACCCTAACATAGGGGAGAATATAGATCAACCCAGAAAAATAAAGTGCAAAAGTTAGTTTCTTATTCTATCAAGAATCAAGTGAGAACAGAGCCTTCTACCATGAATGCATTGCCATGAGTGCCTCCAACTTCCCTGAGACACGAACATGCTCGTACAAACGATTCCTATTCCTCGGCAGAGAATCAAACAAGAACAGAGCTTCTTACCATGAATGCATCATAATGAGCGTATCCAGCTCCCTCAGGAGTCGAACATACTCCAACAGAGTGTTGTCTTACACGCACACACAAACAATCAGCTCCTGAAGACAAAAAAAGCTTATGACATGTATTACAGGCACCCTTTTATACTCACGGGCGCTCTGCATGTGACATCTGGCAATGATTTATTGGCATTTACGCATGCTTCAGACATCGGTCATGCTGATGGCGTCCCCATAAAATCAACTCGACGACGCAATGTCGGATTTCCACTTCAAAAGGTAACAACTAGTAAACAGTATGTCCTATAACATTCAGCTCAATAGTTGGAGAATTTTGCTAAATATATGCAAAATATTGCATATATTTTTTACTTAACCAGTATTTCATGCATGTTTTAATAAATTCGTCATGAAAACGTAAAAGTTTTTATGACAGCCACCTTTTGAATGTTTATATTACAAAAATAACAAATTGGAATAGAAACATACAAATAAATAGTTGTTATAAAAACTGCCTTTTACTTATTACAAATCAGTTGTTAAAGTTGACCTTTAATATTATAGTTATGTACCAACTTACAGGGCTCCATGTATAGTTGAGATTTTTTCCTTGAGAAATATTTACATAATGTACGATATATATCCAAATGAATCAATCTGATTCGAGATCGAGATAAGAATCAAATCATAAGTTTGTGAATCAAATCATGAAATTTTGTCAATACCCAACCCAACAAAGAGTCAAAATGTAAAAAAATCATAGTTAATATTGCTTTCATTGCAATTTAGTCACAGCAAAAATGAATGGTCAAGGGCATTGCAGTGTGCTATATAATATTAAACTGTGTTCTGGTTGTATACAAATGCAGTGAGATATTGGAGTATTCCAGTACACAAACAATTTTCACACGGTGCATTCAGTATGGCGCATACTACATTTAACTGTTTAAAAATAGTAGGTAGTGTCCCATTCCAAATGCACTCTTAAGACAAAATCAGAGCATGAATAAAAATGCAAGCAAATACATCTGTAGCACTTTGTCAACCCTTTAATCAATAAGATTCTTGTAAATGTACAGTATCATGCAGTATGATTTATTTAATAGGTGTATCAGGACCAAATCCCAGACTTTTCTCTCTTTCGACGTACAATGGCAGCCACATCTTGTTTCAGAGTGGTTACGCACTGTTCCAACTGTTCAGAAAAGTCCTTCAGGAGATGGGTATGCTCATCCACAAACAATCTAAAACCCAACAGGTCTGCTTCCTCCTATGGAGACACAAACGCACAATGTATCGATGCTCTGAACATATACAGTCAAAGCTTGTACACCCCAAAAGACTTTTGCTGGTACCTGTATAAATTCTTTAACATTAATTATTATGTAAAACAGCTGAACTACAGAGGCTGATTGGCATGACTGATAGAATGGGACTTGCATACTTACACTGGGTTTGTGTCTGCGCAGCCGCTGAAGTTGCCCCCTAACAGAGGTCATGCTGTGGTAGAACACTTTTAAGGCTTTGGCAAATTCAGCATCACAGCTGGGCCTCAGACTGCTTCTTCGTTCCTGTCGACCGCGGTTATTCTCCACACCTTCGGCAGAAATGTGGGAGAATAACAATGTTATAAATTGAGCAGGAGATAATATAGTGGCCTACTTGTAGAAATGCTGATCTGTTGTGTGAATACATTTGTGTTCTCGCATGTTTCATGCTTGTTATTGTAGGATTAATTGCAAGAGGTATTGGTTCAGATCCCGGACGAGCCCCCAATTTCTGTTACACACTGACCAATGAGGCTACAATATCTTGACAGCAATAATGTACTGCATGACTTATCAAAAGTACTCGCCATTTCTGGCTGAGCTGAGTTGCTCTCTCAGAGTGCTGTTTTCTTTCCTCAGTGCTGCGTTAACATTTCTCAGCTGTTCCAAGTCTTGATGAAGGGCTCGGAGAGATGAGCTAAGGTCAGAGCCTCCGGTTTCTGCAGTCTAAACAAACATATATAAACTTCCATAAAATAATTCAGTTTCACAGAATTCCAGCATAATCCTGGCCTTGCTCATGCAAAGCATTTTGGGTGTTAAACAATGCAAATTTATTTGAAACATACACATGGTCTGTTTATATACCGAGTGTTCTGATGCACTGATCTTGTCAATAATAATGCTGTCCTCTTGAGTCATCTTCAATCCATCCATACACGAGACTAATTCAGAACATCCTTCTACAAACACAAAAATGTTTATTGGTGAAGTTCAAGAATGCCTCAAAGGCAAATGGTTTGGTTTTAATCTTGTTCTAGTTTCTACAGTTTCTTTGTATTTTCTGTAATCAAATGACTTTATTGTCAATCTAAAAATGCACTACCGTTCAAAAGTTTGGGGTCAGTAAGATTTTGCTTTAAAAGAAATTAATACTCTTATTAAGCAAAATTGTAAGTAAATACATTTATAATGTTATAAAAGATTTATATTTCAAATAAATGCTGTTCTTTTGAAATCCATATTCATCAAAGAATCCTGACAAGTAGTATCAGTTTTCACAAAAATATTAAGCAGCACAAATAAAAAATGTTTTCAACAAATCAGCATATTAGAATGATTGCTGAAGGGTCATATGACACTGAAGACTGGAGTAATGATGCTGAAAATTCAGCTTTGCATCAAAGGAATAAATTATATTTTAAAATATATTCAAATTTAAAAAGTCATTTAATTATTTCACAAAATTACTGTTTTATTGTATTTTTGATAGAGTATTTTTGATCAGCCTTGGTGAGAATAAGAGACTTCTTTCAAAAACATTAAATAAATCTTACCAAACCAAACTCTTGAATGGTTGAGTGTAATATTTCTTGTATAATATCAAAGACTTTTACCCTGCAGACCCCATAGCTCCAACACCAGGGCATTGCTCTGCAGGTAGTTCAGCAGCTCCTGGGAGGTTCTCAAAGCAGTGAACTGGACTCTGTGGTCCATCAGCGGGTTCACGTTGTGCCACATCGCTGGAGTGTAGAGGGGCTGCGGGCAGTCAAACACCCGAAACCTGTCAAAGTTCAAATCTTTGGTTGAACTCCAAAGTTCTTTAGCACAAATAAAATTTCATTTCAAATCTCAATAGGAATGCAAATCATCAGATATGGCGTTATTGTTAACTAAAACACATTTTTAAAAGGTTGTTAAATGAAATAAAGCTCAAATAAAATCTGATGTAAATTTTAGATGGAAAAACAAACTAAAGCTTATAAATAAAATAATTTTGAAATAAGCTTAAATTACTAATTTAATTAATACTAAAGGTATTTAGAAAACAAAGCAAAAAAAAAAATTGAAAATTGAAAATCTGATAAAATTACTTAAAATAAAAACTGAAAAATATAAAAATAAAAGCAACATATTAATTAAAACTATAATAGTATATAAATAATATGAAAATAACACTGAATTCAGACGTGTTATGCACTGCAGTGTGATTCGTGTATTAAGGTCCAAATTAATTTGGTGATTAATCTGGTTAAAAATCTTGGTTGATAATCAACCCCTTACATTATGAATAATGGAACTTATGGAACTTTTGATATGGAAAAGTATTATTACTGATATAAAACAAAAATAAACTTCCAATAAAAAAAAATCCATACAAACTAGTCTGCAGATACTTCATGAAGAGTTCCAGCACTGATCCAAACTAACCCTATTTGCACGCCTCTGTTACGAGCCTCTTTAACCCAGCGTAGGCCACAGCACTGATCCAAAACCAGCTGAAAGTCCAGCCGCTTCCCAAGCAGCTCTGACGGGTCAATAAGGATGTCATCTTCACCCAGAGGCCTACAAATGATAAATATCATAGCACCACAAATATTTCATTCATGTAATCAACACTTTCGTTTACATGTAGAAATGTTACCCACAATCCCATGGGGCTGCAGGGCACAAGCTGTGTCTGCAGTACGGCCTCCTCTGTTCCTTCCGGACCCACCACTTCCACCTGCTCCTCCAGAGGGATGCGGAATGCCACAGACTGCAGCCACAGGTGAGCACTTCCTAGGTGCAGAGGCTCCAGAGGATCCCAGAACGGATCTCTGTCCCTGGGAAGAGGAGCTCTGTCTGCCCCCTCTCCTCCTACCACCTGCTGCTGGTACACCTCTTCCATCAGAAATTTACGGTTGACAAATTTGGCTTTGGACCACATCCACACCTGAGAAGACATTGATTTCCGAGGGAATTTCTTTTACCTTTATAAGGGCAAGTTTTCTAACCTTTTTAAATGTATGCGTCCCTTTTCATGTAAATTTTTAAATGTATTCAATAAATGCAATTAGAAAAATAAGACTATATTAAGATAATAAGACTTTGCACTGCAAAAGTGGCACAGATGCTGCATCTGAAGTGGCATTAGATGTACAAACCCGATTCCAAAAAAGTTGGGACACTGTACAAATTGTGAGTAAAAAAGGAATGCAATGATGTGGAAGTTTCAAATTTCAATATTTTATTCAGAATACAACATAGATGACATATCAAATGTTTAAACTGAGAAAATGTATAATTTTATGGGAAAAATAAGTTGATTTTAAATTTCATGGCATCAACACATCTCAAAAGAGTTGGGACAAGGCCATGTTTACCACTGTGTGGCATCCCCTCTTCTTTTTATAACAGTCTGCAAACGTCTGGGGACTGAGGAGACAAGTTGCTCAAGTTTAGGAATAGGAATGTTGTCCCATTCTTGTCTAATACAGGCTTCTAGTTGCTCAACTGTCTTAGGTCTTCTTTGTCGCATCTTCCTCTTTATGATGCGCCAAATGTTTTCTATGGGTGAAAGATCTGGACTGCAGGCTGGCCATTTCAGTACCCGGATCCTTCTTCTACGCAGCCATGATGTTGTAATTGATGCAGTATGTGGTCTGGCATTGTCATGTTGGAAAATGCAAGGTCTTACCTGAAAGAGACAACGTCTGGATGGGAGCATATGTTATTCTAGAACTTGGATATACCTTTCAGCATTGATGGTGCCTTTCCAGATGTGTAAGCTGCCCATGCCACACGCACTCATGCAACCCCATACCATCAGAGATGCAGGCTTCTGAACTGAGCGCTGATAACAAATGGGTTGTCCTTGTCCTCTTTAGTCCGGATGACATGGCGTCCCAGTTTTCCAAAAAGAACTTCAAATTTTGATTCGTCTGACCACAGAACAGTTTTCCACTTTGCCACAGTCCATTTTAAATGAGCCTTGGCCAAGAGAAAATGCCTGCGCTTCTGGATCATGTTTAGATATGGCTTCTTTTTTGACCTATAGAGTTTTAGCCGGCAACGGCGAATGGCACAGTGGATTGTGTTCACCGACAATGTTTTCTGGAAGTATTCCTGAGCCCATGTTGTGATTTCCATTACAGTAGCATTCCTGTATGTGATGCAGTGCCGTCTGAGGGCCCGAAGATCACGGGCATCCAGTATGGTTTTCCGGCCTTGACCCTTACGCACAGAGATTGTTCCAGATTCTCTGAATCTGTGGATGATATTATGCACTGTAGATGATGATAACTTCAAACTCTTTGCAATTTTTCTCTGAGAAACTCCTTTCTGATATTGCTCCACTATTTTTCGCCGCAGCATTGGGGGAATTGGTGATCCTCTGCCCATCTTGACTTCTGAGAGACACTGCCACTCTGAGAGTCATGTTGCCAATTGACCTAATAATTGGTCCTCCAGCTGTTCCTTATATGTACATTTAACTTTTCCGACCTCTTATTGCTACCTGTCCCAACTTTTTTGGAATGTGTAGCTCTCATGAAATCCAAAATGAGCCAATATTTGGCATGACATTTCAAAATGTCTCACTTTCAACATTTGATATGTTATCTATATTCTATTGTGAATAAAGTATAAGTTTATGAGATTTGTAAATTATTGCATTCCTTTTTTATTCACAATTTGTACAGTGTCCCAACTTTTTTGGAATCGGGTTTGTATTTACACAGACTGTTTAATGCAGCTTAGAGATACCATGAATGCATTTACACACTGCAGTTACAAATGCATAAATAACGTTATGAGGTTAATGTTTTAAATATAAATTGTACTGAATATAAAAACGTGTAAAAAAAAAAAAAAAAAAAAAAAAATGAAATTATACTTTAAATATGAAACTAAAACTGCCCGCAGGTGGCAACAAGTCACATTCTTAATGAGCGAGTCACTGATTTATTCATTCAATCGATTTTAAAATGCCCAATCCATTCAGGAATGAAGCAAGTGATTGTCTTTATGAATGGGCCATTGAATCATTGACACACCCCCGACTCATTCGAAAATGCTTAATCATTCAGGAACAAAATATCACTGTACCACTAGACAAAGTATAAAATAGTGATGATCTTAAAAAGAGGACAAATGAGAATCTGGCTCAAGGCTGTGCCAGCAAGCGGACATGGTATTTCAAAAAAACGGACTGCCCGACCTAAAATCAGACAGATGGCCACCCAAAAGAACTCATGTTTTTTATAAAAGTCTTAAAGGCACAGAGCAAAAATGGCCTGCTTAAATAAAAGAGTCAGAGAGAAGGCGAAAAATATGTAAAATTAAACTACGAACTTAAGGGCAATAAATAAAAGTTCAATAAACAAAAGTATGGTTCCTTTAAAAGTTTCAGCGCTAAATTGATATCGGGTGAGACATGGAAATTTTTTGTGCATGCTGTGAGATAATATAACATCAGTGCCCTTGTGATTCTGCTCTACATCTGATTCTGTAATTGCATTAGTCTCTTATTCAGTTACACCAGTCCATGTTTTCAAAAACATCTAATTCCATTTTGGAAAACCACATCACCTGACATCTGTGTCAAACACTGGTTGGCAGTAAGATATCTGTACATTCCTTTTTGACTAGTTTGTTCTGTAACCTGAGAGAGGCACTATTTCCAGCTATTTGCAGTGCACATTCTTATTTGCTACTCTTTTGGGTTGTGCATATCCAAACATGAAAGGAGCTTTATCCATAATTGATTCAAATTTCCACAGAATCATAATTCTCACCTGTTTGCTTTCTACAGATGTCACTCTTACTGCAATGTCCTTCTCCAGGTCATGACCCTTAGAATCTGACATTGCCAGATTCTTGATTTCCAATTTGAATTCAACTCCCTGAAAAGACAAAAGTCAAGATTTTAAGGTGCACTGCATTATTTTTTACCTTTCGCTACAATATTACAGACAGCCTTATACAGGCTTGTACATACTGTGGATGCAACATCACAAAAATGTTTTCAGTTAACTCCACCATTGTAGAAATACCCAATGGCATATGTTTTTGTGCTCTGATTACTTTACTCCACAACCAAATATGTCAAGTATCAGGAAACAGAGTGATAAAGTAAGTAACATTTGACTGGCCCAAATTGATTTTTCAAAAGTACTGTTTTTCTTTTTGTTTTTGTTTTTTTAGGGTTAAACTTCACTGTAGTGTATCTTTAAGCTCCATTTCATACTAAGAGGCATTTTTTCAGCTATTGCTTGCCAAAAATCTGTCACAGTCTTGTACTCTTATTTTGATATTCTGTTGTGTTTCCCTTAGTTCCTTTTTCCCTGCTCTGTTTAGTTTCGGTTTCCTTGGTTTCTGATTATGTCCCTGTTTGTTTCTATGGTTAATAATTATCAGCTGTTTCTTATTTAGTTCCTTGTTACCCCTTTATGTATACTCCCTTTTCGGTTTAGTCCTTTGTCATTTATTGTCAATGCGTAATGTGTCGTTTACCCCTGTGTTGTTCTAACAATCTCCTGCATTTATAATAAAAGTAGTATTTCTCATTTGTGCGTGTTGCTTACTAACTTGTTACAAAATGAATGGATATACTTTATATGACTGCAAGTTTAGTAACTGTACTCACCTTCTTTAACTCTTTACTCATTTGATTAGCTTCTGTCACCATAGGCATCAGCTTTATATAGTCATAGAACACAGCCAGTAGACTGGGGTCAGGCTGGTGTGGCCCTGCAGGTGATGCTATTGTTAACTAAAACTAAAACTATTAAAATCATTTTCTTTCATGGAAATAAAGCTGAAATAAAATAAAATATAAATATTAGATAAAAACCTAAACAAAAATTAGAAATGTTGCCTTGGCATTTAACTGAAATAGGTTGAAGTTGAAGTACTAAAATTACTAAAACAATAACTGAAAAATAAAATAAATAAAAAAGCAAACAAAATTACTAAAACTTGCATTACAATGAAAACTGAAAATATAAAAACAAAAGCTGATTCAAAATATTAATAAATGCTATAATAGTATATAAATAATACAATAACACTGGATGCATCTAAATTAGACCAAACCTAAAGATATCTAATAAAAAAATGTAATTTCAATTATTTTAAATCCAAACCCCACACGTACGATGGCCCTGATCTTCACACAGAGACTGAATGTGGAAGCCCTCAGCCTCTGCCAGCTCAGACTGGAAGTAATCATAGTCATAGCGACTCCAGTCCTCTCCTGAGCGCTCCGAAGGGAAGCCAATGAACAGGTAAGTGCTGTTCGAACCCAGGACGAGTCGATCCTTCATCAGAACGTAACAAAGGCAGGTTAACACTAAACCAAAACTCAACTTGGTAATTCACACAGATTACCTTTCTGATTCATATTTGAAAATGCACAGCATGATGAATTTCTTTATGATTCATGTGCATATAGTAGCTGATAATACTGATACAGATAATGAAACACACCAAATGCTGCAGCTCTATCCTTTTAGATACCGGCACTCCATTCACAATGACCTTTGACCCGGACACAGGAGTAATTAATACTCTCCTTTGCTGGTTTGAGAACACAGCATGTTTTTCCTGAATGCTGAAAACAGGAAAACAAAATTTCACATTTTTTAATAAATGTTAATATACAGCATTCATTTTCATTATGAGGTGCATATCATATCGGGATGCGATCTATTCATCTTTCTCATGCTTGACTTACCCTAGACCCCTAATAGAGAGCGCTCTGTGCGAGTTGTCAGCCAGACCAATATCCCATTCACCTTCTCATAGAAAGACATAAATTATATATTGCATTTAGTTAATATATGGATATGATATAACTGGTCTGATGTCTCTATTGTAAGACAAACTCACCTTCCTGAATGAAAAGCTTCACCACGCCAGACAACTGAGCATCCTCATTGATGTTCATTATGTACGGATGCATCTGCATCATTCTTCGTTCCTTAAGTGGGAAGAGATTTTTGAGAGATGGTGGTTAAATGAGGGAAAGGATTTGTGATTGCTGGAGGAGAATTGTCCATGATATTTTTAACTAAAACTATTCAAAATTGTTTTTGTTAATTGAAATAAAACTAAAATATAAATATTAGAATATTAGTTCCTAATTGATTAATTGTGAGTCAATGATTCAATGACCCATTCAAAAAATGCTGTTTTGAATGAAACAGTTTACCTTGGCAACTAAGTGAAATAAAACAAAGAAATATAAAACTAAAACTGAAATAAAATTGAAATAAAGCTAAATAGAAACATTTTAAAAAAAATGACAAAAGCACATAACAAAATTACTTGTTTAAACTTTAAAATTAAAATGAAACCTGAAAATATGTAAATAAAAGCTATTTAAACTAGTAATAAATTCTAAAATATAAATAATACTAAAAATAAGTCACTTTGGATAAAAGAATCTGAATGGCTCATTTACTCATTCCAGCAGGCTCATTACTGTACATCAACTGATGTACTGCATTTAAGTGATGCTTATATTGTACTTAAGATGTTCTGGAGTGTCAAAATGAAATGCATATCTATAGGTCGTACAAACATCTCAACATTTCAGTGTTAAATTAATGTAATATGGTAATAATTGTCAGCCCCTGAAATATTTAGTTTAAATTGTGAATTCTCTGAGATCATGTACCATTAATGGTTTTAGAGGCCAAATGTAGACATAAAACACCATTTATTGTGTATATTTTCTATAGAGGAAGTGATTTTGGAGAACATTTACATTTATGAATTTGGCGTATGCATTCAAAGTAATAGTGAATTCAGTATATACGTTCCTAGGCACTGCTATGAGAAACTCATGTTTTTTAAATCCTAAGTCACACCATGTAAAACAGCATCTTTGTTTACGTGTGTTATAGTTGCATACTGAGTCTCCCAGTCTTTCAGGGCCTCTTGGAGATGCTGTTCCCACAATGTCTGAATGGCTCGAATCTGCAGCTCATTATGAGTCAACAATCGCCGCAGCTCCTCTACAACAAACAACACTTTTAATTAGATGTAATGTTTCTTGCATTTAAAATTTCTTTGTATTTCTATTACCTTACATACATACTCGTCTCATCATCAGTTTTACGGCCCTCTTGGCCCAGTCGACTTAGTCTCACAAGCAGTTTTGCATTTTCTGCCTTGAGTTCCTTCACCAGTCGTTCTGTGGGACTCTCATTCACCACAGCTTTATTCTGGATCCGCTTGGCCCTGAAATAAAGGATATAAGGATGTCTGTTGGAATATATTACGTATATTAGGCTGAAGCTAAACTAGCATGAAACACAGTGGTAATTCTAGCTGGTCATTTAAGTAAACCAGTACAGTAATGACTAAATTTAACTTTATATATAAGAACCCACCTCTCTGCATATCGAAGAGTAGAAAGAGACTCTTCATAGCAAATATCTGCAGGACTTAAGGTTGCAATCTGCGCATGAGGACAAGAAGCACTTCAATGCACATTCTTTAGTTCTAAATCATCACAACTACATTGTTTTAGTTTAGTTTGCCTCAACCATAGATTAAGAAAACTACAGGCAAAGTTACTTACCATGACGGTTCGACTGTTACCACCAAGAGCAGACTGCAGTAATTTGGTGAGGACAGAGTCTCTATAAGGAATGTGAACTACTTTCTTCCCAAGAGCCATGTCTGCTAGAGCACTTTATAGACAAATAAATGCAAAAAAATTTACGACAGCACATTAAACACAAATGTGTATGAAACACAAGATATATATATACAAATATATATATATATATATATATCTTTGTGATCGAAACTGGCATACAACAAGGTTGCGTGATCTCCCCAATGCTATTCCTCCTTGTCATCGACTTCGTCGGATGCCACTCCATCGACCGCCTACACATCGTCTTACCCTCGACAGGTGGCAACCTTCTCCTTGCCGATCTCGGTTACGCAAACTCGAGAGTCCCAATTATCATCGGTGGACAACAAGTGGAGGAAGTGGCGAACTTCACTTATCTTGGTAGTGTCATCTCCTTGGACGGGGATGCAGAGCGAGATGTCATCTGCCGCATTGGCAAGACGTCTGCCACATTCTAATGACTTCGTCCAATCTGGAATTTGCCCTCCCTCTCCCTAAAGGGTAAACTTCGACTCCTGGCCAAGATCGTCGTGCCGACAGCGACCTATGCATGTGAAACCTGGAAGATGGTGAAAGCCATCGCCCGAAAGTTGGACGTTTTCCATCTTCGATGTCTTCGACGCATCCTCATGATCACTTACAGGAACCATGTTACGAACGTAGAAGTATACCGGTGCACGGCCCCTCTCCGCGACCATCACCGAACGGCGTCTTTGTTTCGCCGGACATGTCTTATGCCTCCCCGACCACCGGCTACCTAAGACGGCAATACTCTGGCGGCCTGCACAAGGCAAACGAAAACAAGGACGACCGAAAATCACCTGGCAAAGGACTTTTATGGACGACCTGCGAACAGTAGACATTCCATGGGATGAGGCTGAAGTCGTCGCCGAGGATCAAAGCCGATGGAGAACACTTGTCATCCTATGCGCCAAATGGCGCTGGTGGAATTAAAGATTTTATATATAAATATATACACCGGCCACTTTATTAGGTACACATTGCTAGTACTGGGTTGGACCCCCTTTTGTCTTCAGAACTGCATTTCTTCATGGCATAGATTCAACTACTGTAGGTCCTGGAAACAGTCCTCAGAGATTTTGGTCCATATTGACATGATAGCATCACACAGTTGCTGCAGATTTGTCGGATGCACATCCATGATGCGAATCTCCCGTTCCACCACATCCCAAAGATGATCTATTGGACTGAGATCTTGTGACTGTTGAGGCCATTCGAGTATAGTGAACTCATTTTCATTATCAAAAAAACAGTTTCAGATGATTAGAGATTTGTGACATGGCATGTTATCCTGCTGACAGTAGATGGGTACACTGTGGTCCCGTGTGAATTGTAGCCTCAGTTTCCTGTTCTTAGCTGACAGGAGTGGCACCAGTGTGGTCTTCTGCTGCTGTAGTCCATCTGCTTTAAGGTTTGACGTGTTGTGCTTTCAGAGAAGCTTTTCTGCAGACCTCGGCTGTAACAAGTGGTTATTTGAGTTACGGTTGTCTTTCTATCAGCTCAAAACAGTCTGGCCATTCTCTTATGACCTCTGACATCTACAAGGCATTTTTGTCCACAGAACTGCCACTCACTGAATATTCTCCCTTTTTTAGACCATTCTCTGTAAACCCTAGGGATGGTTGTGTGTGAAAGTCCCAGTAGGTCAGCAGTTTCTGAAATACTCAGACCAGCCTGTCTGGCACCAACAACCATGCCACGTTCAGTCACTTAAATCCCTTTTGTTCCCCATTCTTATGCTCAGTTTGAACTACAGCAGATTGCCTTGACGGTGGGTGCTTCTCAATACTCAAATTAATGCTTCCTCATTTCATCTCTCCTATGTCCTTCCAGCCCGTGACCTGGAAACCGATTGTCTCAGCCATCTTGAAGGACATCTCAATTCTCTAATTGCATGAAAGAGGTGAGGAAGCTTCCTGAGGAGTCATGAGCAAGGACACACAGGTGTATCCTTCCCTTGCATCCTAAGGGGGTGGAGCTAAGACGTGAGGAAACGAAACGAGGATGCACAAATAAGAAATGAGAAGCACCCTATGACTACATGCCTAATATTTGTGTTAACAAGCAGTTGAACAGGTGTACCTAATAAAGTGGCCGGTAAGTGTATATACACACACTATAGGTTTTATATAGTATGTATCTGCTGACCTGATGACATTTCCAAGTGTAGTTAAACTGAGATTGATGGCAGTGCCCTCCTTAAGCCTGTCGGCCTCTGACCCTGATGACCTTTGTCTCTCACTACCAGCCAAGTCCACAAGGTAAATGTTGGACTGTTTGGTGATGCACTCCTTTGAGAAGATCTACAAGCAGAGTGAACGTACAAGTAAAGAATCTGCGAGAAAAAAAACACCACAGATCATCTAGAATATGAGGCCTTGTTTACACTTGTCATTAAAATGCGGCCTCTGTTAATTGCGGTTATATTTTCACTTAATCATGAAACTACACATTTTAAATATTGCACGGGGAAAACATCCAATCTGTTTATGGATACAGAAGCTTTTTAACGTGGACAAATGTAAACATGCTGTGTTCTGATTGGGTGAACGCACGTTAATGCCAAGTGTAAACAATGCTAGTCACTTCAGTTGTGTGTTCTGCTTGGCAGAATGGAAACCTGTTTGAGCTGGACAATGATGAGCATGTGCGAGCGACTGCTGTTGGCGTTCATGTGTGTGGCTGCAGTGGTGCGCGTGCGTGTTCCCTGCTCCATCAGCTGCTCCACCTGTACTGCACTGTCACAGGGCACCCGCCTCAGCCCCTCAACATAGAATCCCCTCTGCTGGTCTTCTCGCACCCGCAGACCACCCGCAGATCGGTTGGACTTCGATAGCAGGTCTACAACCTGAGCACAGTTAAAGTGCCACTCAAGACATGTAAAACATTTCATCATGACATAAACACTATAAACATCAGCAAGTTGTCATTTAGCAGACGGTTTCATCCAAAATACACTTTACTACAAATAATTTGGGGACTGGACTGTGAGAACAGTTACAGTAGAACTGTACGTGAATTAATTTGCTTCAGATAAGGATGAATTCTTACCTGTTCATTGTAGATTTCCAACATGCTGAAAAATACCTGTAGTTGGTTGGGGGAAAAAAGTATTTTTAAGGTAAAAGATAATGGTATTTTTGTATGTATTAATTTTTTTAGGGGCCAATCACCGAATGTAATCGTTAGTGTTATTCTTCTGGGCAGCATTTCCCAAAAGCATCGTAAGCCTAAGTTGATCGTAGCTCCATTGGTGGCAATGATTCTATGATCAGTTTAGGCTTAAGATGCTTTTGGGAAATGCAGCCCTGGTCAAGTCTATGGCAGCTCATAGAACCGTATGGTAAAAAGAAATTTGGCACACAGAGGACAGTCTGAACATTAACCACAGGAATTTTGGAATCTCTAACTCAATCCCTCCAGCGCCACCATCTGTCCAAAGCTGCACTCACATTTATGCCCTATGGTGTAATTTTCCGTCACAAAACTCTTTCCGCCATTTTGAATTTTCCGAAAAAAACTACTTTTACGAACTTTTTCATGAAAATCAAACCAGACCATCTTCAGACCATGCCGACAAAAAACATGGAATTTTTGGTGATTAGTCAAACTGTTCTCAAATAACTTGCGAACGAATTTTAGAGCACACCAAAGTGAACGTGAGGCTATATCTCGGAAAACGCTTTACCATATTCAGACCAAACTTGGTTTGTGTTCTGGCAACCATGACCTGAGAGTACCTGCTCAGTTTTGGTACAGTGCTACCTAGTTGTCAGGAAATATGAAAAATGGCTATTTTTGCTTCTGAACAGTTTGTCCAAGTTTCAGTGTTGAACAATACCGAGTTGAACAATACCCAATTTTCCCATGTCAGCCATTTTAGATGTCAGCCATTTTGAATTTTGTCATAAAAAGCTATATTTTACACAAAGCCATGTAGAGAGATCTCTCTATGGCTCTGATTTTACAGACACATTGGCATATTGTTACGAAACTTGGTATGTGTCTTCGACACAGTGCCCTGAAGGTACTCAAAAGGTTTCAGGGCAGCACCACCTTGTGGTCAAAAATTATAATGAAATTTCAAAAAACGCTAATAGCTTTTAGTTTAGCCTATTATCATTAGTCTTGACAGATCCCTTGGATCATGCTGAGAACATCGATACCAATTATGCCATAATTGGCCGAACTTGTGCACCCTTTTTTTTTTTTTTTTTAAAACCTACTTTTTCGAACTCCTAGACCGCTGTCCAATTTTCATCAAATTTGACTCGGATCATCTTCAGACTATGCTGGCAAAAAGTTATGTCGATAAACATCAACCAATTTGTTGCCATGATGTCAAACTGCATTTGAGGCTGTATCTCTGCAAGGCTTTGGCATATCGACACCAAACTTGGTGTGTGTCATTGCCACCCAACACTGACCACACCAAATAAATTTGGTGTCAGCGCCACCTACTTGTCAAAAGTAATAAGCAATTATGTCACATTGGAATTGATTGTATTTATGGGTTTTCAACCAATATTTTAACCAATTTTGCTTAAAATCATCTCCAAGTTCCTTTTACTCATTTTTGCAGTTGGTCTGACTGCAGTTGCGCTGCCATGCTTGCTCATCATTTTGCCTCTGTAGTGCTTGGCCTATTTTGTAATGTGGTCATTTGTGAATGTAAAACCTACAGTATTTGTCAAAATTCCATTAAGGTGTAATTTATCCTTCAAGTTACATTTGTCTTTAGCATGTTTTAGAAATTAATTTTAAATCGCATCAAACCAAATAGAAACTGAGACCAGAATTGTACAATGCATTGCATTATTTAGCATGAATCAAAATGAATCACCTTGAAGAATATGATTGACATACCTGACACTGCCTGCTGTCTTGCATGCTCCGGATAGACTGAAATAGTTTCTCGCAAAGGGTGGGTATGAGGCCTTTGTTAGGACCATAACCGACCATAGAGTAACTCTTCCCAGAGCCAGTCTGCCCATATGCCAGTAATGTGGCATTGTAGCCCTGCAGTGCGTTATCCAGAATGCCTTGCCCCAAATCCAGAAACACACTTGTCTGTAAATGACCACAGGGGAAGAGAGATTGAAATAGAAACTTTGTTAGTACAGTGGTTACCAGGTTAAGCACACATTTCTGTTACAATCATTTTGTAAACATGCACAAAGATGCATACTCTTTTGCAAGGTGAGATAATATCTATATAACCTGATATGTTACCTGGTCTGCATAGCGCCCACCTGCCTCCTCAGGTACAAACAGACCATCTTTGTTTTTACTGAAGCCGCTATGAGACCAGTAAATGTAGTCGAAAGTGAAGGTGCGGCTGTTCTGCGGGTTACGAGGGTCCTGAATACTGATGTTGTTTGAGGTCATTGAGATCACACAGCGACTGCCTGCATCCCGCTCCCTCTGTATAACCAAGAAAAAGCTTAAAAGCAGTTCTTCCATCTCAAATAGTCAACAGAGGACAACCAAATAAAATCCTACCAAATTAACCTTAAAATGCATTCACACACATCTCACTATATGCCTTTGCAGTATTTGAGATGATCTGGCTGTACTAACCTTATTGAAAGGCCTGATTCTGACTGCCACTTTCACACAGTCCTTGCTGGCCATTTCGATTCCTCTCACCCTCATGCTCACGTGGATACTTCGGAAACAGAAAACACAATGAGCGGCAGAGCAACAGGATGAAACCTGAGCACTTCGTTACGCTCACTTTCTACCAGGGCCCAGCAAGATGAATAATACAGTACCCTTAGTTTCTGTAAAGATCACTTCCACACAGTCTCCATGCTCTAAAAATGGAAGTAAACATTAGGATGAAGGGCTCTTAAGCCTTTTCTCATTTAGGACACTGTAGCTGCTTCTTAGATGAACAGTTCCTTGTCCTAATGTTCAACAGCTGTTTGTATAATTGCTGGTTATTAGTGGTGATTTCTAGCCATTTTTTGTATTGTTTATACTTGGGGTTGACTTGGGCCATGAAAGAGCAACCGAGAACACTAAAAATGACTTGGGATAACCTTAGCAACCACAGTGCAATGCCCTGTCAACTACCCTGAACATCCAAGTAGAAGTATTATAAAACCACTACACATACAGAATACTACATCTTGGTTACAACAGTCATTTTAATGTCTTTTACTTCTTGCAGGAAAACAGTTGTGGTAAAATGGTTGAATCAGTACATCTGAAGAACTACAAAACATCAAGATTGTAAATTCTTGTTCTGTATTTGAAAGCAAACCGGCATTACAAATAAGTTCACAATGCTGTTCAAAATAAAATGGATGCATTTGAAGGAAAATAAATGTACATTATTATCTGCAATGAACAATTAACTCTGTGTTCACCAGCTTAAGACCTCAAGATAGAGGAGACCATGTGCCAAGCATCAAAGCAAGAATTCCACCCATGTAGTATGGATGATTGTATTACTTTTTAACCAATGTAAATTATTCATCTTTATGAATTATCACCCAAGTGGTACAACCATAAATCTTATAATTGTTTGCTTTGACTTTACATGTTGCACAATCTTTCCTGTAAACAAAACAAGTAACAAAATTCACAAGTATCAAATTTTATTTATAACATACCTAAAAGGCTATTTACATTTGCATCAATTAGTAGAAACACATTTAAAAACTAAACCATCTCTTTTTTTGGTGCTCAAGTCCCTCAGTGCTCCTTACTGTAAACAGCATAATTTATAATACAAAATTACTTATCCCAAATTAGATTATTTATTCCAAACATTATCCATTGATTATCTTAATTAGAAAACAGCAGGTTGCAGAGCTCTTAGGAAACAGGGAGAGCAGAAAACAAAAATGCACATTAAGTGCATTGGGAAATGAGTCCAGTCAAAGAGTTCACAATCAAAGCTTCTTCCTCCTTGTTACAGGTTTAGGAAAAATGGCATCCATCATGCGTTTGCGGCGTAGGTTCATCCTCAGCGAAGGGGTTTCCTTTTCTTCGGTTCTCTTTTCGGTTCTAGCTAACGGTCCGACTGGACTAGCGAGGGGAGAAAGAAAATCAATCTCAACAGGGGGTGGAGGTTCTGGGGCAGCTTTTGTTCTGTTAAAAGAAAAAAAATTATTAGGGTATGATAATCAAACTAAGGCCAGTAAGAACATTCACATGCACTTTCAGATTAAAGCAATAATTTGCCTTTTTAAAAGGTAATGTAAAGGCTTTATTCAGACTTAAATTGCACTAGTTCACTTTTTGCAAAGTTGGACTAACAGACCTGGATAATGCAATTGTAGCTCGGCTTTGCCCAAGTAAATCAGTCTACAATTGTGCAACGAACAACACAAGCAAGGTAGTCTGTATCAATTGTTCAAATTCACATCTTGTAGTTGTACTTATTTATACTCAGGCAGATTAAGATTAAAAAAAAAAAAAAAAAAAAAAAAAACCTGTCTTGATTATAACTGCATGTAAACATCCGTCTTGTATTACATTATCAATAGGACTACATGCAACATGGAAAATTCACCTGGTTGTCCTCTTCTTTCTGGGCTTGACAACCTCAGTTTCAACAGCAACATAATCTACAGGGCCATTGTCCTACGACAAAAAACATTATAAAGCTTAAATTGTGATCCAGCACAAATTAAACAATTGCTTTGGTACTTGAATTTTATAGGACGCTGCTTACCTCTTTGGATTGAGAATCAGTTTCATCTCCTGAGGCTTTTGATTGAGGTACAGGAGACAACAACATTTCTGGAACATCATTTCGTATGGAAGTTCCTTTTCTCCTTCCTATAAAGAAAGGATTGCAGATAAATCGAATTGAAGGCACATTTAAGTGTTGAAAACTACTGCAAAAAGAGGCATTACATTATTGACTACCTCTTGTTCTTTTCAGGTCAACTATGGGAGTAACTGAATCCTCAACAGCTGAGTTTTGTTCAGACGCTTTTCTCGCTCGTGTACGTCTAGCACTTGCAAGTGACTTGCTTGCATGTTCCTGAACTTCATCGGACACCACCAATTTGGATTCTTCAATGTCTGCATTTTGAGTCTCATTCAGTGATGGAGGTGCTGCAGATCTAGTGGTTTTTCTCTTCGCACGTATAATTTCAGTTACAACAGGAACACTCTCTTCGCTGGCTTCCTCGTTATTGAGTCGCTCTACAAGGGCATCAGCCTGAAGATTTTCAGTCTCTACTTCCAGGGGAATCAAATCTGGCCTTTCTTTGCCAAGATCCTCACCTTGATTCCAGTGCCGGCTTCTCGTAAGGCGCCTTGAAACACTCTGAAGTTGTGCATCATCAACAACAAAGGTTGCATTGTTTGCTTTTTCTGCAGTGCTGGCCACGGTCTTCCTCCTGCTTCTTGGAGGAGTTCTAAGAGTTTGATTTAGAGTTGTGGCATCTTCTGCAGGATCCTGTTGGAAACATTCTATCGCTAGACCTCGGGTAGACTTGCGAGTAACCCTACTAGGACTACTTTGTGCTTTGGCAGACTTCTCCTCTGGAACTTCTTGATGAGTTTCTGGAACTTCAATGATTGGTGCTTGGACTTTTCTGGTACTCTGTCTGGCCTGTGTTTCTGAGTCATCACTGGGAACAGGGTCAGTGGACAGGGCCTCATCATCAACCGCTGTGCTCCTGGTTCTTCGGGATCCTTTCCTAGGTGTAGATTTCTGTGGGGTCTTTCGTGCCGGACTTGCAAGCTTTGATATTTTCTCAGAAGGCATGTCTTGGTCATTCTCATTAGCGAGTTGCTCTGCATCTGCTTTTCTTGCGCTTCTTCTGGGTGTAACAGGAACTTGATAGTCTTGCAGCTGCTTGCCACTCCTTGTAACACGTCTTGGTGTAGAAGGTACTTGAGAATCCATTTGCTCCTCTTCAGTAAAATCTTTCTCCACATCAAGGTTGGGTACAGGGAATGTTACAGTTTTCCTTGTCCTCCGTGATGGGCTGCGCAGCACCTCCTTAACGTTCTCCAAAATTTCCTCTGCCTCTTTTCCAGATCTTTCGACTTTTGTTCTTGCAGGTGACTTGGGTCTACCTGGTGACTTTGGCCTTCCTGGTGACTTCGGCCTTGCCGATTGTTTTGTCGTGGAAAGTTCCTCAACTTCTCCAGCCAATAAGGGTGTAGTGTCTATTTGGACAGATTCAGTTATATTGTCTTTTGCAATGGTTGACACCTCTGTGTCCAATGCAGAAACATCACTGACCTTACCTAAAAGCTCTTCTGAAGGCAAAACATTCTCTGGCGCAGAAGACTCCAATAACTCCTCATGAGGAGGGGTATGTGATTCTTCCTGCACCTCAGGAGGACCAAACTCTGGCCTTTCACCATTGAAAAGACCTTTTGTTTCTTGAGAAGGTTCTGCTTGTGGTGTGATCATTTGTTCCACTATCTGGAGGACCTCACCTGGTTGCTCTTCCATTTTAGTGACACCAGTGACAACAGGTTCAGTGTCTGATACCAAGTCTTGTACTTCTTCCAATTTGTTGTCTGGAACTTGAACAGTATGATCCAAGACAACAACCTCAGAGTTAGCTGTAAGCTGATTATCCACATCCTGGGGCTCTTCTGGCTCATGTAGAGGTAGCAATACTGCATTGTGGTCTAACTCTGAAGTGTCAGGCAGTTCCTCCACATCTGGATCAAGCATTAGCGTGAAGCCGTCCGAGTCTTCTGGCTGTGTTCCATCTGGTGCACTGCTGAGGGTCTCTAAAGTGGCTCCATCTATATGATGCGTTTGCTGCTCATCAGCCAGCTCTACAGGCACCAGGAGAGTGGTGGATGTCTTAAGCTCTGTATAACACATAGCATCTAGATCTGCAGTGCCAAGGCCAACCATTACCACTTCACCTTCATCCTCTGGCATGTCAGTGTCTAGAACCTGCAGAACAAAAAAGCCAGAATGGGAGAATGAATCCATGTACAAAACACATTCCGAGAACAAACACTAATCACACATTTTCTGTAAAGCTGCTTTGAAGCAGTATGTATTGTGAAGTTTCCATTTAACAGGTCATTCTGGTCCTATTTGCGGTTTAATATACAGCTGTGCTTTTGGAAATTGGCAGCACTATTCCGGCTGCATTCAGGCCATAATGCTAAATTTGCTAAATGTTTGGAAACTTGTCGCATTTCACCTGGTTAAGACAATGCAGTTTAAATGACTACATGAGATTTGTTTTAACATCAAATAAGACTTCAATTGTGCACTCACTTTCAGCTGTGCTTCAGGTGTGACAAGTGACAACACTGCATTGGCTTGATCCTGGAGGTACTGCTCATTTGATGGAAGTTCCTCCATGTAAAGGGCAGGAGAAGGCTGGTGGTTACTCCTGCCATTACCCTTTACTTCTTCTATAATCTCAACCTCACTTCCTGAGTCCTCCACCTTCTCATCTTCAGAGTCCTCTTCATCCTCTGAAGATTCGGCACTGGTAAGCTCGTCTGTGTCATTTAAGCTAACTACAGCTATAGGAAGAATTTTGAGATTAGATTTGGATTATTACCATGTTGTTTAAAAACATTAGCCAACTAAAATGCTGAACTTGATATGTACTTACATCTAGACTCTGAGGTAGTAGAATCTGACGTCTGTGTTTTCAAATCTGCTGCATTCTCTTCAGTGGGCTGAACTTCCTTATTGTCACAAACTGGTTCACTATAGGGTGTACACAGCACAAACAAAAGTCATAAAAGGCAAAATGGCAAGACATATGAAACATATGCAAAGCAGCACACCAGAAACATGATAGACAAGTCATTAACAAGTACCATTTGAGAGTGGCCTCTGAGACTTCCCTAATACTGGACCGGGTCAAAGATGGAGAACGATCTGGGCCAAATAAATGCTGTTCCACAAAGGCATCCAAATCTACAAAATAAATCTGTTTTAGACATTTATTTCCTACCAGTTATTGTTATCTTTCATAATAAAAAACAGGAAAGTTACAGTACCATTTCAAAAGTTTGGGGTTGGTATTTTTTTTTTTTTTTTAAATGTTTTTGAAAAAAGTCTCTTATGCTCAACAAGGCTGCATTTATTTGTTTAAAAACAAATAAATGCAGTAAAAGCAGAAATATTGTGAAATATTACAATTTAAAATGTGTTTTAAAATATATTAAAACTGAAAAAAATATATGGAAACTAAATTTTTTTTAGGATTCTTTGATGAATAGAAAGCTCAAAAGAACAGCATATTTGAAATAGAAATATTTTGTAACCTTATAAATGTCTTTGTCACTTTTGATAAAATGTAATAAAAACTTACTGACCCCAAGCTTTTGAACAGTACTAAGGAATAAATCAATTAAAAAAAAAAAAACAAAAAAAAAAAAACACCTGAGGTTTCCATAGATTCTCCTTCACATTCTTCATTGATCTCAGGTTCACTAGTCATTTGTTCATGGTTCACCAACTCGACCGCTGGAATCTCAGACACAGAGGCCTCACAGACCAGTTCTTCTGGTACTGCCTCTGATACCTTGGTGACAGCGGATTCACCAATAGTGTCATAAGCAGCATTTTCTTCCATGGATTTGTTTACAGGCTCCAAAGTAGGAGGAACACTGAGAGCTTCAACAAAAAATGAGGATGTGTTCAATGATTCTTCAGCTTCTGTTGGTTCCTGGATCTCTGGATGCTCTAAAATTTCAGTCAAAGGTTCTAAGCTTGGTTCCTGAACTGAAAGAACAAGCTCTGGTTCCATAACCACATCCGGCTTGAGAACCTGAGCCCCTGAAGTTTCCTTAAGCTGCTCCTCAGTTACTTCCCTCACAAGATCATTCTCAATATTAACATGCACCTCAATCTCCTCACTCTCATTATGGGCTTCCTGTGTGTCTGAAGGTCTTTCTCCATTGGACAAGTCTTCCTCTGTATCATTTTCCAGAGCTATATTTAGCTCTTTCTCAGGAGGCGCAACAGAGGGTAATTCTGAAGTTGTTTTCTCTTCTACAGGAGGCATATGTTCCTCTGAAGTGTTTGGAAGTTTTACAGTCACCTCCCGATCCATGCTGTTGTTGGCTTGATGTTCTTTCAGTGTTGCCATAAGATCCTCAGGAGCAGGAGCATCATGGAACTCAAGAGTGGTATCGGACTGTTCAGATACGAGACTTGCTTCTTGCCCCAGACTAGGCCGTCGCACAAGAGTGGGAAGCACTTGTGCGGACTCTGTCAAAGAGATCCCTGCAGCAGAGTTGCCACTCTCAGATTCTACATCAGGATTCTCTTTCTCTTCAGGAGAAGGCATGTACGTCCTCTTTACATCTGCTTCTTCCTCTTCAGCATCTGAATGTTCACTCCAGGCCTTAATAATTGCTTTCGGAGGAGGGGAAGATCTCTTAGGTGTATTGAGCTTCCTGTTAATCGTAATCTGTAAAGAACCACAATATTACTACTGCAAAAATCTAAGATTCTGTCTTTTTCCTATGACAGCTCATCTTAACATTTGATTTTAGATGTAGAAAAGGCATTACCCCATTGTTCCAGTGGACAGAGCCCTTGGGAACTTCTGGAGAATCAGCCTCCTCTATAAAGGTAATACGGCTCTCTTTGGGGCGGAGAGGAGGAGTGATTGATCTGCCTGGGGAGGCAGAAGGGGTGGCCACAGGAGTGGGACGCAAACTGCTCCTCAGAATAGACTGTGGAGTGAAGGCTGAGAAAACCGGGCCTGACGCCAAGGCTCGAGCTCTCTAAAATCAAAGAGTTTATAATGA
Source organism: Mylopharyngodon piceus (assembly GCA_039654765.1). Lineage (NCBI taxonomy): Eukaryota > Metazoa > Chordata > Actinopteri > Cypriniformes > Xenocyprididae > Mylopharyngodon > Mylopharyngodon piceus. The sequence goes on from CM077449.1 coordinate 20,897,279, forward strand.
GGTGGGCAATTTCTTAAAACACGTGAAGTACATATAGCACTTTTAATCTGTAGTTACAAATATTTTAGTGATGTTTTGTGTAAAGTTTTAAAACCATAGGGTCTCACCTTTACCACTTGTGGAGTTTGCAGTAAACTGAGCTCAGGAGCTTTGCTGGCACTCTTTGGGCCAGCCCACGAGGTAATGGACCTTGTAGGAGTGCCAGGCAAATTTGAGCTCTCTGGAGAATTCTGGGAAGATGGCTGCACAACCAAATCCAGAAGCCTAGTGACAAAGCAAAGGAGATGTTACCATCCACCTTATTTTGTGCGAGACTTCCAATTCATTAGCCACTAAAGGTAAATAACTAGTAGTAAAACTATTTGCACTACAAACTAGTGTGTTGATGATGATAATGAAGATGAATTACAATTAACTGGAAGCAAATGGCACTGGAAGCCTTTGAACATTCAAGTTACAAACGGCCTTGCCCGCTCCTTCATTAAAAATAAGTTGGATAGTGTCTTTTGAGTTGTAAGTTTATCAAAAGCAACTTACAACACACTAAAAACCAGTCTTTGACCATTTTACCTAGACATTCTCTTGTTTAGCATGTTGATGGGAGTTCCTACAAAAGCCTCGGGTAGGTTTGGAGAGGAAGGGTGTAGGCTAGGAACTTGCTTCTCTGACTCTTTGGGGCTGAACAGGAAATCCAACAAAATATTCAGTGTAAAATAGGGTTTAAAGAGAAAACATTTCATAGCTTACAAACAGAAAATGAAGGCTGGGAAAAACTATTTAGTATGATACCTTTTGAAAGGAGATGATTCGGAAGTGGTGTTCTTGCCAACCCACACTTCCTCGATCTTTGAGAGGACATTATTGATAAAGGCTGCTCTGGTCATCACATTTTCAGTGGCTGAACGTTTAGCAACAGTTGACAGAGGCTGTGGTCTTTTAACTAGGGGTGAGAGAGGAGAAGAGCAGATTTAAGGTCAACTGCTAACAACTTCTGTCAAGTTCTAACACTTGCGTGCCAGTGAGTATATGTCTATCATCGATACCTTCTCTGTGAATCGTAGCAGGGTGTTGGTACGGTTTTGCTCGTTCAATGGCTAATTTCCGTTGAATCCGAGGAAGAACCTTCCCATACTGATTGAGAATGGAATTCCTTGTGTTTGACCTTTCCTTCATTTTAGGATCCCGATCAGCCTGAATTAAAAAGAAAAATAGCATGAATTCCTTTTAAAAAAATATAACTGAAGAAAATAAAAACAGATGTAGACTATAATATGAAAATGAACATACTGCTAGGTTCACTTTGAGGGTCTGGTTGAGTTGAAGGGCAGGCACATAATTTGCCTGCTGGAGGTAGTGAACCATGAGCAGCTCCCGATTCTGGAAACCTCCGGTGGTTTGAAGGAACCGCTCCAAACACTCCTGCACATTTGAATTAAAGTTTAAACACAAAACAGTGATAATATACACTACTGTTCAAAAGTTTGAGATTTTGTTTTAATGTTTTTGAAAGAAGTCTCATGCTCTTTATGCATCAAATACAGTGAAAACAGTAATACTGTGAAATATTATTACAAGTTAAAAAAAACTTTACAACTCGCAGCACGCTGTCGCACAGAAGTAAACACAGAGGACATTAAAGTAAGCGGTTACGTTTATTTATAGTGTGCCACGGAAGCTAACCAATTTATGTGCAGGCAATATAAAAAACAAAGAGGAGGATGAGGAAAAAAAAAAAAAGAGCAGAATTTTTAAACATTTATGATACGAGCCTGCATGTTTTGCTTGTATATTTGTCACTGTAATACTTATAAGTTCTAACGGATCACTGTCTTTCCAGTAACACCTTTTGCAAGGGTCTTGATAACTTCAGGTATGCAAAGACTTTGAAGTGACTCCCATGAACACAGAATTGTGATGAATATTGCACTTCAGACTGAGGTCACATTGCAAAACATCTGACCTGTTTCGGATTAAGGACCACATATGGAAGTGGTCCAAATCGGAATTGAAAAGATCAGATTCCATGTCGTTTTTACTGTTCATATTGTCATGACAAAAAAAGATCTGTCACATACGAAAAAAAACTCGTATTTGGGCCACATTTACGGCAGTCTGAACGTAGCCTAAAAGTCTTTACTGTCACTTTTGATAAAGTGTGTCCTTGCTGAATAAAAGTATTTATTTTGCATTTTAACAGCCAATAAATATGTGTTGTAAAAATTCACACACACCTGTTCTGCAAGTCCAAGGGGCAGCTTTAGCAGCTCTTTCATCAGTCCCAGCTCCTGACAGGTCTCAAAGAGAAACCTCACCATCTCCTCCATGTTCAATTTATTACAGTGCTGCCTTAGCAAAGCCCAGGCCTCCACAATACACCTGGCCAGCCCAAAACAAACCAAAAATAAGAGTCAAGTAACTACAAATAAACTCACATATTAATTACATGGTACACTACATTCATACCTGTTATGAAGCAGGACAGAGAGGCACAGTTTGGCTTGGCTGGTAGTGCACATAGGAGGCTTCATCACATGCAGGTAGCGCAGGGCGATGCTGTGTTTCTGCTGGCACATCAAAGCCTGCAGGACACGCTCATGCTGCCAGCTCCACAGAGAGTGACTTGTGGCTGGGTGCAACAGCAGCTCCAGAGAGCTCTGGGGTAGATGAAAACCATTCAATACAAATTATTTATGAAGTATCATGTTGTACCTCTGGCATTCACACAAAATACACCAAGAGTAGTGTTTAAACTGATATAGTTCCCATATCTGGAAGTAGACAACTTTTAAACACCATAACCATTCACAAAGTTCATAGCATTTATAAATCAAGCCACAAATCAAAGTTTCTTTTAAAAACACTAGTATAAGAGCATAAATGAGAAAGAAGCTTAACATTAATTTTTATACCTCATGATCATGATGATCTAGCAACCACAGGCCTTGTACCAGTTTGACTAACCCAATGGGAATAGCGAACGCTGTGGGAAAAGACTCCACTGATGCCCCACTTTTATTGGGAAATGAGTACATCACATCCAGTAGCAAGTAAATAACCTAAGAGCTGGAGTCAAGGAATACTCTGTACCAACCAGCAGCAAAAAGCACAATATTTATGGAAAGCCTAGATGTACTAAAGAAACTCTAAAAGGATACAATAGCATGTTTGGCGGATTCTTCAATGTTTTCCAGGAGGTAAATGTCCAGCAAGGCCTATAACAGGGAGAGAGAAAAAAAAAAAAAAAAAAAAACAGAAAATTAAGCACAGCTGAGCATAATGTTGTTTAAACATTTTTGAAGTCTTAACTTACATGAAGTGATGGGGGAGGATACTGTCCTGTTCCACCCTCATCCCTTTTCCAAAGTTCAGTAAGGCGTTCCCCACACTGATTCACCAGCCCATCAATCAGGAGGCAGTCTGCACACCACTTGTCCCTATTGGAAGAAAAGGGTTTTTTTAATGCCTTATTACACAGATACAATGTGACTTAAGGAGTAAGGATGATTATGTTATATTATTATCATCATAATAAATAGACAAATAAAAAGCAAAATAAATAAAAGCCCAATGGTGCTTCGGAAATTCAGCAACTTACTTGGCCAGTCTCCGCAGCTCCTCCCTCTGGCCGATGTAGTAATTCTTTATAATAGAATGACTGTAAAAGGGTCTTGATATCTGCAGCACATCTTCATCATCTGTTGACAGAAGAACACCAAGTTCATCATATGCAGTGCACAGATTAGTTTAAAATAAAGAGTTCGAGTAAAGCTTTGGACACTGTCATACCAAAGCCCTCTGGAAGGAGACCAGTCCGGCAGAACCACAAAACCACTTGAGCGTACTGGGAGATCAAGCTAGACACCATGCATTTGTTCATAAGTCCAATCAACCCTGCAGGTAACCAAAAATAGTCAGTCATTCTAGTGATTTTCAACTTCACATATACAAGTGCGATTCTGAGTATACTCAGACACCTTTCTGTGTGAGCTCCTGGGCCTCATTTAGCAAACAGTGGAAAATGGTGCTGAGGTTTGCCAGCAAGCGCTGACTGTGCTGTAGCAGCTGCAGTGTCTGGGGATCTGTGAAGTTTGCTGAGCTGTCAAAGAACGGAGCACCTGGATGCATAGAAAGTACATGATCAGAACGCTGTTAAATTTGCAATACAACCATATTGAGAGAAATGTGTAGAAAACTCACATATTTCATCCAGTTCTTCTTTGGTGTGCACAACCTTATTCCAGGCCCACTCCAGTATATAGCGCAGATTGACTGCTGATCCTGGTTGCTCTGCATGCAGAAATGTGGCAAAGGAAGTTATATGAAGTACATTACCTTTCAACAGTTTGGGGGCAGTTTAATTTTTTATAAGACTTTTATTCAGCAAGGATGCATTATATTGATCAAAAGTGAAGTTTATAATGTCACAAAAAGATTTCTATGTCAAATAAATGCTGTTAAGAACTGTGTAAGAAATGTTTGAGCACCAAATCAGCATAATAGAATGATTTCTGAAGGATCATGTGACACTGAAGACTGGAGTAATGATGCTGAAAATTCAGCTTTGCCATCACACAAATTAAATTTTGAAAAATATTAATGTAGTTTTTAATCATAATATTATTTCACAATATTACTGTTTTTACAGTATTTTTGATCAAATAAATGCAGTCTTTTTGAGCATATGAAACTTTTCATAAACACCTTACCGACCTGCAGTGTAACTTTTTAGTGATGAAACAAGGTTTTATAGACTACGAAAGCATTACTTCTCCCATCCTCACCTTCAGTGGTCCACTGTTTAATACAGCCAGTGATGAGTCCCAGTGAGCTTGTCTCCACAGCAGTGCACAAGATGGCATCAAGCTGCTCTTCCTGAAATCAAATCACATGGTATTCAAGGAAAAACAAGCAACAGCTATAAATAAACATTTGGATACCAATAGTTCTACATGTGTGCAAAATCTATTTAGCTAATAAGCAAACAAATTAGACTAGTGTGTAGTTATTCCTGAAATATGTTAAATAAAGGTTGCATTACCTGTGAGAGACTGGAGGGCTGGACATCAGCCAGACGAGAAGAGAGGAGGCCAGACATGAGACAGCGTGAGTATCCATTAGAAATGCTGTCACCCAAATTTGCTGCCACCTTCTTCAAGTAGGTAAGGGTCTAAGAGTAAACAGTAAGAGTTTAACAGACCAGATTAATAAAGACAGCATAGCATAGCATAGTAGACAGTGGGCCAAAATCTAACCTCTTTCTGATAGCCAGAGCAAGTAAAGTGCACAATTCCAGCATTAAGCAAACAACTTCCATCTAGATAGAACAGAAAAAAGATAAAGGTTATTAAATATTTAATGAAGCACAACACAACACATTTATTATACATGCAATAAATGTAGATGAAATAAACATGTCTTGCCAAAGTTGTAGGTGGTGGGATTGAAGAACTGTTCCGGTGGAGGGCAGGTGTAGGGCAGACCCCTGCTTAGACTGCGCTCATGAATCAGGACGTCCAACAGAGTACAGGGAGCTGTCGTCTCGATCACAGAGTCAAGAGACCACACTGCCAGATATGGACAGTTCCGTAAAGATTCTCCCGCTCTGGACAGGTAAAGAGAAAAGGACTTTAATGCAAGCTGCATTTATTTACATGCATATGGAAGGACTTGAGTTGCAACATATCTGACTCCATTTACACTTAACGTTTACTCTAAGCATACTCACCTCAATGAATCTGGCATCTGTGCATGGTACCATCTGTTAATGTCAAAAACACCTATGAAGGTCGATGGCTGGCCTTGTCCATACGATTTAACTTGCCAGCTGAAAACGGACACACTTGTATCAGGAGATGCCACTAAAAAAAGAGAAAAACAAATGTTATAGAAAGTACGTCAATCAATCACTCCGCAAAGTATATGGCTTTGGACATGCAAAAACACCTTCATTCATGCTGTCGTCCCGATCAGGGTGGTGGCGAAACTTTTCTATGGTCTGACAGCTGATCAAACGGGTATTGGTGGCCTGAGCTCTCATGGGAAACGCTGTACCGTTCAAGTCCTGACTGTAACGCTCCTCACAATACTCCAGACCCTGAGTGTCAAACATCACACACAGAATGAATCATTTTTTGCAACAACATTGTATATTGATGTAAAGACTGTGCAACATTCAAATAAATCTATGAGAATGTAGAATCCTGCACAGCTCTGTACCTCATAAATAATTTTCCCTGAAGCCAAGCACTTTCTCTCTCCAAAGGCCAGTTGTAACAAATGGAGGCTGACAACATCCCCCTCCCTGCAAAGACAAAATACACCAAAATAAAATCAGCAAAAAAGCAGATAAAGTCAAAACATTCAGATGATTATGTCGACATGAGCACATGAAACGGCAAACTTACTGATCCTGTGCAGACTGCACTGCCCACAAATAGCAGCAGTTCCGAGGGTCATTTTCTGGCTCCTGGAAGGTAAATGCATAGACAGGAACTCTGCCACCCTCTAGCTGGGAGTGATATCTGGAGAGCAAGAGGACATGTTCAGAAACAAATTGACAGGTGCAGTAACACGTTAAAGTTGGGATAAAACAAGTAGCGGCAGACCTTTTCCTTCCCTATCATGACGTACATCCAAGTGAAATGGATTACTGAAAACAAATTTCATGTAGTGGTTGACCGATACTGATTTTTTTGATGGCCGATGCCAATATCTTAGAAAGCAGTGGCCGATATAAAGCTGATATATATCATTTATATTTATTTTTCATATTTAATAAATTAAAAACAGAACATTTGAAAATGAATTAAACAAATCCGTAAAATAAGCAGACTTATACTTAGCAACTTGATTCTATAATCCTATTACAGTGTTGTTGTTTTTTATAACAATAACAAAAGAATAATAATAAAAGGAAGGAAACACTAACCAACATGTCAGTCAGTAATCTGTTAAGTTTTGCACAATGGGAATCATATTTTTTTCCAAATAAAGGCAAGGTAACACTAATTTTACAAACAGCACACAATGGAAATGACATAAATATGACATAGGGGACAACTGGATATAGCACAGCATAGTTTGAAATCAAGGATTTGAAGTGTCAATCGTGCGCCTCCAGTGAAGCTGAACTCTCCTGTCCGCATTCAGTTTGCACAGATGACCGTTACACACAAAGTACACCTGTTTTACGCAGTCTGCAAACGCACACTGCAGAAGATCTCACAGCTGGATTCGACTAAGTCTACAAGGTTTGTGAAATTAAATGTTTATTTGTTATTTGAAGATTTGTTTAAATGATATAAATGTGTATTTGCTCAATGTTTGCCTTTCTATTACTTAAAAAAAGCAATACTTTTTAATACTTTTTTTGTATAATGTTTACTTTCTTTATTTAATACTTCTATCTAATAACATATTAGACATAACTGTTAAACAGGGACCGTAAACAAATGAAGTAGGAGAATGGGAGCACTGTGTGCTCGGGAGCTGGCGTTCTCAGCGCAATTAAAATATAAGTCCCACTTCCGACACATTGGCCAAACAGAAAACCTTATCAATTGTTGCCAATATTTCAGCCTTTGCGGTATATTGGTCGACCACTAATTTCATAACTACTTTAACGTAACAAAACGGGCAAAAACAAAGGTCAAGTCAAGCTTGTTTTAAGTTTTTCACTCACTCTTTTTTGAGGGTCTTCAAGTTCCAGAGTTGCAGGCTGCCATCGGAGAAGCCGACAGCGAGCTGGTTGGTGCGTTGGATGTACTGCATGGCTGTCGCTCCAGTACCTGTGGGGCTGCTGAGCTGCAGACACAGGTGTCTACCCTGCTGCGTCACACCCTCCCGTAACCGAGGGATCTCAGACGGAGACTTATTGACCACCTCCAGATCTATAGCCAAAAAGAAAGAAAAGGGTTTGAGATTCATCCTCAGTCTTACTACTACACTAAAAACCACTATGATAGGTTTTGACTGTTCATATGAAAGCGCAATAAAAAAAAAAATCCCACCTGAAGCCTCCAGTTCACTTTGACTACAGGACAGGTCATCCAGACAGAGATCAACCAGCAGAACGTGACCGATGTCCGTTACCACTGCAGCCACACCGAAGAACCAGCGCAGACTCTGATGTAGATGTTGTGTGCTAGCACTGGCCCCTCCGTAGCTAACCAGGGGCTCAATGGCTGTGATCTGTGGAAGAAGCAGATGTTCTTTTCAAATCACATGATCCTTCACAGTAGGGTCTTTAAAAAAAAAAAAAAAAGCAGATGTGGAACAGTTACAAGAAACATTTTATGACAAGGAACCAAAAAAAAAAAAAAAAAACCCTGAAATAAAAAAAAAAATACCAAACTTATTTTATTTCAAGATTTCTGCCACTGTCGCCAAAGCAACATTTTCGTTTAGTTTAACTTGATGTGCTAAAATGAGTAAAAGTAAAAAGTAAAAGTAAAAACTATTTAGAAATATATTTTAAAAGATAATAAAGATGACAAAAACACAAAATGATACTATACCTAGAAAAACATAAATAGTTACTATAACTAAAATTAAAAAAAAGGTAAATATAAATATACTAATATAGATACTAATATAACACTGCACTCACTCTGCCTGGGATGACCACAGCCTTGACAACACGGGAGATACCAAGATCATACAGACACAACATACTGCCCTCTGCTTCCTCCAAACCAATGAGCAGCCCTGTTCGCTTCAGCCAACAGAAGTCCCGCACAGACAACACCGTGGGTTGGTGCTCGGACACCCCGCTGAAGCGGTAGGCAGAGAAACGCTCTCCAGAAATGGCATGGACGACCTCCAATTGAGGCCCGCAGGCGAGCCAGGCCAGTCCACTCTTCCCTGCACACAAGAAATAAGAGACTTCAGTGAAAGATAAAAGGAAAATTTAAGACATGTAAGATTAAATTAATACTACTTAATTATACTTAGGATAATGTAATTAATAATTCCATTATTAGTTAAATCATCCCCAACATGGAATGGATTCATACTTGTGATCATCAAGACATATCAGTGTAAAAACAACACTCACCAACAGTAAATCTCCCATGCAGCACAGAGTCTAGCGTAACTTCATCCTCCCCCAGTGCATCTATCGTTACATCTGGGAAGCGCAGCAAGCTGCTGGTGACTTGGGCTGCCAGGTCACGCATGCTTACTGAAGAGAGAACACATGCTAAAAATCAATCTGTCTGCCCTGAAACATCAGGCATACAATATAATTCAATAGATCCCCACACACAACAGCAGTTGTCAGCTCTATTGGGGCCTCCAATGGAGCAGTTGCCACATGTGTTCACTACACTTGTGTTTCCTCCAAACATACAATAAAATCATCAACTGGTGGGTCTGTACAGATGATCTCATGGTCAGTGACCTAGAGGGAGAAAAACACTGCTAAAATGTAAAAATAAAACGCAACTAACTAGGGCTGGCCCCTAATAGTTGACTAAAATGTCTTTAACATTAGTACTACTAAACATTAGTATGTGTTAACATTAGTTAATGCACTGTGCTAACTAACACGAACAAACAATGAACAACTGTATTTTTATTAACTAACATTAACAAAAATGAATAAATACTGTAACAAATGCATTTCTCACTGTTTGTTCATGTTAGTTAATACACTGACTAATGTCACCAAATGAGACCTTATTGTAAAGTAATACCGAAGAGGGTTAGTCAACCAAAATTTTATTAGTAGTCGGTTAGTCACAAAAAAAAAAAAAAAAAAAATAATTCCATGTGGCGAAATCATGCAGTCCATGAGGAAGAGATCATTAACGGCGGGTCCTTGTGGTAATTACAGTATGTCGTGCAGGAAAACCTCTACACTGGAGAAAAAAACATAAGGATAATCATTTTTTTTTTTTTAGAGAGAAGCACTATTTTTCCTATTTTTTACCCAAAATAGGATGGACTGAGCATTACTGAGCGCTAAACACACGTCTGTTTCATTCATACTGGAAGCCAGAGGGCGCCCTCGCGCAGAAACTCCAAATATGCCTCACATAAGTAATAGAACTTATGTGGACAAAAAAAAAAGCATGAAGCTTTGTAAGAATATTTTGAAGAATTTCAGTAACCAAACAGTTGTTAGGCCCAATTGACTTCCACAGAATTTTCTTCCACATTCTTAAAAATATCTTCTTTTGTGTTCAGCAGAAGAAAGACATTCATACAGGTTTGGAACAGCTAGAGGCGGGTGAGTAAATGATGACAGAATTTTCATTTTTGTGTGAACTATCCCTTTAATAACTATTAGTAGTATATAAATACTAGTCTATGTACATAATACGAACATAGAACTGTTTGGTAGAAATTAACCAAACATGGAAAGGACTAAAAACCAAAAAAGAACAAATAATCTACATTAATAATTACAGGTCAGGCTCTTAAGGATAAACATGGTTTGTACCAACCAAAATGAATTCTGTGCAGTGAATTTTTCACGAGACGTTTGGGGAAAAAAAAAAAAAAAAAAGAGTAAATCCTTTTAAAGTAGGAATGTAACGATACATCCGGAACCGGTTGAAAATCGATTAAAATGTGACGATTCAAGTCGGTTGAGATGCTAAATGAATCGCGATACATTTTGGGGCGGGGGTTTATATGAATGTATATGTGAAGAGAGCTGACTGGGTTCAGAAAAGTTTATATGGTATTTTCTTTTCATCTTACTTCCGTACAATGCATTTTAAAGTAGTTTTAGCGCACAGTTTACAGCGGTAACCATGGAAGCACTGTATTGCCGCTGTTCCATAAGCGCCACCTGCTGTCAAGACAGTGTATTTGCGTTCTCATGCAGCCCGTCTGCTGTTATGAAGTTTTATGTAGCATAATTTCACAAAGCTAAAGTCTGAACATTCTGTTTTTGCTTCAAATGTTAAAAAGTATACAATCTAATTTAAATTAAAAACTGCTCATGCTGCATGTATATAGCATCTTTGTTGGGATCGTGATTAAAATGCAGTGGTTGCCTCTAATTTTAAATGGCTACAGATAGTTCAGCCTGTAATAGAGAAAAAATAAACATCTTGTTCATGTACTCATATGAAGAGATTTATTTTATTTGTATTATTTATTTATTTAGGATCTGTTTTAAAATTTCAATTTAGTTTTGTTATAAAGATTTCAATTTCACAAAGAAATATGCAGTATTTTGTCTGAGAAAAAGAAAAAAATTCTCATTTAAATCTCATTTTGTTACAAAAAATAGTGAGAAAATCGAATCGTGAATCACATCGAATCGGGAATTGAGTGAATCGTTACATCCCTATTTTAAAGTTTATGGTAATAATACTCAAACATTTTAATGTTTGGATTTATAGACTTATTTTGGAATAAAGAATGTGTGTTTATTGTCATTTAGCTCATGTTTTACACAGTTAAAAAGTAAAACTGCTGGATGATATTCTAATTAAACTGCTATTAACTGCAATAAAATGTATAAAAGAAAACATTTTAAGTTCTGAAAACCACAAAAATAAATTAATAATAATAAAAAACATGTAATTATTAGGACAGGTGCTTGATCATCCACCACATGTAGACCACCAGGATGATTACATAACCTTTATGTTTACCAGCTTTAAGATATGTGGCATAGCCATGATAACACTATCTCGAAAAAACACACATAATATGACTAATAAGCTTAGCTGAAAGTCTGAATTACATGACTGTCTACTAGAGACTAGGAAAAGATTTTCCACAAGGACAGCTATTTTACTCTAGTGAAATAGCTTAGGGATCTATGGAGATGATCCTTAAAAACATTTCAAAACATTTAAAAGAACATATGATGGTGATCTGACTGAAGATGTTATATATATTTAAAAAAAAAAAAAAAAAAAAGGAAATAACGTTTGTAATTGGAGTATTTACAGGTTCTGCTGGAATCCATGGGTTGGCTTACAATCTGGGTCTGTAAAGGTTAAAAATCCTTGGCTCATGCGCCCCCTGGAAAAGGACGGTCATCTTATGAAAACAGATGCAGCCTATAGGACTCATCCATGTGCCCGCGCAGACTACATGTCCCACCCATGCGTGAGATTCACATGGCGAAACCGCAACCTGAAATCCAGTTTTATTCATTACTTATTCAGTATAAAAGTCAAAACTAGGCCAAGTACACTAAAACAGGTGTCGGTGGCAATTTCTGTTTCTTTATTTTATGAAAAACCTGCCGTTATGCTTTGTCATTACGTGGACTGTCACTTTAAAATCTTAGCAGACAACTCATCAAAGTGCATTCAAATACATTCAAATTATAGCTGACAAATACTGCTGTCTTCTCCAGGCAAAATAAAAGCGTCAATTCAGCACTGTCCCTTGTATAGTTTACATAAAACGTTAATTTTGCATGGTCTGTAATATAGCTTTGCTGGAAAGTTTCTGTTCTGTCAACCACTGCACGTCAGTAGCACCGCTAGCAACGAAATGGTTCTGTTAATAGCAACACATAATACATATAAAACAAACAAGAGACTCAAATTACAATGACGACAAGACATTAACTGATTTAAAACGGTTATTGCAATGTGTAATGAAACATACGTCTCGTACATAGCCGTGTTGTTGCGTGAGTTAAGCCCACGCAGGTTGTTACCATGAGCCCTTCAGATTAGCCGCACAGGCTAACGGTAGCTAACGGTCACAACACGAGACTAACTCGGAACCGCTTTTAACACTAAAGAAACCACTTAAATGAGTGTTAAATCGCCTTGAGCCGCAGAAACACGTACAATGCTACAGAATATCCTAATATGACATAGACAGCTGAAAATGATCACAGACAACAGCGTTTTACCTGCGTGCTGATGACGGCCCTCAAGAAAACTGCATATACTTCAAACACGACTTTCGTGGCAACTCTTTTCCGGTCATAATCCGGATTCAGTTCGTACGAATAAAATCTCGTAGTCTAGTTGTGTTAAACTTTAAAGCAGTAGCAAAGAGAAAACTTAAATTCCAGTGACTTCAGTGTAAAACGTTATAACTGCCGACTACTGCTGCTTGAACGCAGGCGCCATTTCCATAGCGCTGCAGAACGACTACTGCGCATTCATCTACTTCAGCCAAATCCCGCGCCACAAATAGTATCGCGAGATTTTAAAGAGCTGCCCTTGACCAGGGAAAATACAGGGGTTTTCATATCCTGTCCTTGACTGCACATTTGTTATTGAAGTCACTTATTAAAAGATGTGAGTGCATCTCTCATAATCATCAAAACCATAGCTGTACAAATAATATTTTTTATGTGATTTTGTTTTGCTTGTTTACCTAATATTAAATCCCACATTAATTGCTTCTACTCATAAATGCAAAAATTAGCTGAGTAAATATCTTTATACAAATAAATACTAACACTTCTAATAATAATAATAATACAAATCCATAAAAGACATAAACACAGTAACTATGTACATCAAATAGTTTTATATCATATAATCTTTACTTGGTGATTTCAATGATAAGTCTTTCTCAATTACTCAGTTTTTGTGAAAATATTCATATCGTGTGTTTGTAATGGTACCATTAATTAAGATGTTAGAAGTTGCTTGCCTGTATAATTACTACGTCCCTTTGAACACTAGATGTCAGTCACTAACACTCATGTGCAAACATCACTTGATAAGGTTGGAACTTGTTTCTTTACGTTGAAATATCATTAAAAAAAATTGCTTAAAAAGAATAAATTAGATTTTAAATCCCAAATTTGGACCCCACTGTATACCATATATGGTATTCTTAAAATTATTTTGGAGTACTATGTACAGTAAATACTATGGCATAATATAATATGGTAAGCATTCAGTAATAGTACAATACAAAGTACATATAATATCTGATAATTCTGATTATCATGGATCTGCCGTGGTACTGCCACAAACAATATAAATTGTATTGCTATATATATATATATATATATATATATATATATATATATATATAAAGCAATACAATTTATAAAGCATATAAAGCAATATATAAAGCAATGCAATTTTATACCCAAACATGCTATGGTTTAAATAATGCATTTTTAACCCCTTTGTGTGATGTAAATTGTTGGTGAATTGCTTATGCACTGTAAAAAAGAATTGTTGGTTTAACTTAAAAAAGTAAGTTACCTGGCGATTGATTTAATCAACAGAAACTCCAAATAATATGTTATCTGAACCGCATTAATTATCTAAGTTGATTTGACAAAAGAAAAAATGTTAATAATTTTTTTTACAGTGTGGAAACATTATTCACATAATTAATTATTATATTTTTCTGCTCTTTAATGTGTTTTCTCTTTCTGTTCTGTATTTATTTACCTTTTTAATGGTCCTTGGTGGGAGGAGCTAAGCTGTATAAAAAAAACTATTTTTTTGCACTGTGAATATAATTTTAGATGATAGATAGATAGATAGATAGATAGATAGATAGATAGATAGATAGATAGATAGATAGATAGATAGATAGATAGAATAAACACTCTGGAACTGTGCATTATCATCCCAGTCATCCGTTTTTCACACCTCTGATTGTAGCCTACTTTTATTTTTGCGCCTTTCACTATAAGGATAAAGGGCAAATGGAGACTCTCTCTCTCTCTCTCTCTCTCTCTCTCTCTCTCTCTCTCTCTCCTGCTTTTCTTTATTTCTTTTCTCCTCTGTGTTCTCTCCTTTTCTTATGGCCACTTCATGCTAAGATGAAGCTCCAAGGTTATGCAATTCCCGTTTCCCTTCCCCCACACATCCTCGTCTTCCCCATCACTGGTTTGTCAGAGTGAATAAATACGGATCCCTGGAAGGATGCATTATTTCTATAAGCACAGTGTTAATGGTAAGCTTAACAATGAGGGATATATGCAAGTATTTAAATGATTATTCAAATGATAAATGATGTACAAATGCATTCAGACTATTACAAAAACCCAGTGAGTCAGAGTTGGAGAGCCTTTGGAGTTGCTGTCAGCATTTGTTAATGAGCTGGCAAAAGGACGCTGGAGACGGTATATGTGTATAGAAGCGTGAACAGGGATGCGAAATGTAAAGGGAGCGATGAGGAGGTGGGCTGGGAGAGACTGCACTTTGAGATGAAGAACAGGCCAGCGGAGGGCTGTGACTCAGAAGAGAGGGTGGTGAGAGTGGGTGTCAATCGTTGAATAATGATCCTGTTCAATCAGCACCTGCACGCTGAAGAGCAAATTATGTATCAAAGAATTGTCACATCCCATCTGCCTCTCACACAAAATAAGGTTACCAATCACAGGTGACATTTCAGCCTGAGAGAGCAGGAGCTTTAAAATGGAAATCTCTGGCAGAAATTAATTTAAGAATTTTTAAGGCTTTTAGTCCTTTTGTGTGTAATCTTTGAGGGTGCCTATATGCATTCAGTCTTCTAAAAGTTGACCAGATATACACATTTAAAAATGACAGACAAAATATTTATTAATCTTGCACTCATATGAACAATATATTTACTTAAGTAAATACTGTAAGCATTTTTAACTTGTTTTCCAGAAAAAAATATGTAAAAATCAGCAAAATGAATGAATATATACTAAATTACAATATATATTAAAATTATTTTAATTAAAAGTTGTTATAATTCATTTTCATTAATCGATTGTATCTTGAATATAAGCACATTTTATTCTCAAAACAAGTGAAAGCAATCTGACACAACACACTTAAGATTCACCAAGTTTCAATTTTGCATTATTGCATCTCAATTAAATTATGGATTTATTCCGGAAAATTGAACCGAACCAGCGTGAAAATACTTTTCTCACAAAAACATGTTATACACTCCTACAAAGGATGAGAGAAAATATAATATTTTAAAAGGAAGACATATTCATTAAGAATGAGATGTTTTTGCAGAGTGGCTGTTACGTAAATTAACCCTTTTGGCTATTTAAAGAAATAACTATTTTCAATAGTAACAACACAGGAACAGAAGCTGTGCTTGTTAAGGGATTTCACAGGCTCTTTTTATTATGTCCAATCAGTCTCCAGAAATGAAAACTGAACCACTTGATTAATCTACTTGCATGAATTCATTTTGCAGTCTGATGTCAGCATCCTCTAGAGACCATTTTCTAACTTATAGTGTAAAATACTGTATCAGTGTACATCTAGAAGTCATTGATGCATATCTGCCAAATGCATTTCCACAAATGTGGTTTAGCAGAAGAAAATCATCAAGAGAATGTAGAGCAGTAGAGAAGCACGGCTCTGATAAGAGAGGAAAGATATTGCGGTCTTGGCTGACAGTGCTTTCATGTGTATTTTGCTTTTCAGGTGGTGCGATAAGTGCTCCATGAAAGTCAGGCTACGGTTGAGAACATCCCTTTCAGCTTGGACAGCAGAGGACATTATCTCCATCTGATGATAACAGCCTTGTGTTTCCTTCTCCACAACAAAGAGAAAAACAAAAAAACAGGATTTATGTTGCTGCATAACTGGTCACCAGCAAAAGATTGTGCTCTAGATGATGTTGTGCTGCTCAGCCAGGTTGTTTAAAGGTGCGATTTTTGAAAAACATTGTTGAAAGTGGATCAGACCGAGCTCCACAACAAACTTGTAGGGCGTACATTTATGATGGGGTAAGAGAGAGAGTGAGAAAGAGGGATATTTGAAGAAAAGGTCAGAGGAATATCACTGAAAAAAGAAGGGTTATGATCAGGCAAGAGCTTTAGGACATGCATTAATATCAGAAAAGCTTTCCAGTGCTGAAGAGACCTAAGCAGGAAGGCCTGAAAATGGACACGAAAACAGTTGCATTGTTTCTGCTCCATACGTGAGTAACACTTGTTTGAGTGTGTGCTGCTGGCGACTAACAATGAACTCTAATGGACACGCGCACGCGGCAGTCATTGTAAGTCCACAAGACCGTAAGTGCACATGAAGTGTGTCATTTAAGACAGGGCCTTACTGTTGTGTGCTGTTTTCCCACCAAAATGGCGTAATTTCCTGAAGGTTGATATCATTAAAAATGGATTTTATTGATTGCAGGGATATTGCAAAAAAAAAGCCTAACAATTACATTAACAATTAAAGCTGCAAGCAACGAAGAAAGGGCCCTCACGCCCGGGCTCACCGCCACCTGGTGGCCTTAGGAAAACAGAGAACAGTGGGTGACATGCATGTAAGCGAGTAAATACAGGAGAATTATGGCAAAGTCATTTCAAAGTGCCACACTTCCTGCTGCCAACAGGTGGCGCTTTGACTGTAACTGAATATTGCCATGTAGATGTCTTCAGGCAAGGACTATTATCACACATGTGAAGTTTGGAGCAAATCGGACATTTTATGATTGAGTTTCAACAACTTACTGTTTCGTGGCGTTAATCGCATACTTTAGCACTTAGCCAAGTGTTGCATGATTTAACGTGTTTCTAACATGTTTGGTACTTTGTGGCATTTTTAAATGTGTTTCTGGGTGTGAATTACAGTGTAAAGCATGCCATTTCCTGTTGCCAGCAGGTAGTGCTATGACTAACTGAATATTGGCATATAGATGTCTTCAGGCCAGGACTCTTATCACACATGTGAAGTTTGGAGCAGATCGGACATTGTATGCCTGAGTTACAACAGCTTCCTCTTTCATAGAAAAACATCAAACTTTGTCAGGCCGCCACGGACACGCCGTTCAAAGAAAACTCCAGATCTTTGCAATTTAACATAACCAAGGCCTTAAGATTATGCCAAATATGATGTTGTTCTGGTTAAATTTCTATGAGGAGTTAATCACAGTGTAAAACATGACATTTCTTGTTGCCCACAGGTGGCGCTATGACTGTAACTGAATATTGCCATGTAGATGTCTTCAGGCCAGGACTCTGATAAAATGTGAAGTTTGGGGCAGATTTATGGAGCCCCGCACATGACATGCAAGAAAAAAAAAATTAAATCGTGCGCACAATTTACCATGAAATAGTAAATCGTGCACACGTTTTAGTAAATCGAAGGAACGAATTAGTAAATCATGCGCATGAGTTAGCCTACTATTTTTTTCCTGCATGTCATGTCCGGGGCTCTGTATAGATTGAACATTGTATGCCCGAGTTACAACTTCATGTTTCATGGCAAAACATCGAATTTTGTCAGGCCGCCACGGACACGCCCTTCAGTGAAAACTCTAGGGCTGGATCCCAAATGGCACCCTTAACCCTCATGGTCTTCCTCTGAGTCCGCACTTTCGTGACGTAATGCCGCTTTGACTGCCGGGTAAAGTCCTCTGCGTAGCTTGTGAACTTGCAGGCTCAGCTGAAGTGCGCATCGAGGGCACATAGCGGCCGCAAAAGGGGCGCTCGCGAGCACCTTTCTGAAACCTAAAATGATGAATGGGACACCCTACGGTCTCATGGACTTAACAGACATGCGCACGCGGCAGCCATTGTAAGTCCACAAGACCGAAAGTGCTATGAAGTGTGCCATTTGGGATTCAGCCTAGATCTTCGCAATTTAACATCACAAAGGCCTTTAGATTAGACTGATTTTATCAGATTAGTCTGATAAAATCTATAGGAGTTCGTTAAAGTACAACATCTGGAAATGTCAAAAACTGCAAAAATTTTGCAGAGAAAATTCAAAATATCTCATTTCCTGTTGGGTTTTCAGATTTTGCACCCAGGGACTTTTTTGTATGTATTGCGTTGTTACATGTCTACCGAATTTCATACATGAAACGTAGAGCGAAGGGTGCTTAATTGAAATTTTGTAGGTGGCGCTATCGAGCCATTTTGCCACACCTAATTCTGAAACCCATATCAGATGTAAATTTTCACCACTTCTGCACATGTGCAAAGTTTCATGAGTTTTCGAGCATGTTTAGGCCCTCAAAAATGTGATTCATTTCAGAGAAGAATAATTGACCGAACAATTACAATAGGGTCCTCACACCATCGGTGCTCGGGCCCTAATTATTCCCAAGAAAACATGTTTTGATTAGAGAACTGTAAAAATAAATAAAAAAATAAAAATACTTGGTATATTTCTTAATAAACTGCCAGTTTTTCATGTTAGAAATTAGTGTTCCACACGAACAACATCTGTTCAAATCAAAGCAGTGGGACAATTTAAAACCCACCCTGTGTGCACATAAAAATAAATATAATTTTAATTATTATTAATTATTTGTTATAAAATATAAATATAAATTTTTTCTGTTTTTGAGTTTAATATTTTATCAAAGATATTAAACTATTATATATATATATATATATATATATATATATATATATTATTTACGATATGATCTGTTCATTATGGTGGGTAATCTTCTCAAATGATTTACATTTTTCCAGCCCGTTAATAATGTTGCTGTACATTACTGGCAGCTGACTTCAATAATCACGATTGGACAGCAGTCCCTTAACACCTAGTTTACACATGTTTGTGTTTATCCATGCTGTGTGTGTTGAACCAGTGTGTGTGTACTTGTGTATTTCATCATTTGGATGTACTTAGTGACGTTGCCAGGCATAATCCATGTAAAGCCTCTGGTTCAAAGAGGATCTCGGTTAGTACAGCGTACAGACACTCTAACACTCTTGTATCCAAACGCTTGCTATTGTCTCTGCTCCACTTGTGTTAGGCAGATACTGAATCAGAACCAGCAAACAATAGATTCAGGTTTGTTTAGTTTTTATTGGCATTTCTTATACTTATTTTACAACAACTGACACATTTTTGCAGATGCACAGAAATAAAAAGTGTGGCACTATCGTGATGTTGCAGAACTGTGGTACTTCAAACCGAATGCATGTACTGACCATGCCCATGCTGTACAGTAATGTCTACACATCGGGAACGACTTGGGTAATAATAATAAAGTGACACGCTGAATACATATATGACCACTTCAGGTGGAATAATCGTTACTGGACACTGTCTAAAGGCGATTACAAAATAGCAGGCTAAGATAAGCAATCAGTCATGTGATCTCCTGCACCTCACAGTCTAATTCGTCTCCTGTCTCGCTACATGTGAATATGAAGCATGGCTTATATCGAGTAAAACACAGAGCATGGACACACAGATGACTGAAAACCTTTAAGAAATTTTATCCAAAAAATGTGTGTATATATATTTAATAAATATACACTTTAAAAAAAACAAACAAAGAAACCAACAAAAGAAGAAGAAGAAGAAGAAACTTCACATGTGAGCTCTAGCCATCAAATATGCACTATGTACATTTAACCTTTGGAGAGAAAGATACAGAGTAAATGTGACCATTTACTAGACGATCAGTTAAGACAGACACACGACGACACTTTCTAGATAGAGCGTTGAGGGGGTGATAAGTGCATATGTGCAAACCGGTCGGGTGAGTACCATGGTAAAAGCACATGTGCACTGTTGCAGGGACAGCAGGGAGGGGAAAAGGGAGACAAAGCACTTCTTGTACAGATTTAGCCACTTCCCAACATCTTTGTGGCGCGCTGGTTGGCTTCGTCAATCCTGGTTTTGTTGGAATCAGCCTGGAAGTCAAAGATAATAGATACAGTTAGTATTTCCTCTAGTATTATGACAAAGCTGCTGACCACTTGTGATCAGATGACTGAAAACGCATCTTAAAGGGATGGTTGACCCAAAAATGACAATTCTGTCGTCATTTACTCACCCTCAAGTTGTTCCAAACCTGTATGAATTTATTACTTCTGTTGAACACAAAAGAAGATATTTTGAAGAATATGAGTAACCAAACAGTTGATGGGCCCCACTGACTTCCATAGTATGGAAAAAAAATACTATGGAAGTCAATGGGGCTCATCAAGTGTCTGGTTACCGACATTCTTCAAAATATCTTCTGTGTTCAGCAGAAGAAAAAAATTCATATAGGTTTTAGTGTTGTCAAAAGTACCGACCGCGATACCTAATCGGTACAGAAATTTTAAAAATGTGCGCTCAGTGAAGAGCATCATTGATGTCTATTTACAATATGTTTTTGAAGCGTTGATCATTGTAGCCAATCACAGACATATCTGATGAGCGCGTGAACACAAAGGCCAATCAGAGGTGTTTACAAATCCGCTCAACAGCGCTCAAAGTGTCACATTTTTTAAATTTCAGTACCGACTTGGTATCGCACTCTGTACTTTTGACAACACTAACAGGTTTAGAACAACTTGAAAGTGAGGGATTTTTTGGGTGAACTATCCCTTTAAAACCCTTTCACACTTAAGTTTAAAATATTCTGGCTGCCCCCCCAGTGAGTTTTTCAAAGCGACTGTTATTTAGAACGTATCACTTTATTGTTTCCATGGTGACGCGTCATTGCTTGTCACGTGACACACCGCAGCCACAATAGCGCTGTATGACTGATGATCTGCTTTTATTTCATTTTTCCTTTTTTATTCAAAATATTAACAAATTTGTTGACTATAGCATGAAATATCTGATATTCCGATTGTCAAATATGTGCAAGTGGATGTGTTTTGTTGATTAAACACCTTTATAATGATCGCGTTAGTTGAGCTATACGTGCGATGGGCGCCGCCATGTTTGTTTGTGCTGCAGTACAGAGAATTTGATCTGTTAGATTTACAACGCGCAAATTCATCCACTTCGCCTGAAATACATGAAAGTAAGTGAGCCGGTGAACTGGGAGAAGAATAGAGTAAACTTTAAAGTTACTTACACAATGTGTATCTGATATGAATAAAACGTGTCATCTAATTATAATGGAAATTACTGCTATTGCCGCTTCCATAGACATCATTGTGTATTCTACAAACTCTAAATGTATTGTTTTGTTACTACTCATGTGTATTTAAATGTCTAAAACCAAAAATAAACATTATGTGGTTAAAAAACACTGCATATTTGTGATATTATGAAAAGCGCAGAGCGTGTCCGTCTCTGGCTCCCGCGAAAGCACATTTGAATTTGGCAGTTGATCACGTGACGCACTGAACGTTCTAATCACACCGGTGTGATCGTACGCTCCAGAGACCGGCCAAGACTGATCACACCGGTGCGATCGTACGCGTCAAAGGGTTAATGCCAGGTGGAAACAGGGCATCTTTTGCTCGCTCGATTTCCGGGATATTGCATATAATATAAGGGTGTCAGGGAGCCGCTATCAATATGCGGGAGACTCACTGAACTTATACTTGTACACTTATAAAATACATTTATGATCCAGAATTCATTAATGCATGACTCTGAGCAAACATTCATCTCAAAAGTTATTTTTACAGTGGGATGTGACTTTACAAGCACCAACAAGCATCTTTTGTTATTATTAGAAGGTCTTATCTCACGAGAGAGTTTGCTGTCAGTATTGAGGCTCTTGTGTTAAGTAATAATTTCTCCAATATTGCAATATCTTGATCTTACCATGTCCATAATCCTGTCGATTTGACGGTTCTGGGTGTCGATCTCATTGCCCATGTCGAGAGCCATGTGGCGTAGGTTACCGATGATACCTCCCACCTGTTCCAAATTCTCATCCATTTCGTTCTCTCGTGCATCATTTGTTACCCTTAAGATACACAAAAAACAGTCTGGATTTATTGAGAGCGCTGACTGAGATGGGCACAATATCCTCAGGATGATTTCTACATTAAAGTCAACATGAAAATCCATTTGCAACCCATTTTACATCCATAATGTGACATATTTTGACTGGAAAACATTTAGTTATTATATTCTGATTTCAAAGAAAAACTTTTTTTCCTGTGAAATAACAGGAAACAATTAAACATCTAATGGTATTATATAAGTAAATATTGTCAATTTTGATATTTTGTCTGATGGGTTGTACAGGACAGAAAAAGGACAATAAACACATAACGATACAGTGGGCGATTCTGTTTACTCACATTATCTCTCCTGTGGAATCTGTCTACACTGACTACAACAACTGTCTAAAACCATTACGTTGTATAAGGATTCTAGCTGAACATCCCATTTTGTTTGCGTACTAACATGGGATATTTTGAGACAGCGGACCAACAACAGCTCAGTGGTTTCATGACCATCCCTGATGTGCCTGAAGCTACAGTCTGGCACAAAGCGGACATCCGTCTTCAACAGACAATTATAGAGATCCTTGTGACTCACTGACAACTGAAGTGTACTGCACTTACTGCTGATACACTAGATAGATGAAAACAACAACAGTACAATTAGGCTATGCTCACACAGTCAGCTTTTGGGACTGACAGCTGTATTTACTAACATGTCTCTCAAATAGTTCTATCCACACAACAGCAGACAAGAGCTACTGATCAAATATTGTCTGAAAGAACAGGTAACTGTCTAAGTCAGTCCCCTTCACTAACTGACGAGTAAATACCAACGTTGTGTCCCAATTCGCATACAATTCGTCCTAAATAGTACAACCCGAATTCCGGAAATGTTGGGACATTTTGTAAATTTGAATAAAATGAAAACTAAAAGACTTTCAAATCACATGAGCCAATATTTTATTCACAATAGAACACAGATAACATAACAAATGTTTAAACTGAGAAATTTCACAATTTTATGCACAAAATCAGCTCATTTCAAATTTGATGCCTGCTACAGGTCTCAAAATAGTTGGGACGGGGGCATCTTTACCATGGTATAGCATCTCTTCTTTTCAAAACAGTGTGAAGACGTCTGGGCATCGAGGTTATGAGTTTCTGGAGTTTTGGTGTTGAAATTTGGTCCCATTCTTGCCTGATATAGGTTTCCAGCTGCTGAAGAGTTTATGGTTGTCTTTGATGTATTTTTCTCTATAGGTGAAAGATCTGGACTGCAGGCAGGCCAATTCAGCACCCGGACTCTTCTACGACGAAGCCATGCTGTTGTAATAGCTGCAGTATGTGGTTTTGCATTGTCCTGCTGAAATACACAAGGCCTTCCCTGAAATAGACATTGTCTGGAGGGGAGCATATGTTGCTCTAAAACCTTTATATACCTTTCAGCATTCATAGTGCCTTCCAAAACATGCAAGCTGCCCATACCGTATGTACGGTATGGGTAGGCTTTTGAATTGAACACTGATAACACGCTGGAAGGTCTCCCTCCTCTTTAGCCCGGAGGACACGGCGTCCGTGATTTCCAACAAGAATGTCAAATTTGGACTCGTCTGACCATAGAACACTTTTCCACTTTGAAACAGTCCATTTTAAATGAGCCTTGGCCCACAGGAAACGACGGCGCTTCTGGACCATGTTCACATATGGCTTCCTTTTTGCATGATAGAGCTTTAGTTGGCATCTGCAGATGGCACGGCGGATTGTGTTTACCGACAGTGGTTTCTGGTAGTATTTCTGGGCCCATTCAGTAATATCATTGACACAGTCATGCCGATGAGTGATGCAGTGTCGTCTGAGGGCCCGAAGACCACGGGCATCCAATAAAGGTCTTCGGCCTTGTCCCTTAAGCAAAGAGATTTCTCCAGTTTCTTTGAATCTTTTGATGATGTTATGCACTGTAAATTTTTACGCATTTTTTCACAGCTCTGCCCATCTTTACTTCTGAGAGACTCTGCCTCTCTAAGACATCCCTTTTATAGCTAATCATGTTACAGACCTGATATCAATTAACTTAATTAGTTGCTAGATGTTCACCCAGCTGAATCTTTTCAAAATTTCTTGCTTTTTCAGCCATTTGTTGCCCCCGTGCCAACTTTTTTGAGACCTGTAGCAGGCATCAAATTTGAAATGAGCTCATTTAGTGGATAAAAGTGTACAATTTCTGAGTTTAAACATTTGTTATGTTATCTATGTTCTATTGTGAATAAAATATTGGCTCATGTGATTTGAAAGTCTTTTGGTTTTCATTTTATTCAAATTTAAAAAACGTCCCAACATTTCCTGAATTCGGGTTGTATATGAAATTAGAATTAATGTGTCCCAAATCGTAGTATGTTGAAATTTGTATTCCAACGATACCCAGATGGTCTACTATTTCTGATTAGAATCCGAAGTGCAGATCCATGCACATTCTAAATGGCTAATATTGCCCTCAACCCATTGTACGTTGGACGAGGATTCGATTAGAACTACAAACACACAAAAAAAAGTCAAAATGGCAAACATGGTAGATTTGTGACGGTTAAGTAGAGAGGTTAAGATAAAGAGGTTGGAGTGATTAATAATCAGTATCTAACCTGGCAAAAAAAACAAAAAATTATTCATTGTTATCCACCTTATATTTATATACTGATATACTGGATATATTTGCAGTCATTTTCATAGCGGTAACTGACCTGCGGATGAATCCTCCGCTGATGGCCATCTGCTCACGTTCATCGACCACACGGGCCGGCTGGCTGGACACCACCCCATCCTGGTTATTACCCCAGGACTGGCCACCACCTTTCAGCCTGAACAACCACAGGAAGTGAAAGAGAGAGTGAGAAGCAGAATGATGTTAAGTGACTACTAGACATGCACTGAGAGGAACTACATGCAGATATATAACAGTTAAAACAGGAAATAGTGGTCAGGATTATCTGCATGTTATGGAATTACATGCACTAAAGGTGTTCATGAATAAATGAACGACACATAGCGTATCGCTTTCCTGGAACTAACGTACACACGTCACGTACAGTGGGGCATGACAGACAATTACACAGACACTGATGGAGATGTGACAAGTTAATTGGAGGAGGTTCACAACAATTATCAAGGTGAAGAGACAAAGAGAAGCATTCAGAAGTAACATGTTCTCAGTGAGGGTACAGAATAGACCTATTCCCAACGTATAATGTGCATTCATTAAACATTTAGATACAGTTTGTTAGATCTAAAATGAAATTCATAGACCAATAGAAAAGCTTTTATAATAACAAGTAACATGCATTGCGTTCAGGCAGGGAAGGGGAATTAGGCTGTGTTTAGTAACAGTATGCATCCAGTAGGCTTTGTTCACACTGCACCCAATTTTCAAATGCAATCTTTAGCAAGTGATGAAATCGGATCTGTTTGTTCAGACAGTCAATATCACTTAAAGGGACAGTTCAACCAAATATGAAATTGTCACCATTTACTTATCCCCATGTCATTAGAGACCTGTGTGACATTACAAACTTTCTTTCTTCTGTGGAACACATAAGAAATTAATTTATTATTTTTTTTATTTGAAATAAGCCTGTGTTTTTGTTTTGTTTTTTTGTCCATTTAATGAATGGTACTAGAACTAGAAACTAGAACTTAAATAGAAATAAATTAAAGCTAAATAGAAATATTAAAAAAACTAATAAAAATGACAGAAAAAACAACAAAATTACTGAAACGTAAAATAAAATTAAACATAAATAGAATATTCATGTTGCCGTGAACTATCCCTTTAAGTTTCACATGATCCCAAGAAAATTTCTTCCACAACTACTGAGAGATGTTGCTAAAATTCACAAGGGCAAAAATACAATATTTTATGGGTCCACCCTCCCTGTTTGAGTAGCCAAATAAGGAAAAAACAGACTTTTTAAAAAAACTGAATCAAATTGGATTTTAAATAATATATGTGACCCTGGACCACAAAACCAGTCATAAGGGTAAATTTTTTGAAATTGAGATGTATACATCATCTGAAAGCTGAATAAATACGCTTTCCATTGATGTATGGTTTGTTAGGATAGGACAATATTTGAAAATCTTGAATCTGAGGCCGCAAAAAAATCTAAATATTGAGAAAATCGCCTTTAAAGTTGTCCAAATGAAGTCCTTAGCAATGCATATCCACTCACAAAAATAAATTTTTGATATATTTATGGTAGAAAATTTATAAAATATCTTCATGGAACATGATCTTTACTTAATATCCTAATTATTTTTGGCATAAAAGAAAAATCGATAATTTTGACCCATACAATGTATTGTTGGCTATTGCTACAAATATACCCGCACGACTTATGACTGGTTTTGTGGTCCAGGGTCACATATGAGTGTGATTTGAGTCAAGTTTGTAGAAACTGGAAATACAGGTTTAAGTTTTTTTCTGTCTGTCTGAACAAAGCTTAAGTTCACAGCAACTCTCTAAGCAATGCAGGTGATTTGCTATAAGCTATTACCTTTTATTTCAACCTTTTATGTAAGATAGGGCTGTTTTGTTTTTGTTTTTTTGTTTTTTTTTAGATTTTATGGTATACATTGCCTTATGCCACTGCCATTGTGATTACAGGAGCTGACATGAAATGCTCTGACCAGAGGCAGTTAGACTCAACCGTGACCTTAATCCTTACTGACACAGACACAGGTGCGTGTCTTTAAAAAGAAACATGAATAAAAGTTCTGAGGTAAGCCAAAATCTTCTTTACATTAATCTGCCCATACTTTAAAGTCAACATGAAATCAAAATGGACCATGTTTACTTTCTTAATACATGTTCTAGTCTTACTGTGCATGCTTCATTATTTCAATTATTTCTTTATCCTTCATCAAAATAGCTTGCATCACCCTTGAAACGACTTTTCTTTTCGGTTGACAAGCCCTCCCATCAAACTACCTGTCTTATAAAGACCACTTTTCCCAATCCGATTAATTCCCGATGCATAAAAATCAAGCACCAACCCAACATATTTTTCCCCATTGGATATTCAATATACAAACTTTGAATCACAGAAGTAAAAATGTGAATTCCCTTTCATGTTGACTTTAAAAGTAAAATACATGTAATGTTCTGTTCTGTTACACTTTGATTATTTCAACCCCAAATACATAAAAGGAATAACAAACTACCCAACAGTTA
This sequence comes from Mylopharyngodon piceus, assembly GCA_039654765.1. Taxonomy (NCBI): domain Eukaryota; kingdom Metazoa; phylum Chordata; class Actinopteri; order Cypriniformes; family Xenocyprididae; genus Mylopharyngodon; species Mylopharyngodon piceus. The sequence continues at coordinate 20,925,004 of CM077449.1, forward strand.
AAATTCATAAATACTTCATCAAACAACTGGCGTTTGGCGATGGCCTGCATTACTACTGACGATCGTTCAACACTTTTTAGCCAGTGACAGTTGCTCACATGAGTATTTATGCAGTGCCTGCACCATTATGCAAGAGTTGGTAACACAGAATATCATTAACATAATATTTGCAACTCATGAAACACAGAATAATGAGAACCAACGTCTGTGTCCACTTGGATATTACTGAAAACGTGACTGAATGTGCTGTGCGTTCACATGGTTTAAAGGTGCACTAAGTCATTTTTTCCACCCAACTTTAACAAATTCCCTGTAAAGAATTAAACTACTTGCAGGCCTCAAGCAATATCCATCAATCAGAATATCTGTAATAAGCAAAAGAAAAACTGTTACAGCATTATGAGTAACCTAACCAATTCAACTGATTCCCTTATACAATGTATATAACAGTGTAAATATTTAATAATTTGTTTAATTAAACTTTGCATTTATGGCATTTTATAAAACATGAGCTGCGTCAGAAATCACGTACTGAGTAGGTACTACATTTGAATTTAAATTTAAATTTACTTCATGACCGTTGAAAAAGTACATTCTATATAGTATGAATGCGTGTAGTATGAATGAAATCCAGACATACAACATCCACCATGTTGCTACTGTCACATGACCTACCAGCAACAGTTACGTCCCTTCAACTCCATTCACAAATCCGCTCCCGTGGACTCATGGGATAGTAAAGTGTCCATTGTATGCGCACTTCAGAATCTTGCCGGAAATAGTAAGTCATCCGGGTACTTTTCGCCTACTGTTTTTCAAATACTATGAATTCAGACTCATACTGTTTTTTTTCTAAATCATGTTCATGGATGAGATTATTAACGTTACCGTAGTATGAAGCAGAGCAGGGCCGAGTGCTGTTGGAGCTGAACGAGGTCACTGGAGCGATTGTTAATGAGAGACGAATGCGACACACGCCTCGAGAGCAGCAGAACTTTTATTATGCTGCAGTCGCCACTTCCGCTTCTTCCAGTCAAGCGTATGAGGTAACAACGCGCTGTTTATCATATTAGATACATTTGATTGTGTTGAAAATGATGTTATAACATTACCCTGTGCGTTCGCTCGGCGGCTGCTGTTAGACACTGCAGTAAGCTAGATTGATATTAGAATATCATATTAATAAACGCTGGATGGCTTGTGTTGATAAATGGCATGCAATTAATTTTAAAACATATTGTATGATGGAGAGAATGCTTGGCTACTTGACAAAATAGTATTTTTCTCTGAGGCATGGTAAAAGCATGGTACTCTCAGAAAATCAAGAAAACTAGATTTAAACAGTAAGACTAAACGTGTTGAGCTACATAACAATAATTCGTTTTCTGTCTATAAATGTAACCAAACAGTTGTTCCCTTGTCTAATAAAACGTAATATATTAAAGTGTCTTTAGTGTTTCCATGGTTTCTACAAAATAAAATCGGAAACCGAGGGTAACGCGGATATGACGCTTTTGACAGGCGACTCCCGGACACGTCCCGTATCCTTGGTTAAAATCGCGATTTTCTCACGATTTACAAATAGTTGGAAACATTTGGGATAATGTAAGTACTCAACTGAACAAAATATATAACACTGGCCTAGTGGTTTTTGGATATTTTACTGCAAAAAATTTACATATTGTGCCTTTAACAATTTAATGGCTTTCTCATAAAGACAGTCACTTGTTTAGTTCCTAGATGAATCACTGTTTTTATGCAAATCAGTTGAAAAAAATGATTCAATGACTCACTTAAAGAGTCAATTGTTTTGTTACTGAATGCAACAGTGTTGAACGAATCGGTTGAGAAAATGATTCAATGACTCACTTAAAGAGTCAATTGTTTTGTTACTGACCAAATCAGTGTTTTTGAACATTCGGTGAATAAATGAAGGCAGTCACTTGTCTTGGAAACCTGCAGAAGGAATAACTAAAAAATCTAGACTGACACACAAACATTAGTGATAAAAATGATGAAAAGTCTGTTGGACTGTATATGAGCACTTTTAGAATGCCACTAAACCAATCAGATTTGAGGACCAGAACTAACTTTTTTAAATAAAAGAAAAAATGACTTAAAGTGCATCTTCAATAAGAAACGAATAGCACATAATTAGAAATCAGCTGTACTATAATCAATTACATTGGCCATTTATATTGCCAAGATAACATTTTTCACCATTTTACCCACATGCAGTGACATGCTTTGCCTTTTAGGGAACCCCTATAAGAAGCCAGCTCTGCCAGCCTTGAGTAAATAAAGCGTGAATTTCTAATCTGCGGCCCACAAAGTTCATTCAAGGAGTGTGTAATGCTTGCATTTCGAAAAGTAGCACATGCATATTAAGCAGGCACTTAACATTTAAGTACAATAGTCCTTGACCAACGGATCAGTGAAGCATAGAGCCCAGCATATTTGCGCATTCAGCCGGCAGAGAGCAGGGCCTACAGCTACAACTATGGGTTAACCAGTGGCGCCGCAGACGGACTTAGCTCTACCACCATCCCCATGCACAGAGAAGTAGTCCAGGCAGAGCGCAGTGGGGGGAAGTTGCAGCTACGGAGCGAGCAAGAGCGAGCGTGCAAACTGGCCACGTGCTTTTATTTCCTATTTGTCGGGTTCAGGCAGGCAAGCAGGCAGGCGGGCGGGTGACAGGCATCACCTACTTGTTACATGGACACGGACATAGACCACAGAGATTTCCTAGATCCGTCAAATTCTTTTCTGCTTCTTTCATGTCCTTATTGATCTGATCCATTCCCTCTTCGATGCGCTCCAGTTGTTCTGATTTATACATTAGTCAATTATTCCCCCAAAAGAAATTAAAGAGTGCGGAAAAGGAACAAGGAGAGAAAGAGAAAGGAAAGGCAAGGAGGAAAAGAGGGACAAAAAGAAAGAGAGAGGCTTAAACATTCACAGTGACAAGAGACAGTCAGACAGCAGCAGACAGGTGAAAGCCTTGGACGCTTCACCAGTACCTACTTGTCGCAGGGACATACAAGTCCACAGCATTTGCCTACATCTTTTAAACTTTTCTCAGCTTCCATCATGTCTTTGTTGATATGGTTCATGCCATCTTCAACACGCTCGAGTTGTTCTGGTCAGGACAAAGGGGTGACAGCAATGAAATGAGACTTTGCATCCTGGCAGACAAACGATGATGACAAATGACATCTAAGTTGTCCAGAAACACATCTACTCAAAACGTGTGAGACATCTGAATGATGGCGGTGGGTGGTTAGGTTAGGTCGTGCAGAGAAGATGGTCTATGAGGCGTAGAGCGCATATGCAAATAACAAGTGTCTTTTCAACCCAAATGCATTTACCTGTTTAATTCATGCTCAATTTGACAATTTGCCTCAATTAAATTACAGCAGTAAATAAATAGTCCACCCCAAAATGAAAATTCTGTCATCATTCACTCACCCTCGTGTTGTTCCAAACCCATATGACATATTTTCCTTCATAGAACACAAAAAGAGGTTTTTAAAATACCACTTTATTTCACATAGTGAAAGCAAAAGGGGAATGACTTGGGCTGTCAAGCTCCAAAATCATAAAAAAGCACCGTAAAAGTATCATCACGCTTCCATGGAAGAAAAAAAAGACATACAGGTTCAGAACAACATTTTTGGGTGAACTATCTGTTTTTAAAAAGCAATAAGTTTATGGCTTTAGGGAATCCAGTGGTTGTTGGCATACAGGCTTGGCATGACAAGGCAGTAATTGTAGGGGTGTGAAGTGACGAATTACAAATACACGTTACAGTAGTTTTTATCAAAAATTTTACATTTTTAAGTAGTTTAAAATCTTGTCTACTTTTACTTGAGTACATTTTAAGTGATGTATCTGTACTTTTACTCCGCTATTTTCTCGTTTGTGGTCGTTACATGCTTGTTTTAATTTTATTTTTATACATTCACAAATAACCAGAGTCTCGACTGTGAACATGGGAAATCTTGCAAAATCTCTCGCGGTCAAACGTGACTTTAGAGTAAACAAACATGGCGGACGATGGGCAAGAAGAAATGGTGATAATAATGTTTGGACTGCTTTTTACAGAAAATTCACAGTTTGGATCAAGTCGCGTTATGCTTCTGTCAGCTTGCTTTCTGGTTGAGTATCATTTCGTTCCACGTGACAATCTACAGAGTGCTCAGGGTTCCCTTCAGTCAACAGGATTTCTGATCGTAAATATGTTTAATATGTTAAACATGTTAAATATTTACGATTTGAGATCGGTGTGGCCCTGATAATCTTCCGAGCAGATTCAATGACTCTTAACACCCATTACACCAGGAAAATCTGATACGATAATCTGTAGAACCATCAAGATAATCTGGCTTTACCTTGGATTGTCGGAAGGGGAGATTTGGGCCCGAAAATTGGCCCGATTATTTTGTAGTGTGTGGGTGCCTTTACTAAATGATCTTTTTATAGGCTAGCCTATCTACAGGGCCTGAAATTTGGTGAGAAGTTGCGTACAATGCATACAATGTATTGCGTACAATGTTGACAACTCTCACAAGTGCCACATTCATAATGCGTGGAATTCCCACTCCCATTTATTTACTTCAGCATATAGAGAGACGCGTGATCTGCATCTCTCCATCACGTGCATCCTGCAGTAGTCGGCAGACTCTTAATGAGTTTAGTATGAGAAAATGTGTGTTGGGGACATTCTAAAACGCTTAATGTGGAAAAACAGCTTACCATGGTTTAATGTACTGAAATTGGAGGGCCAAATTCAGTACCTTATTGATGACCCATGGTATTATACAGCATCTCTGTCAGCGCGTGATGCGAACTACAATGTTTTTTGTTTTATCCATTTCATACAATCCGCCTTCATTTAAAGGATTAGTTCACTTTCATATAAAATTTTCCTGATAATTTACTCACCCCTATGTCATCCAAGATGTTCATGTCTTTCTTTCTTAAGTCGGAAAGAAATTAAGGTTTTTGATGAAAACATTCCAGGATTATTCTCCTTATAATGGAGCGCCAGTTACATTTTTTCCGTAAGTAGAATAGGGAAGGCGTAGGACATACAGCGTAAGCTTTTTGAAGAATACGAAAGTACGGTTTTGGCAGAAGCACTTGGAAGGCGATCATTTGTTTATATAAAGCATATACATTTATATTTTTTTCGAAAATGACCGATCTTTTCTCTAGATAAGACCCTTATTCCTCATCTGGTATCTGGCCGCACTGAAACTATAATTTTGACCTTCAACCGTTTGGAGGCCATTGGAGTCCATTATAAGGAGAATAATCCTGGAATGTTTTCATCAAAAACCTTAATTTCTTTTCGACTGAAGAAAGAAAGACATGAACATCTCGGATGACATGGGGGTGAGTAAATTATCAGGAAAATTTTATATGAAAGTGAACTAATCCTTTAAGTGCACTTGCGCAAAAACATTTTTTAAGTTCAACATTTTTTGTTCCATTCAGTTGTGGACGCTGCAGATAGAGCAATTTATTCCCTGAGATCACCGCAGCTCTTTGAGATGTGCGTTTGTGTGGGGTTTTTTTTCTTTTGAAAAGTTTCCCCGGAAATACTTCCATATTTGATGCAATTTTATCAACAATTTGAGTAAATGTAGCTTTGTAAAAGGTAGTACAATGTGCATTTACATTTAAATTGTAACATAAAATGGAATGGAATTACAATGTATTTCATGTTTGTACAGCGCTTTATTATAAGGGGGTAGAATAACACAAGACGTGTCACTCGTATTGTTTTGAATGGGAGAAAGTGCAACGCGCAATATGGCGGAATAAGTCCCGCCTTCTAAATAAGAGCCAATCGCCGACTGGTAAAATCATCGCGTCACTGCAACAGCCGTTAGAAGCACCGGTTACTATAGAAACAGTCAGACGCGCGCCTCCAAAATGAGGCACAAGAGATGCACATTTAGGTCTGCGCATACGCATTAGCTTGATCCAGCCTAAAAAATACAGTTTTTTTGTCATGATTCGAGCGTTTGGAAAAAAATTTATGAGACAGTTGTTGTCAGATTTCATTGGTGATTACAAATATGAAATTTAATCGAAAGCTTGGCAAACAGCTTTAGAGAATTTGATGTTTCCCCATTCAAAGAGATAGGAGTTGCACTTGCATGCCCGAGAGGCATTTCAAAGATGGCCGCCGAGTGAAATGACTTGTCTTAAAGGGACTTTAGTACTCACTACTCATGAGTACTTTTAAATAAGCTACTCTTTCTCAAGTAGTTTTTTTGGACAATTAATTTTTTACTTCTACTCACACTACATTTTTTTCGGAAAGTAATGGTACTTTTACTTGAGTATATTTTTACTGAGTATATCTTTCCACCCCTGAGTAATTGACCCTGTCTGAGATAAACTGGAAAAAAAAAAAACAGTCAGGATGTTTATGAACAAGGCATCATGAGCAAATGCTGAGAAAGAGAGAAGATGATCAGAAACAGAACCGAAATACAGAACAAATAAGAGTGAAATATGAAGCATAAGTATTAGTTTTTGTGTGGTAAGGGGAAGTAGTCTGAAGAATGTAATGGTTGATCATTCATGAACTGAAATGAACAACTGACTGAAGGGATAAACATTCCTTTAGGGCTTTAGAAAACTGTAAAATCCCTGGGGGAGCAAAACAGATGTTGCAATTTTATGAAAATGGATAACAATAATAAGATTCACTTTTAAGTGTCTGTTCATCTGCCCTTAATTTTATTCCTCTTAGCTAGTTTAAATACAACTGACATAGTCTAGTGTGAGGTTACTACCTTATAGCGACAAAAAGAAAAACGGCTAATTGGGCTTTGCTGCTAATCCCATGAGCAGCAGCGTGACTGAAGAAAGAGGGGGAAGGGGGTGAGAAAGAGACTGTGAGGGACTGGTCTCTTCATTGGCTGACAGTGATGTATTCACTTTTTTGCATGTAAGTGGAAGAACACCAGGACTGAGCCAATAGTGTGATGGCACACAGATTGTGGCGCATCCACCTAGCTGCTTTAGTGCCTTTCCAAACAGCTAAAAAATTAACTGGGATGGCCGAGTGGTTAAGGCGTTGGACTTAAGATCCAATAAACTGATGTTCTCGTGGGTTCAATTGTCACTCCTGGTAAAAAAATTATAATTTCTGTTTAATAATGTCAGAAAACAGTACTGATAAAATCAACAGTACCCTTTTAAATGGACGAGAATAGGCTGGCAAATGTGCCTGCCACGACAAGGACAATTAATTGAAACATATTAGCTTATAATACAATAAGCCTTAAGATCCAATAGACAAATGTCACTATGGGTTCAAACCCCACTCCTGGTAACAAACATCTATTCTAGCATGAACTGGTTCAGGAATTCTGCTTTGCATTATAAAGGCGAGAGAAAACATAATTTTGAATGTATATCAAGGAGCAATTTCGACATCTACAACCCATTTAAAGTGACCAGGATGGCTGAGTGGTTAAGGCGTTGGACTTAAGATCCAATAGACAAATGTCACTGTCAGTTCAAACCCCACTCCTGGTAACAAACATCTATTCTAGCATGAACTGATTCAGGAATTCTGCTTTGCATTATAAAGGCAAGAGAAAACATAGTTTTGAATGTATATCAAGGAGCAATTTCGACATCTACAACCTGTTTAAAGCGACCAGGATGGCCGAGTGGTTAAGGCGTTGGACTTAAGATCCAATGGACAAATGTCCACGTGGGTTCAAATCCCACTCCTGGTAATAAACATCTATTCTAACATGAATTAGTTCAGAAATTCTGCTTTGCATTATAAAGGTGAGAGAAAACTTAATTTTGAATGTATATCAAGGAGCAATTTCAACATCTACAACCCATCTAAAGTGACCAGGATGGCCGAGTGGTTAAGGTGTTGGACTTAAGAACCAATGGACAAATGTCCATGTGGGTTCAAATCCCACTCCTGGTAACAAACATCTATTCTAACATGAATTAGTTCAGAAATTCTGCTTTGCATTATAAAGATGAGAGAATTTTGATTGTATATCAAAGGAGCAATTTCGACGTCTACAACCTGTTTAAAGGCGTTGGACTTAAGATCAAATATCCACGCAGGTTCAAACCCCACTCCTGGTAGCAAATGTTGATTCTAGCATGCAGTTGCACAGATTTGCATTAACTAATAAATATATGGGAATCCAGATTCTTAAATGCATATTAGAGAAGCAGTTTCTACAACTACAACCTGTTCTAAATAACATAGGATGGCCGAGTGGTTTAGGTGTTGGACATAAGATCCAATAGACAAAGTGGTTCAAACCCCAATCCTGGTACTAAATGTCAACTCTAGAATGAATTAATGCAGGAAAACCGCTTTATCTTATAGAGATGAGAGAAAACAAAGACTTCAAAACATATTAGAGGAGCAATTTCTATTACTACAGACTAATAAAAACAACCAGGATGGCCGAGTGGTTAAGGCGTTGGACTTAAGATCCAATGGACAGATGTCCTCGTGGGTTCAAACCCCACTCCTGGTAGTAAATGTCAACCCTAGAATGAATTAATGCAGGAAAACTGCTTTATCTTATAGAGATGAGAGAAACAGACACTTGAAAAGCAATTTCTATGACTATAACCTAACAAAAAATAACCAAAATGGCTGAGTGATTAAGGCATTGGACTTAAGATCCATCGGATGCATATCCTTGTGGTTTCAAATCCCACTTCTGGTAGCAAAGTGGATTTCATTATGATAAAGAAATTTAACTGTGCTTAGTTATACAAGTCTTGCTTGTTAAATGCAAGGATTCTTCAAAGAATAGTGAAAATCTCAACATGTTCTACATGTAAATAAAACAGATGGAGTAGCGTTCCTTTGGGATGGTTAACAACGTAGGCTGGTACCCAGAGGTTGTAGGCTGAAAATGTGATTAATGAGCTTCTACCACTGTGCCCTTGAGTTAGACTGACTTCAGGTTGTTACAGCAGAAATGGGCATTTAGTTGTTGTTTTTTTATAGTTTTTTTAAAGACAGGTTTGATTGCTCCCTTTATATGTCTAGTGAACAGCTAACTGGAAGCCTCCTGAGCTCTAGGAGACCATTGCATGCAGCAATCAGAGCACAGCTTTACGTATGGGACGTGCTGTTGTTCTGCTCTAAAACTGGAGGCAAGAAAGGTGGTGGGATCATTTAGGTAGGAAATGGATTGTCCTGAGGCAGTCTGAGGAACACAACATTTATAATTTAACACAATAAGAGGAGGGGCTGTATGTTGTTTTGACAGACTAATTAGAATTTCTCTTCCATGTGGAAAGGAGCTCTACACTTCTTATTATCCACATAAAACTGAATAAAGCCTCAAGCATTTTAAGGGCTTAATTTATCATAGAAACGTGACTGCTTCTATTAAACTGAGTCACATCATTGATAAATCAATTATTGTTTTATTTTTCATTAAAATGCCTATGCTGTTTGTGGAACTAAATTGCCTAATTATCCTAAAATAGAAAGTCTTTCACCCCAGGGATTGTACACAGATATATTTCATCTGGTGAAGAGGAGAGCTGTTTGTCATTACCAGCAACATCGATCGTTCAGTTTACCTCTTACATGACTCTCAAAGCTTCACTTTTGACAAGACGGCCTGATGTTTATGATCATAAATTATGTTTAAAACGTCCTTATGCATCATTTCTTAAATCTGCAAAATAGCTCATCTGGAAAAGCATTATGAGTAACCTTTAAAGAATTAGTTCACTTTCATATAAAATTTTCCTGATAATTTACTCACCCCCATGTCATCCAAGATGTTCATGTCTTTCTTTCTTCAGTCAAAAAGAAATTAAGGTTTTTGATGAAAACATTCCAGGATTATTCTCCTTATAATGGACTTCAATGGCATCCAAACGGTTGAAGGTCAAAATTATAGTTTCAGTGCGGCTTCAAAGGGCTTTAAACGATACCAGACGACGAATAAGGGTCTTATCTAGAGAAACGATCGGTCATTTTCGAAAAAAATGTAAATGTATATGCTTTATATAAACAAATGATCGCCTTCCAAGTGCTTCCGCCAAAACCGTACTTTTGTATTCTTCAAAAAGCTTATGCTGTATGTCCTACGCCTTCCCTATTCAACTCACGGAACAAACGCAGCGCCAGTTACATTTTTTCTGTAAGTAGAATAGAGAAGGCGTAAGCTTTTTGAAGAATACGAAAGTACGGTTTTGGCGGAAGCACTTGGAAGGCGATCATGACATGAACATCTTGGATGACATGGGGGTGAGTAAATTATCAGGAAAATTTTATATGAACGTGAACTAATCCTTTAAGTTAAAATAAGCAAATAAAAATGACTTACTGCACAACCTTATTAAATGATTCCACAGTGTGTTTTTCGCCGTAACTTACCTCCCTGTTCATCCAGCATAACCAAAGTTCTGATACCAGCATCTTTACTCTAATCCATCAAGAATGGCAAAGCAAGAAAAAAGAGGAAATAACAAACAAATGAGAGAAGCCTACAGGTGAAGATGACATTCACACATATTCAGGTAAGATATAAGAAGAGAAAAGAACAGCAGGGAATAAAAGAGTATCTCGGCAGAGGATAGACTGTAGCACGCAGCATTATCACAACTATTGAAATCTTCATAAGCGCTTTTTTTTCATTTGGCAGGTAATTAAAAGAAGGCTACGAGGTGGCAGACAGTATGGAGCTAAAATTAGTTCAGGATTGTAAACAGAGCACTGGATTGAACTCTAAAGGTACTAGAGGATGTGTGTGCAATATGGCGAGCTGTTCTCTGAGGCACACGCAGGCTATATTGACCTAAATAAAACAGCTGATTATCTTACTCCGAATCCCACAACACCTCATTATTTTAACTAGATGATTTTAACTAACGTATGTTATAGCACCAAGTACGTACAGGAATCTCCTTTTATGAAATGAAACAAAAATTGACTTAATTTAGTCAAACATCCCCAATTATCAGGTCTGTCAACTCATTTTATTCTAATAATAACAGGTATATGCATTTACTCAGCATTTAAATTGACATGTGGCATAATGGAAACGGGAAGCGCCTTATATGAAATCAGATGCAAGTACCAGATGGGAACATTATATTTGTTCAGCACTGCTGAACTTTGAAGTTCATTAGCAACCCAAGTATGCAATTTTCTTCGAACAATGGCTAAAATGAAGCGGGGGGATGATTTGTTTGCAACCTTGAATAACCAATTTCAAGATGTACCTGACCTTAATCTACATTCTTAATCCTACCCAATACCTAAACTTAAACACTACAACTACCTTACTAACTATTAATAAACAGTAAATTAGGAGTTTATTCAGGGAAAAGTCATAGTTAATAGTGAATACATGTTCCCTATACTAAAGTGTTACCCCATCACCAGATATACAGTCAGTAATTGTTTTTGTTTAAAAGAAATTAATACTTTTATTCAGCAAGAATGCATTAAATTGATTGAAAAATACAATAAAGTCTTTGTAAACACATTGTTGCAAAAAAATCTATTTCAAATAATAATTGTTATTTCAATTCAACAAAAGAATGGAAAAAAATTAAATAAATAAAATATTAAGCAGCACAACAGTTTTCAACATTGATGATACTAATAAATGTTTCTTTCACCAAATCAGCATATTAGAATGATTTCTGAAGGATCATGTGACACTGAAGACTGGAGTAATGATGCTGAAAATTCAACTTTTCCATCATTGGAATAATTTTTTTTTTTAAATATATTAAAATACAGAACAGTTATTTTATTTTTAAAGTTATTATAATAATATTTCACAATATTACTGTTTTGACTGTATTTCTGATCAAATAAATGCAGCCTTGGTGAGCATAAGAGACTTCTTTCAAAATCATTACAAAATCTTACTGATTTTGAACATCAGTTACATCAGTTGAACAAATATATATATATATATATTCTGATATAATTTGACATTATGAAATCCCCAGAAAACCTTGCGGGGGGTAAAAAAAAAAAAAGACCAAAAACAGCTGAAAAGCTGTATAACCTCCACACCAAATACTTAAAAAGTTAGCAGATAAAAATTACTTTGATGCATAAGCTCAAAAAACAGCTCACACAATTGTAGATATCTTACAAAAAATACTTTATTTAGAGGCCAAATGCAACTTAAATGTAAAAAAAAAAAAAAAAAAAAAAAAGCAATCTTTTTATAATTTCTGCATAATTTTTGTACATTGTTTTGTAATTGTTTGTAATTGTTTTGTTTTTTTTGCACAGTCTGGTATACTTTTGAATGTTAGTGTATACACATAGTTTTTAGCTATTGAGGTACATATATTTCAAATCAAATCAATATTTTGTGTACAGTTATTTAATTATGTCATCCGGTATCACAGACTTGCTCTCGTTTCATACAAATGCAGCTGCTGCCATTTTGCGACTATTGTTTTGTTCACTCTAACAGATTATAAGATAACAAACAGGTACGATTTTAAATCAGTTTAATCTCAGATCAATATCTCTTATCCCCATAATTATTTATGTGGTGAAATGCTGTGTAATATGTGGTATGACTGTACCGTATACCTTAAATGTCCTTCTAGTTTGAACTTGCCGCTTGCTAACAACTGCTCTCTCCACAGAAGCTTTGCGTTTAAAGAGCTAATAAAATATTTCGACTCAGATCAATATTTCGTGTCTAAATATTTATTTATGTGGCAAGTAGCTGTGTAATAAGCGGGATAATGAACATCCAGCCGGTTGTTATCTCAGAATGCAAGACCCCTCCGCTTTGTCCTGAACACCCTGTCGGGGTTTATTCTGCGATAACAACCGGCTGGATGTACATTATCCCTTACTTACAACACTGATATGAATCGAAAACATTTTATCTTTGCATTTGGCCTCTAAATAAAGTATCTTCTACTATTATGTGTGCGAGCTCCTCTTCTTGTTGAACTTTAAAATAAAAAAGAAACCATATGATTTAAATATTTTCTATCACACTGAAACTAATATTTTAGGTCTAGGTCAGTTTTCTGGTCTTTATAATGCCAAACCAACCACAATCTTTTCTGAACAGTATCTCATCTCCACATGTGGGGTCAAGAGTTTTTGATCCCTATTAGACGCTAGAAAGACTCGTTTTCTCTCCGGTGTTTCACCACTGCCCTATCAGTAACACATAGATGGAGTTTCTCTGAAATCATTATTGATTTTTATCACAGAGCGGAAATTTGGTGCTATTTCACTGTCTCGATTTCTGACCTTCAGAGGCCATGAAAACAAGCAGTAAAACAACCTCTTTGTAAAAACGGCCTTCACATACACCTTTCATATACAGCCAAACTGAGTTCGAATATGTCCTAGTGATCACTGTGTATAATTTCCAGTTTTCCACTATTACTCAGTTAAGTTAATATCTTACCTCTTCAACCAGCTGCAGCATGCGGCGAGTACTCTCCAAAGACTGTAGAAAGAAAAATATACTTATTATTACTCACAATAAACACAACAGCTAATGTGATCCTGCTTGTTTTTCATATTGTTATTTGAATGTTATGTGTTCAGCACTACAGTTGGTACAAGGCCATAATGTTCATAATATCAGTTCTGACAGCATGTCACTAATGGCTGCCAAGTTCAGACTGAGCTGAATGTACAGTCATTTCTCTTCCCCCTCCCTTCCTTCCTGTTCCTTCAAAGAAAGCTCAAGATAGTATTATCCACTCATGAATATTTAAAGCTCTCCCATTCCAGTCTAGTGTATATATCTGAGCTGAAGAAATATGACTGTGCAGCGCCACAGGACGCTCAATAGCAGGCTGGAATTAAAGATCATTATTGTGATCTTGATTTTCTTTTTAGAGAGCTATCATCAAGCGCCATACCATATATCATATGGAACCATACACCACCTAGTCATTGTGAGGCCTTGAAGGTGAAGTGTGTAATTCTTTCAGTGTTAATACTGTTTCCTATGCTATCTTTTTACAAATAGAAATCATTCTAACTCATTATCAAGTCCTCCAGAAAAATAGTCGACTAGTTGGCAAGTCTACGTTTATCTCACGTAATGACTCGTCACATGCATATGTCCTTCACTGGGGGGTGGGATTGTATATTACAAATAACTGAATAATTGTTAATGAAGAATGTTTTAAGTTAAAGATTTGGGGTTTAAAACAATGTAATGCAATACAATTGTGATTTCAAAGAGTAGACTATATTGTTTTAACTTGTAAACTAAAGACATACACAATACTCAAATATATATCTCAAACTGGCTGTCAAAGTCAAAGAGCAAAATTGCAACAAATGTAACATCATTGCAAAAACAAAATGCATGCATGCTCTGAGACATGCCACAACATACTAAGCTATATACCTATTTAAATAAATCATAGCCTTTGTCGTGTGATAAGCACACTAAGCCATATCGCAAATTTGTTTTTTGTTCAATTGACAGATGCTTTGCCAAAGCAATGGCGCAAAACACAACGTTAGTAATATTTTATGGTTCATTACAAAATTGTGGTGGGACAGTTTAGTCTATGTAATTAATGGGAAACACTGATTCATCAATGTAATTAAAACACATTAATACACATTGGATATAGAGTGCAATAAAGCAGGATAATTATTCTATTACTTACCTGTATGTGCGTCCTAAAATTAGTGCTTGAAGCCTTCGATGCAGATAGCGTTTTATCTTTGGTTTGCATAGATTACATACAGAAGTGTAACCTTTACCAGTCGATTCAAGTGAAATATCAACCCACCCGTCCTTTACGTAATCATCAGACGATTTCTTGTCACTGAACCGTAAAGCCGCTAGAGGCGTCAAATAACAATAAGTTAGCTACTGGAAAAGCTACACTTTTTTAAAAGCAACTGAGCTACTGTCAAACTACTGAAAAATGTAGTTAAGTTAGTAGTGTCGCTACTTGTGGTTAGCTACTTCTTAGGTCAACGTGATTTTGCCAAGCAAGACGTTCCTGAATTAACATATTTTGTTGATTCTGGAACAACATTCCTGTCCGAATATTTAGTCCTAACCCTACCCTTAAACCTAACCCTACATATAATGTATCCCTAAAATCAGAGGGAAATGATAGGTGAATAAGAATGGTGCAGAAGCCATTAACCCTTGTTGTAAACCTAAACTTAACATAAACTGTAAACTTGTCCCTCAAATCTGACTGGTTGATTTGAATGTTGTTCCAGGATCAACAAAGATGTTGATCCAAGAACATGATGGACTTGGTGAAATCAAGTTCACCCTACTCCTCAACACTGTCAAGCAGTGGTAAAACAAAAATTATATTATTTTTGGATTGATTGAGATAAAAAAAAAGTGCTTTTCTTATAAGGATAGTTCACCCAAAAATGAATTTACTCACTGTCAAGTTTGTTTCAAACCCATATCACTTTCTTTCTTCTGTGAACACAGAAAAAGATATTTTGAAGACAAAAAAAGTTCATACAATGAAAGTTAATGGGGTCCAGTGTTGTTTTGTGCTTCATTTACTTTAATTTTATGGACAATATAGTCTTGAAAATATCTTCATTTGTTGCATACAGGTTTGGAATGACATGAGGATGTGGGTAAATGATTACAGAATTTTAATTTTTGGGTGAACTGTCTTTTTTGTGTCAATATAACAGTACAAAAAATCAAGGACCTATGTGCATTGATCATGTTAATAATAATCCCATGTGCACTAAAATTTTGATGACATGGTCAATCACCTGTGTTAACCCTCCCACATGGAGTTGTGTGTCAAAGTTCTGATTGTTCAGCAGGGGACCAGTGTGATTACAGGTCTATCAAAGCTAGTGCAGAACCCCCACTGGGCAGGTGCTGTGAGGGAGGCCGTTTCTGTCTGAAACGAGTGCAGTGTGGAGAACCTCTCACTGATCACCACTGCTTCTGCCTGGTAACCAAGCAGCCTCCCCTGCTCCATGACAAATGGATGAGCAGTCTTAATATAGAGCTGCTTCTTTTTGCACAAAACGGATTTATTAATTCAGAGATGCTCTTTAGAGTGGTTCTGTCTTCTACTGCACGTCTAGAAGTCACGGTGTGTTCATTCTCCTTCACACTGGGACGGGTCTATTTATATACAGATGCTGTCGTATTTAGGGTTTATTTTTAGACTTGTGCCGCCCATGGAGGTTGAAGGTGTACTTACCTCATCGGCCAGCTGATCAGCTTTGGCCTGCATGTCCGTCAGCTCATTGCGCATGTCCGAATCATCTGCCATGGCTGTTGGAGGGATGAGGTACTCGCCTCTAAACGGGAAGTGTAGCTCTTACTTGAAGGCTGGAAAAGAGATGAAAAATGCTTTGTGTTAGGCTACGTCAACAAAGACACACCAAAACGAGATAGATCTGGTAAAGCAGTGCACATTAAAAGTTCAATAACATATTGTTGAATGAACAATCAGAATTTATAAGTGACTCACAAAGAGCTGCGCATCACATGAATGTGCATCACATTTTATTCCATTTATCTTTGAAGACAATGATCGGGCAAGTATTGTGTGGCAGTCAATATATTCAGACTCATTCTCAGAAATTGACTCATCAATTCAAGGACTCAGGTTTCTCAAAGCTCACAAAAGAGAGAGAGAGAGAAAGATAGAGATATCCTGGAAGATGTGTACTGAGAATTACATTATGAATCATTGCTACTACAGAAAATACTGCAGTCCAGTCAACATAAAATCAAAGAAAAAAGATGCCTATGAAACAACTTTCCTTTTGGCTGATGTCAAATTATGATGGATAAAATTAAGCACCCTACATAGTCAAAAATACATATGACAACAGATATAAAATGGGTCATTAGTACCTTTTATCTCTATCTAGACTGACCACAGGGTCATTTTAAAGAGTGTTCGTTGAAATTATACATATGCCACAACCGTCTGTGTTAAAGGTTTTGAATGCTTTCATAAATGCCACAGTGTGTCTCATGTACCTTGAGATAATTTATTCTTTTCACTGAAACTCAAGCATGCACAAACATATAAAGATGCTTTTATAATCTAGTTTAAATGTAGAAAAGCATTGGATACAAGTGTGTAATGTTGGCTACAGCATCATCTTGGCATCCTGGCACTGGCATGTTTCCCTTGTATTCCTCATCTCCTGGCACAGAAGATGCTGCCTACTGTTGATCATCATAGGGACCAATCAAAGATTTTGTCAAGATTTACCACTCAAGTAATATAGAATGTGGCTCTTTAAAGTCACCATGAAATCAAAATGGACAATTCTTATGTTTTTATGGAATATTGCAGTATTATAAACGATTTCTCCGTACACATCATTATTTTTTAAAATGTGCTCTCGTAATATTTAATCAAAATAACTTCCCCTCCCTCTTGCAGCGACATTCGCTTCTCAGATGATGTGCTCACTGGCGTGAGGGCGGGGCAACCTGTCACTCACATGAGATTGACCAATAGCAAACCACAACTATCCAACTATCCAATCAATTCACAATGGACACAATCAAGTCCCACCCTAAATGTTCTTTCTTGTTCGAGAAGCCGTTTTAATCAGATATTCATCCCATTAACGAAGAAAAGACGCAACTATCGCAACTTCGGTTTCATGCCGACTTTAAACAGGCAATAGATTACATTTTATTTATACATTCTACACACATATCTATCCAAAACCACTCACAATGCTTTAAAATTAGTCATTTCATGAACTTTGCATTGTTAGCATCATGCCAGTCGAGCTACGGTAACAACAGTCAACACTTTTTTTGTCTGCTTGGTTGGTGCCAAGAATTCATGACCACCAGTCCATGCAATGTTACTTTAATGAAGTGTTAGTTGGCATCAAGTCATGTAAATATATCACCAGAAATCTGCTGGAACTGCTGCCGGTGCTCTCTGTCATTAGGCATTCATCCTGTGCCAACTGGAAAAGGCAGCAGACCTCTGATACTCCATCTTCTCCCTGGCTGCTCTATATTTTTCTCTCTCTCCGCTCCAGTGGTGAGAGGTCCAGAGAAAAAATGAGTAATTAACTTACTCTCTTCTGTATTATAAGAGAATTAGATTAACTAAAGAATCACATTTATACAGAGTGTCAAGCCGAAAGCCTGCTGATCTGTAGCATGAGGCTGGCGCTTGTGGCTTCTAGCTTTTTATTACTCTGTTCTAATGTCTCTCTTTTGATTTACAAATGAACTAGCTGAACAATTAACAGCTTTGTAAAGTCTCAGTAGAATATTAGTTGAGTATTAGTAGACTGTTGGGGGTAGGGTTAGGGTTAGAAGAATAAGGGGTTAGGGTTAGTAGAATAACTTGACATGTAGTTGGAAAGTAAGGGCATTTTCACACCTATGGATCGTTTGTTTTGTTCCGAAACAGGGACTAAATATGTTACAATGTTGCATTTTCTTCTTGGCTTCTTTTCTTCACAAGGCAACATTTGAAAGCGTACCAAAATGTGTTTATGTAAGTCACAGGCGAGTACAATTGTCCTCTTATTGGTCAGAGTTTCCTTAGCGTCATCCATCAAAATGACTGACAAGTTAGCTCCATGAGCATATTGTGGCTTTATTTGTAACTGTCAACACACACACAAACACTATACGAATGTAGCCGTCATTCCTGCTGTTAAATTATATGCTACATTCGTATTAACACTGCGGCAAATTCAAATGTGCTCTCTCTGGATCTCCAAGCGCTGTCTAGTAGGCTAACTGTGTCGATATGAATGTTATAATGCAGATAGAGCCAGAATCAAGGCTTCATCAGGACAGCATTCTTGCACGGAGAAGTGCAATTACACAACATTTTAAGATGAAGAGGCGCTCTTTGGTTTTCAACTACGGTAACTAATGTGCTCACTCACAGAATCAGACACTACTGCTTTTTATATAACACATTTCCCGTTATGAATTATGATATTGTTTGGTTCGTTGGTCCGTTGGGTCGGATTGCTTTCACATCTCAAGCAAACCGCTCCAGAGTTCTTTTGAAAGCGTACCACCTCTTGAAGGAGGTCTCGGTCCACTTTTGGTGTGCACCCGAGCGCGATTGCTGCATTCACACCTGCCCAAACGAACCACACCAAGGGGACAACGAACTCTAGTGCGATGCAACCGAACTAAATGAGGCAGGTGTGAAAGCACCCTTATAGTCAGTAGAATGTCTGTTGGGGAGCATCAAAATAAATTGTTACTCTAATGAGAGTTAGCTGACATGTAGTTGCAACGTTATAGTCTTATAAGCTTATAAGCGGGACCATTATAATGTAAGGGGACCATCAAAATAAAGTGTTACCCTGTTCAATTCCAGACTTTTTGGAATTGATTCCAATTCTGATTCGGAATTGATGGATGTGATTCTTAGAGTGAAGGCTAATGTTCTTGATGAGAGAAATAAGGGCTTATAAAGACCAGTGCACTATAAAGTATAATTTATACTATTATGATTGTTAGTATCAAGATATTAAAAATAAATTAAAAAAAATACAAACAAAGGCGGCCTGTGAGGGAATTTTCCGGCAGGTTGAAAATGATTGCAGCAGGTTTTATATTAATCTATGCTATGATAATTATTCTCCAATAAACTGATTATATCCCCCATGACATCTTAAAATAGTCTTGATAATAAATAATGCAATATAATCTCTCGAAAAAATATTGCAGTGTCATATACAGTCTCTTTATAAACATTTATATATAAATGAATGGAGAGCCCCATTTCATCCAACATCTATTCACATAGAGGAACTTCATCCTTCAGATTTATATTTATTAATTTATTTCATCAGTATCTTGACTAAATTTCAAAATTTCTCTTCACCCGTTGTCTTAACTGAACATACAGGAGTTTGATGACACACTAATGTGATACTGAAAGCTGATTGGCTTGAATGGTTACCTCTGACATGACTGATTACGCAAATGTAGTTTGCTTCATTTGAATATCCACTCTGATTGGTCAGTTAATCATATGCACAGTTTTTAAGCTGTCAACCTTTAGCTTTCTAACATTCGTGCAACAATTAAAACCAAAGTCCCTGTAAGGTAAGTGATTTTCACATGGCGGCCATCTTTGAAATGCCTCTCAGGCAGCTATTTCAGGCATGCAAGTATAGCTCCTATCTCTTTGAAAGGGGAAACATCAAGTTCTCCAAAGCTGTTCACCAAGCGTACGATTAAATTTTATATTTGAAATCACCAATGAAATCTCACAACAACTGTCTCATAAATTTTGTTTCTAAATGCTCAAATCATGACAACCCCCCCCCCCCCCCTGCATTTTTCAGGCTGGACCAGCCAATGCGCATGTGCAGTCATAAGCGCACATCTCAGAACATTGACTGTTTCTATATCAACCGGAGCTTCTGTAGTGACGCTGTGAATTTACCAATTGGTGATTGACTCTTTTCGATTGACTCTTTTCTGAGCTTCAGGCTCAGCTGTTTCCTCTGATGGAGCACTAGTGGAAATGAATAAACTTTTCGTTAAGCTGCTGTCCTTTTAAAATGCGTATTTTATATTAGTGCTGCTATGCGATTTCCCTTGTGAACGACTTGATGCTATTGAACGAATCTGTAGAGTGACTCATTCATAACACTCAGACGCTCACTTGTCGCCACTTTATGTTGTAATGATCACAGAATTAATCAGCAAACATATCTTAACGAATGTTTTTGGTGAACAGAATCAAACTATTCAAAGTTACTGGGATGAATCAAAATCATCCCCATGAGTAGGCTTTTTCTGGGATGTGCAGTAGTTTGGTAATCGAGGATGTGCCAGACCCTTCAGTAGAGTCGATTCCCTCGTGGAGTTAACTCTTGATTCTCAGCATCGGAAACTTTTTTTTTTTTTTTTGGGGATCGACTCCCAGATTTACTAAAATGTAAATAATTTTAAAGCATTATTAAAGTTTCAAGAACAAGATAACACATTTAGGGAATAGATAATTTTTAATAGATCAGAGTTTATATTTATCTTTCTTGAGTCTGGACGAACTCAAAAGCATGTTAATATTTGCATATATGCTGCATGGCAAGAAAACATACAAATCTATTAAAGTGGAAATAGGTCAGTCTATATGGAGCACATATGGTATTAAGATTCCCACTCCCTGTGCCATCCTCAATAGCTCTTTTTCATTCCAGTTCTTTCTATAGAAGCTGTTATAAAAGAATCATTTGTGAGGAAACCTCAAACTGCCATGTCTCACACTTTTACTATCGCACTGGAAATGTAACGCCTCAAAAGTAATCGTCAAGACTCCTCAAGTGCCAATTACGTTCAGAAGAGCCACATCTTAAGGGGGGAAAAAGAAATTTCTAAGCAAATCTTAACTTACAACAGTACATAAAGATGTACTGACAGACATTCATGATGAAAATGATGGCTCAGAAATGAATCTAAAAGCACCCCAGAAGCCTTCAGCAAAGTTTGTCATTGTGATTTCATAATGTGTGAGGATGCTAAGGTCAAGCCCATGCTGTGCTGTGCAGACTGATTTCTATGTGGCAGAGGCTGAAATCTACCGTCGGGTACGAGCAGTGGGTTCAGAACTATTTTTGCTTCATGACTCGCCAGATATTTAATGTTTCATGGCCATAAAACAGCATAGAGTGCAGCGCATGAAAAATGAATTATGCTTTTATTTTGTTCTTTTGTGAGTGTAGTAAATGGTGTCTGAAAATAATTGTTGGGATGTAGTTTATGGATCCATCACCATCTAACACAAAATAATGAAATATTTTTCAGAAGTTGGGGCAAAAATAATTACACACTCCCTAGAGAGTGTGCCATGGTGTGTGCTGTTCTTTCTGTCGAACGCCTCAGCTTAGTAAAACCAAATTTTAAAAAAGTTGATGAAGCAATAAAATTTTATAGTCATCTGTGACCTATATCAGACGATCTGTTGTCCATCTCTGTACTCCCTGGAGAGAACAACAGTACTTGCTGGTTATTTAAAGCACTCTTGTTGAACTTGACATTTACGACTAGTAACAGTTAAATTTGAAGGTCACAAATGACCTTGTCCAAACACATCATTGACATGGGCTGTGTTCAGAATCTCTTACTGTTTCTGGATTATACTGCACACAATATGCACATTTTCTGTATGCACAGAATACCTTGATCACATACTACATCTCTTTCTTGACTTATTATGCACTCAGAATTATGATTGTACTGACAAAACTGGGTGAATAATTCAACATGACCATTTTTATTTCCCAGAATTTGACGTCACTTTCTGAATTAACCCTTTGACGCTTATGATCACACCGGTGTAATCAGTCTAGGCTGGTCACTGGAGCGTACGATCATGATTAAAACATTCAGCGCATCACGTGATCAACTGCTAAATTCAAATGTGCTTTTCGCGCTCAGCGCTTTTCATATATCACAAATATGCAGTGTTTTCAACCACATAATGTTTATTTTGGGTTTCAGACATTTAAGTAAGCAATAAGGTACGAGAGGCTGTGCTGCATCATGAATAAGTCACGGCTGAAGGGCGTTGTTAGGCAAGACGCGAAACGGTTACCACACAATACAAATATTAAAGCCAAAAATATGTATCAATGCAACTTTCATGAAGTAAACTTTAACTAAAAGCCTTCCTTCCGCCGGAAAAAATAGTCCCTGACCGTGAACAGCAACAGAATTTACATTATTACGCCATTAGATGGCGGCAAAGACTGTCTTTATGAGTGTGTCAGTCAGTAGCGAAGACTTTTACATTGAAAAGACTGAATTGTTGTGAACACGGAACAAGACGCAACTGACAAATGCTTTGACTAGTGCTGTCAGTCATGGGAAAATCCCTTAACTGTTAAAAGGACAAGATGATACATCGGACATTTAAACAGATTTTTTATTATGAACATAGGACTGACCTGAAGGAAAATGCTAAATCTGAATGCAGGTAATAAACTCGCTCACTCGATCTCTTTCTCACAATACTCTTCTACATAATACAGTAAGCTTCAATGAACAATATCAATTGAGAACACACAGTTTATGTTGCTAAGAGTGGTTGCTAAGGGTGTTGTTTAGTGATACACAGAACCGTTGGGTGAAGCGGTCATAGCCGTGTTTTATCGTGAATAAAACACAGCTATTGACCAATCAGAATCAAGGACAGAAACTAACCGTTTTATAAATACACATAAGTACTAACAAAAACAATACATTTAGAGTTTGTAAAATACACTCTGATGTCTATGGAAGCGGCAATAATAATCATTTCCATTATAATTAGACGACACGTTTTATTCATATCAGATACACGTTGTGTAAGTATCTTTAAAGTTTGCTCTATTCTTTGCTCTATTTTATTCTACAGATCCGATTCTCTGAACTGCGGCGCAAACTAACATGGCAGCACCCATCGCGAATATAGCTCAACTAACGCAGATCTATACAGGTGGAGCTGGGGAAGGTGGAAGGTTTCTGAAAGTGCGCTGCAACTGCTACAGCAAATGCTACAGCAAATGCTGACCAAGTATTTGAAGGTTGAGCAGTGAGCTCATTGGCTACTGACACAGCAGGAACCAATCAGCTGTGCCCTATAGAGAATGATGTGATTGCAAGCAGGTGAGTTAAGGACCTATCAGCCTGTGCCATCTAGAGTTTCATGACAGAATTTGTATATCTTTTTGAACATTCTATTCATTGAAGAATTCGGAAAAATTGTATCAGGGTTTCAAAAAAAAATATTAAGCAGCACAGCTGTTTTCAACAAATAATAATACGAAATGTTTCTTAGGCACCAAAATCAGCAAATTAGAATGATTTCTGAAGGAAGCTTTACCATCACAGGAATAAATTATCTTTTAAAATATATTAAAATAGAAAACAATTTATTTTTAAATTGTAATAATATTTTACAATAGTTTTTACTGTATTTCTGAGTAAATGAATGCAGCATTGATGAGCGTAACAGACTTCTATTAAAAACATTACAAAAACCTTACCGATCCCAAACTTATCTGTTGTAATTATTGCATTTGATTTATTTTATTTGGATTCATATTGCTTTAAATCTTTACAAGGATCACAAAAGACATATTCCTTTGAATACACAACTTACAGTTATATGCAAAAACAAGGATGAAAGTGCAAATATAAGCACACACGCACCTAAAATATTAATTCTTAAAGCAACATCCAACAGAAAGGAGCTTGTATGGTCTTTGAGAAGGACACTGATGTGTTTTTTCTCAAAGGGTGCAATGGAAACTGCATCTTCTCCAGGTGATAAACAAGAAATTAGAGGTCCAGTTACACTGTATACAATGTCAGTCGCATCGATGTGCTTTCTCTCCATCTCTCGCTCCATTACTATCTCTCCTGAACCACCCTAATTCAGTATTCCATTAATAATGGATGATGTGTCTGATAGCGAACAAGAGCAATGGCTTTCTCATTGGCGAGCATTTTCTTCCAGCCTTGTCTCTACAATGCCATGGATGCACAGGCCATCTTGTAAATCATTGTTCTTCAAGGACGTGGCTTATCCGCCAAACCAGCTAATCCACACCCCAAGAGAAAAACTACATCGCCACCCATACATGGCAGCTGTGGGCATACTTTGCTTTTCCTGTAATCCAGACAGGAAAACAGTCGTGGACTGTTTTTTCATAACCAATTTTGGCCAATTTTTTACTCAACTACAGTGCATTTTATAGCAGTTAAAATGTTAAGCATAGAGATACTTTCCCATTTAAGACTTTGTAAACCTTCATGGGCATAAATCTTAATCATTTTCGATTTCTGAGGGAAAACCATGCAACCTACAAGAATGAAGGTTCAATGAAAACAAACCACACAAATATATACCAATTTAAGGGCCTGCACATTGCATTTCTCTCTTCAGCATGCAAAAGGTCACTTCATTTAGCCCTTTGGCAAGTGTTGTGTTGTGCAAACCACCTCTGACGTGAAGGGCAAGTACAAGGTTGATATATACTGCAACCTTGACTTTGAGAAACAGGTTTGTTGAACTCTGGCCACATAAAAAACAGCAACACTGCTCTATTATATACCATGTGTCTTGTGATTATTATTTTAGAGGAAATTGTCATTTTATATTCATTAATGAAAGCATACCATTATGTTGCACAAATGACAAAAACTATACATCCATTTATATGTCCATTTAATTGAGAGAACTGAAAAACCTTTAGTGTCTCTGCATATGGCTGTTGTCATGTTGTTGTCTCTAAACAACATTTGCCATCTCCATTTGTATTCAATGTGATGGTGATGAATCTTGATGATTATTATAAATGAAGACCTGAACTAGCACTGAACAAAAACATGGTTCAAAAGGCTTGGTTTTGAAATATATTGATGCAAGCATCAAATCCATCTCGACTGAAAAGGACACGTAATTTCATTTCTGCATCAAATAACCCTCAGTTCAACGTTTTAGCAGATTTTTCACAGACACCTTTGATAAGAGCTGATGCAAAAACGACCCTCGAAATGTGAAGCTTAATGTTAACGGCAGACCAAAACCACATTAATGACTCAGCTGCTATTATGAATATAAAATAAGCAGAATAATTAACACTGAGTACTCAGAGTGATCTGACATTTTCACAGAACATTTACAACATGTGATAAACAGCATCCAACTGTCTGACTGAGTCTTAATATCTCAGTCTGAGTCTGACTGAGATATTAATGCAACTATATAATAGAAAAAAAATCATACCCAAAAATAAAGCAACAGAATCTGATATACTGTATATATATATATATATATATATATATATACATACATATATACTGTATATATATATATAGAGAGAGAGAGAGAGAGTACAGTGTATAAGTATTGAGAATATTAATGAAATTAATGTAAGATTCATGTATTTTTTGGAGCTCATTGTGATTACAGATTAACCTCCAATGAGCACATTTTAAGTAAATCTTCATGTTGCAAGCAATATAAGGTAAGTGCTGACAAAGAAAACACCAGGTGCTTCTTTTTAACACATCCCAGTACAAATCCCAAAGGCACATTGCTCTGCAGGATGTGTCACCCTGCACAGTTAAGAATAGCTTGCAATGATGAAACATACAATAAAAAAGACGGCCTGATGAAGGGCAAATTGTTCATTGAGCATCCAACACAATGTGAGGTAATGAGAGTCGGATGTTAGAAATGGATGTTAGAGATCAGTGAGTTAAACAGAGCCTGTCACTCAACATTTCAGTGTATCCTCCAAAGAAGATCGAACTGCCGTCCCCTCCAGAGACCTGCTGCCTGATGTGTATTAAACCCGTCAGGCTGCGTCACATCGGCCATGCCAGATGACACAGGGCCACAGATTAAACCCACCACTCAAAGAGGATTTATCGCCTATTGGCTCTCTTTACTCCAAGTGTACTGTGTCGTCCTGACTCCCGCCTCTTCTGTTGAATTCACTTAGAACAAATTATGAGATTCATTGAAATAAATCTCTCATTCATATACATGCACTTGGACTGTCAATTAAACACATTAACTCTGTCCCCGCCATTGACGGAATTTTTGAGAAACGTCTCGCTGCAGCCTGCGGTGGACATCCAAACCGGCCCACATCCAGGTGTGACGTCAGAACCCAGGCCCATGCCGCCCTGCAGCCGATTCTTAAGATTTTTATTGGTCATGTCAATCACAGTACTGATTGCCTACACCAAACACTGATCCCTAAACCTACTGTAACCAATGAAATTTCTGGTGAAGTGGTTTAGTGGGGAGTCACGAGGTGATGTATTGGGCACGGGTGTGGCTTCTGACATCACACTTGCATGTGGGTGGGGTTGGATGTCCACCGCAGGCTGCAGCGAGACACTTCTCGTAAATTCCGTCAATGGGGGGGAAAGAATTAATGTATTTAATTGACAGTCCAAGTGCATGTATATGAATGAGACATTTCTTTCAATGAAAGCGAGCCCTACTTGGAATTTTCGGGTTTTCTGTGTTTTCGCTTAAAAATTGAAATTGAAGTTGAAATTAATTGTGCTATATAAATAAATTGTCATTGTCATCATTGTCATTCACTGTTATACAGTAGGGGGGCGCTATTACGCATCTATTGAAAGAGTAGAGAATCTCAGGATCAAAACACAGGCAAAAAAGAAGCAGAAGCAAGCGATAAAAGCATTGCTTATGCATGCTGTAACACGATTTTTTCAGCGTTTTGTTCAAAATGTTGCTTTTTTTAAATTAAACTTACCCACATTCATATAGTTGTGTCATAGTTGTATTCCTCACTTGTAAGTCGCTTTGGATAAAAGCGTCTGCAAAATTAATAAATGTAAATGAATAAACGTGTTGGGAAAAGCAGGGGCTCTGTTCTTTCTTTTGACATATTGCATTTTAGATATTCATACAAGAAATTAATCTGGGGGCCATGAAAATTTTGGGGAAATTATCAAAAACACTGGCGTGGTTCTCAATCAAGTGTGATTCTTTTTTTGTAACTATTTTGTGTGTGTATATATATACTTGTGTGTGTGTGTGTGTGTGAAGACTTAAGATGCAAAAACCTCTAAGTCTATCTGACATTTTTTCCTTTAAATGAGTATTCTTATGATTTTAATTTTACTCTTATCAGTGACATTTTTTAAAATAAGGCATTTCAGTTACTAATAACATTTTCATTGCCATTAAAGTGAAATTACTTAACTTGCCTGATAAAAATGCTAATTTAAAAGAAAAATGTCAGACAGACTTAGAGGTTTTTGCATCTGAAGTCTTCATTTATATATTTTATGGTTAGGCCAGATAAAAATTTGTAAAAAGAATAAAGATCCATATGATAGTGTATAATACATAATAATTTAGTGTATTTCTATGTAAATATTTTATATAACACAGCTGTTAATGTATATATGCTCTATAAAAACATTTGAGATCATCTCGCTTGGCATGACAGGAACTGGCTGTGACCCAGGGCGAAACTTTTAAAGATTTTGCTCCACAGAAAACACTTCCAGCACAGTGTTATCTGGCACAGACACGGGTCTAATTATAGTCGTATGTGATGTTTACTCTTGCAGAAGTGCCTTTATGCATGATTTAGTCTCATGCCACACCAAATGTTCCCTTAATATGCAGCATAATCAGATCTCATTCCACGCAAAACCGCATCACAGGATATTCCAGCTGTGACCTCCCATCCTGAAGCTGATACTTCCCTGTATGTCAGTAAAAGCAAAGGTTTTTCCACTCTTCTACCATTACCTGATCTCACATTCCCTAGACAGCCATTAGATTGCAAATCCCATTCAGTTTGAAGCTTGATAACCATGACAGCCAGGAAAGAGGGGAAGAACGAGAGGAGAAACAAAGGAAATCAAAACCAAACTTTTACAAACAAAGTTTCAAATAAAACGTATCTAAATGTTGAATTTGCAAGCCAACTCAAAATAACAATAAGGCACAGTAAAGGACAAAAAATATATAGAGAGAGAAAGAGAAAATGGTGGGACATCCAAACAGCACAGACAAGTGTTGGGTAATTTGCAAGTTACCAAGCAACCTGAAGAACCATCCAACCATAGAAAACAGATTTCTCTCCATTCCAATCTATCCATCTTGTTCCACATCGACAAAAGAGATATAAAGGTTCTAAAGGGAAGAACCATTTTTGGTTTCCCAAAGAAGCTTTCAGTGAACAGTTCTTAAAAGAACCATTTTTTTTTTTTTGTTAGTCTGAAGAACATTTATATATATATATATATATATATATATATATATATATTAACATTTTTTTTTTTTTTGCTGCTATAAAGAACCTTTTGTGCAATTAACGTTTCCATGGATGTTGAAGATTCTTCATGGAACCATAAATGCCAATCAAGAACCTTTATTTTATACAGTATGGAAACTAACAGTGTGAATGTTCTTTAAAGGGGACCTATAATGCCCCTTGTACAAGATGTCAGAATGACGATTGTCAGTAATGGCGTTCAGCCTTTACGTTGTGCAAACCGGAGTCAGACACTGATGGAGAGACTCGTAACTTTGCAGATGTTGTTTATGCTCTAACAGCAACATTACACACTAACTAAAGTTAAAAAAGTGAAATCATAATCAACCACCTCTTTAAAACACCTTTGTACCCTATGGAAATCCCTTTGTATCATTTGGAACGACAGGAGGGTTAGTAAATGATGCCATAATTTTCATTTTTTTGGGTGAAATATCCCTTTAAAAATAGATTGCATCAATTGCACCATGGAAGATGGTCAGAAGAAGTGAAAATCAACACCATCGAACCCCCTGAGAGCTCTGTTCCCTCTAATAATCAACTATTAAATCCTGCTCATTACAAAAACACAGCTCATCAAACCTAATCAGCCGTTCCAACACCTTCCAGAAGACAACAGTTCTTCAAGGTGTGATTAAAAAAACTGAGAAAGTAGGGTAGTTAGCATGAGTCAGCCGTCTGCGACGTGTGTGATTAAATATTTGAATGTAGCTGTCACGAAGTCGACAGTTTCCATCCCTCAGGCCGCTGTTTTGACGTTTACGCCGATCGGCTATAACCAATCCCCAAACGTACACGTCTAAAATTACGAAAATGTCAGGAGAATTGAATCCTGTAACTCCAGAGGACGTATGTTAGCAGGAAGTAAATTGGCAGTGTTAATTTCCTAATGTCAACAGAATTTCAGTTAAGGCTGATATAATACCTCCATTTGGAAAACACAGTGAAACACATTAATCATGCTCGGCGTTGCACTCGAGAGGCGTAGTCGACTCTGAAAGTAGGGCACGATCATGATCTCAGCCCTGTGATGGAGAGGATGTCACGTATAGCTGCTCGTCTTTGTTTCAGTAAAACGCATCAAAACCGTTATTCCAACGATACATTTTCCCATATGATATTCCCCACGCTCTTATATAACAGATTTGCAATAAAAGAAAGCTTGAATATTATAATATTTCCCATTATTTTGATGCTTTTCCATCATTAACATCACAATGGCCTCCAGTTTCTAATTACAGTGAATTTAAAATTAGACTTTAATTCAAAATTCTTTAAAGACAAATAGCTTGTAGCATGAACAGGATAGTGAAGCCTTCAGAAGTGCATTGTGGGTCTTCAAATGCAGCTGTTTCTATGTCAAGGACAGTGGAAATGTCAGTGCTACACACTGTCACATCTGTCTCTGCCTTCACAGTGCACTGCAGACATACATTATTCACTGAGAACTATGAGGTCAAGATTATTAATGTAACACTGTTTTTGTTTGGAGACACTGGGCTGAACATGAACATGACTGGCTCTTATAAACCCCACAATGCACTAGGAATAAACAGCACCAGATTATGTAGTGGCATTTAAGATTGTGCATAATATCATGTCTAAATATTAATCACACAATTAGTTCAGACTCTAAATTCTGTTTATACATTCAAAGCTATTTTAACATGACTTTCTCTCTGGAACACACACATACATTTTTTCATGCAATTAAAATGAATGACAGCTGGGGTTTTCAAGCTTGAATGAATAAGCTTGATTTTTTATTGAATAATGGCTTAATTTTCAGTCTGTTCCTCAAACAAAAGCTTTCTTATGGCTTCAAAAGTCTATATTTTTTGTCATTTTGGAGTTTGACAGCCCCAGTATTCCTTCACTTTTAGTATATTGTAAATAGTGAAAATAGTGGCCAAGATATTCTTAAAAAAATAATATATAAATAATACATAATATAATATATTATAATAATATAATGTATTTTCTTAATATATATATATATATATATATATATATATAAAATAATGTTTTATAACTTTATCTTTTAAAGATGATGAGGTGACCGTCATGTGGAGATTGTTGACAGGGATGTTTTTCACCTTTCATTAATTTGTTTCAACCAAGGACGTTGATAATACCTTGAGAGAGCTATCCGTTAGTCTATTCATCTCAAAGACACAGTCTCAAACCCTTCACTAGTGACTATCCTGAGCTGTGACATCAAAGCCAGCAGATAAGGGAAAATATAAGCCCCATTTCATGATTTTAAGAGCCCTTCAAGAATATCAGCACTGGAAAAACTTCTCCTATAATATAAGTAACTCTTTACAATTTATATGTTACTTGCAAAATTAAATCTGTTAGCTACATATACAGAACAAACATCAGAGAAAGCAGATGGAATGTAATTCTAAAGCGCTGTGGTGACCCCTGTGACCAAAATGTCCATGTCAACATATTTAACCTGACCTGGTCCCGCCATCCGACAATTCCCCATGCTCAGATGTATGGCTTCATTCTGCTCAGTTCGCAAGGGACCATCTGGTCACATATGACCCTTAAACCCCTGGGCTATGCCTCCAACACTACACAGGCTTATCTCCATTAAAACCCTGATCCCAGGATCAAGGAGAGTCCCTGAAGCAGTGGCCGGCCCTCCACTGAGAAACTTTCTTCATCAGAGAGCTCCAAAACAGCATGCTCCTATGTGTTGCTTTGGAGATATTGTGTCTGTAAACAAAATCTGACATTGGATTTGCATTTTTCTCGTTATGTTTGCAGACAGAATCCGTGGGAGGGGAATTGGTCCTAAATCAGTGGAAAAATGGAGAGTTTAACCTAGGGACATATTTGTGCTATGAGTCTATTTTCTCTCTCCTTGCCAAAGGCAAGTATGGGGACGGCAACCAAAGGTGATGCAGAAAGGTAGAATTCATTTCTGACACAGGCAGAGTTATTTGTGTTCGGTAATTCCTGTTTTTTATTATTCATTACGTTATCTGCTTTTTTGACTATGTATCAAATAGCTATAATAAAAGGAGGGAACACTTTTAGTTTGCCAGAGGAGGTATTCTCAGGAGAAGAACAATTCATTTTCTTAAAGGCTTTGTGCATGGAAGTCATGAATAGAGCTCAAAATGCAACAGAGGATCTGTATAATCATTCAGACAAACACCGTTTTAATAAACTGTATACCAATGCATTATATTTCCTCTAAGATATGAACTTCTCACCTTTTAAGCTTTTAAGAGGAGCAACAGCACATACTTAATATTCAGAGTGTGACTGGGGCTCAATATATAAAACTCTACAGCAATATCAATGCAAAATCTCCGTTAGAGTCCGTTAGACCATGTACAATCCATGGCAGGAATTTTAAAGCTGAAGAAAGGGTGAATAAAACATGAAGCCAAAAGTGCAGCAGCAAAAAAACTAGGCCAAAAAACACTGTACCATAAGAAGCCACAGGCCATATGGCATTATAAACAACATATGTAGATCACTATTAAAACATATACTCTATGAAATAGACAACTGTAATATAGAACAACTCTTTTTACTTTCTCAGTGCACATTCCTAGTCTTGGTATGCACAAAGCATCAGTACATGTTATTTGAAATAAAAAAATGCTTGTCTTTGTAATCTTTAATCAAAAAGTAATATCCTGTTCTGCCTCTGCAACTATATTCCTTTTCACCTGTTATCATGAATCTTTCTTACTTTTGAAACCTCTCCCCTCCAACTGCTCAGCTCCAAATGGTATATTTTTCACAAGCCAAACAATTCCCAAGGGATGAAATCAAGTCTCAATCTACATTTCTTCTCGTATAAATGAGAAGTCATATTTCATTCAGAAATATTGAAATAAAATGGGTTGCGAATGACATTCAAAGCATAAAAATGTTCAAAGTAATTGTGAAAGGCACTAAAAGAAATTGAGAAAATAAAGGCCTTCTGAAGCGAAGCGTCTGTGTAAAAAAAATTCCATATTTAACAAGTTATGAAGTAAAAGATCTAGCAAGTAAGTGTAAAACTCTCGCAGTTCAAAAAGCTTACGCTACGTCCTATGCCTTCCCTATTCAGCTTACGGAAAAAGTGTAACTGACGCAACTACAGTTTACACTTTCTTCGTAACTTGAATACGGTCTGGCTTTCGCACCGAATAGTTCTAGGAACTCAGTTATAGGAAGCAGCCACTAGGATAGTTCCCCGAGAATTAATTTCTCCCCTGGGCCATGTTCCTGGTTCCATTCGCACCAGGAATAGGAACTCTGAAGTGTCCGACAGCGGTGTCTTTAAAGTCCCCGTGAACCGGAAGTTGCAAGCAACTTTTCTTCAGTGTTGTGACGTATTTCCAGGTGAAACGTAATATTGAATAGAGGGCAGGGTTTTACTTTAGTGCTCCTCCTCCCCATCTCTCGCTCATAACAGACTAACGGTTGCAGGGGAGTGGTTTAAGCGTTTTCAACCCAAGCCGTCAAACTGACGTCATCAGAGAAGGAACGCCGTTCCAGACCGGAAGTAACTTTTCAGATTTTCATTAAAGATTACTACAACAAACAATTTTTTTCTGTGTATTAACTTGCACGGATTAATTGTTCACCACAAGACTAGTAATATGCGCTAACAAAGTAAATAGGGTCAATTTTGATTTCATGACGACTTTAAGCGCAGCATTTACAAACGCTAAAAACCGGTGAATGCAGGGTGCCGTGATCGGAGCTGTGTTTGTTGTGTGTCGTGGGTTTCGTGATAACGGAGATGGAATGTAAACACATAATTTACACGACTGAAAGAGCAAAAAGTGGAGTTAAGAGACGAAATCTCCTATGACAACTTTAAGTATTACATATCAAAATCGTTCCTAGTTCCTGTGGTGCGAACATGGCAAAATCCGGGTACTTCAGCCAATAGTTTTAGGAACTATGAAAAGGTTCCTCTGGTGCAAAAGCCCCCGTCAACTGTTTGGTTACCAACATTCTTTAAAATATCTTCTTTTGTGTTCAACGGAAGAAAGAAACTCATATAGGTTTGGAACAACTTGAGGATGAGTAAGTAATGACAAAATTTTAATTTTTGGGTGAACTATCCCTTTAAGCCAGCCTGCAATGACAACACAACATGACATGAGAAGGAGCAAAAACATTAATAAAAGCACGTTGCACATACTTTTAAAGGATGCAATCCATGTTTTGCCCCGTGACGAGCAGAAGAGGCACAGCAGATATGATACGGTTACGAAGAACAAGCCATGAAATGTGCTGTATTATCAAAGACCACATGTCCTTTTTTGAAAAGAAGAAAAAAAGATGAAAGTCTGCCCTTAGAAAATGTTGCTATTCTGGGTAAATGCCAAAGATTGCACACAGACAAGTGACGTGACCCAAAAGGACGCCACAAAACCTGCTGAAAGACGCTACCATTAAAAAAAATAAATAAAAAAAAATTCAAGTATGGAATGATTATTCGAAAACTTCACGATTATATAATTGTCATATTTGTGTCAGAGCGTTGGCTGTGTAGTGCAGCAGCGTTCGGGAGGTTCAAAGCAATCATCTTTACCAGAGGGGATTACAGCTTTAAAACCAAAGTGAGTGTCCCATTCAGGAAGGGATAAAGCCCAGTGTACTAATCTGATGGAGCGGAGGTAGCTTGTACGAAGCCATCCATTAAAGCCACCAGCCACAGTCATTTATGTGGACTGCTAACTATCTCTCTGACCCTACAGAGGAGTCTGAACATGTTAGCATTGCACGCCTAGAGCAGAACATGAGCCTGTCATGTGCACAGCCGTATGCACAGCATGGATGGCATTAGTCATCATGAAAGTCATCAAGGGAAGAGAACATTACAGCGCACAGACAATTTGTATGCTGACTGTTTGACATACGGCGCCGTCCACACGGCCAATAAAGTCATATGCAGCCTAAGGAACGTGTTATATCATAATCTCTGACTGATGTGATGTATCTGTACAAGTCACAATGTAACATCAGTGCTCAACCACACAATATAAAGAGATTTTGAGAAATTACATCTTGAAACATTAGGCAAACAGCAGATAATTTTGCCTTTCAAGGTTGTATATAATGCTCCAAATCATTTCTAGAGAAATCCATCACATCTTTTGAAACACCTTGTGTTAGGAAAGCAGTGCTAGACTTCATGCTGTGCTGTCCCTTGGAAGAGAACGCATACAGGTAGAGTGTGCGATCAAAATTTTCACTTGCACCTGCTTCAAGCACCTCAGTTATTTTCTAAAACTGGATCATACTGACACTAAAAATAAAGCAACAATACGACACATTTCTTCAAACATTCACACATGAACCCTAAAACAAAGTGTCTTTCTGTTCAATGTCACCAGCCTCTCTGAGGGAACAATTCGGTGCCAACATCCTGTTGGAAGATATAAAGCTGTAAACAGACCTGATGACGAAGAAAACACACCCTGGCCTAGATAAACAGTTATGCAATCCATACTGGCTACTTCCCCCCAAAACAGAAGAGCAGTGCCAACATTACAAGTCCCAAGGCTCTGCTTGAACAATTGATGTCTGTTGGCTCACTGCACACAGAGAGGTGTGATAAACTTTTGGCAGCGTTGATTGATATAGAGAACAGCTAAACCTGTAAATGCCCCCCAAAAAGATGTATTTGGTTACATGTTTGTATTTTATTGCATGATTTGTGACTTCAATCAAGTTTATCATCTATCAAAAAACTTAATCTTATACCAATAATAGTAGTATTGCTTAATAAGGTTACAGCCTCAAAAACAACAGCATGGAGGGTAAGCTTATATTTGTGGTAAAAAAAAACAAACAAAAAAAAAAAACAAAAACAGCGACGATGTTACAGGCATTATGGTATGGCATTTTTCTGACTGTATGTCATTAAATCGCGTAATGCTAATATATCAACATATGAGCCACTGAAATCAGTTTTTACTGTAAAACGCAACACAATGACTTAAAGTCCATCAAAACTGGCCTCTCCATCAGTTGTGGTCAATTATAACAAAGCACAATGTTAACAACACAAATAATAACCACCTTCATAAAATCACAAAATAATGTGATAAATAATAATTACATAAAATAAATGCAATACAAAACAACCCAGTGCACAAAAACTGATAAACAATTAAAGTATAAAAAAGATTAAATTAACATTTTAAATAAAATCCATCAAATGTGACAAATTGTGGGAACTCCCTTTAGACCATAAATTAAATGGTGATTTGTATGTTTTTCATTTATATATATATATATATATATATATATATTTATTTAAATTAACCTATATTTAACCAATTAAGAGGTTTTTACTTTAGCATGACTTCTCAATTAAAATTGCTAATTTGCAATCATATACTAACAGTATATGATTGCAAATACAGTTCAGAATAGCCCTACTTGTTGTTTGAGTAAACATTCATTTCATAATGCAAACGGACATTCTCATTATTTCAATCTGCTCAAAACTAGGACACATCTATGATTAATTCGAAAGAAGACAGTTTCTTTGTACTATAGAGGCTTGACTTCCACGAAAGAATTAATTCGGTGTTAAAATAACTAGTTTCGTGCTTGTTCAGCCTATTTTTACTGTTTTGGCGCGCGTCTCTTAACGCGCGCTCTCCGTGGTGCTGAAATTCACACAACAGGCATGAGCACGACCCGACGCTTTCAACCGCTCAATTACAGCTCTGATACATATCCCCGAAACTTCTTCGAACATAAAAACGCAAATTACACTATAACAAAAATTAACGAAGTAAAACCTGTGGGAGTTAAGCGTCTACAGCAAAAGCTCGTGCAAAAAAAAAAAAAAAAGGAAAACACCTACCTCGCACTCGATGAACCACGTTGGGGATGTTACTATCGCCTTGCCTCCTTCAGCACTGATTTGGGTCACCTAATGCGTGTGCACACAGCTCTGGAGTGAGTGAGTGAGTGAGTGAAAAAACCTCATCCCTCATCAAAGATGGCGTGCCCCCCCTGACGTCATAATGACCCTCAACACTAGGGCGTGCCCATACAGCCCCGGAGTAAGTGTAAATAATCCCGCCCTCATCCAGGATGACGAGCCTCTCTAACGTCATAATAACCCTTAGCACTAGGGCGAGGCTGCTAGGGATTTAGCACTCATTGATCCCTGCTGTATGTTCAATTGGAGTGCTTGGCTTGATTCTTTAGCTCCATATAATTTATTGGGATTGCGAAATGAAGCATTTTCCTTTTCATTTAACATTCTAGTAAATGACCTTGGGGATCACCTAATAGATTATGTCCTCAGAGCAGTGATTATCAACACTTTTGACTCCAAAGTCACCCACTGTTCAAGACAATATTCAAAGGAAACCTGAAACATACTGTAAAAGCATCAATAGATTAAAATAAATAATTGTGAGTTATTTCGTCATTCCAGATATTTCAGGAACTGTTTGTTCCTTAATAAAAATGACAGTTGTTGAGAAGGCGGATTACAAATGTGTCCATTTTGTTTGAATCTGACGAGTTTGTCAGTTCCCATGGCTTCGCTAACAACTGCATTTTGCATACTGTAAGTATGCATACAATCTAAAAAACAAACGTTCCAAAAGGGGTTTTTCATAGCGATGCAATAGAAGAACCATTTTGGGTTCCGTATAAAGAACATTTCTGTGAATAGTTCTTAAAAGAACCATTTTTTTCTTAGTGTGAAGAACATTTTAATAGTCTAAAGAACCTTTTACATTATAAAGAACCATAATGGGAAGGTTCCATTGATATTAAGGGGCTATTTCAAGCATTCTGACTTATTTACTCTGATAAAGAGTTGGATTCTCTTGCTAAACATGGCCAAAGTTTCAAAAAATGAGTTGGATGTATGATGGAGAATTTCTGTGCCAAATATACTCCTTCAGATTTCCTACAAGTTTCTGAGAGTTTTTTTCCGGGTATGGCCCTGTATGACGTCATAAAGGGCGGAATTCCTTGTATGGGCACTTCTCCGGGAAGAACGCACGCACACATCAACCAGAGCGAGAGAGCAAGAGCACACCCATCAATGTGCTTTGTTCGGGTTACGGTCATCGGCATCACTGCACAGGACTTGCTCGAGAAAGATGTCACTTTGTTTTTAGACTACAAAATCAACAATGTTACCAAAGAAGTGTGTTTTTGGTTGTGAGGGAAAGATAACCTTGTTTCCCAAAGAACCCGGCGTTAAGTGAACAGTGGAGCTGAGAGATTTGTGCTCACGCACTACATTGATGCGCTCTCGACATTTGTCATTAAAATAACCATAGAAACTGCCTTAAATTAACTTAAAAATAAGGATAAAGTCGTGTCTGAAAGTTGCAATCAATTTTTTATTGGTTAAAATGAATGGAGAATATCTTGTTTTCCGTGGCTGCTTGAGCCCTCGGCGCTTATGGTTTCATAAACAAGGCCCAGTTCCACGCTGGATTTACAGATCGTTTGAAACTGAATGGTCATGAGTCGGAACCGCAGGTGGTGAGTAAAACTGCTTCAAATGTCTGTTTTGTTGGCAATAGGCGCGTAAGTGCATATAATGCAAACAACACGAACGTAGTGAATTCATTATTCATCATTCACTATACACTATATTCATTATAGTGATTCAAAAGTTATGCGATACATTTGTTTAAATACATTTGTTTAGCTGACCATCGATAGCTTGCAGACGATCGCTACACAAAAGCTGTACATGCTTGTCACTCTTTAGCTCCGCTCACACGGCACGCCTGCAGGCGCTCGGCTGTTTTCGGAAAGACTCGGTACAGCGTATCTGTGTCTTTTATAAATATGATAAAACTAAAGACTGTTGGGAGATATGAAGGATGCTATACTTCTCTATGGGTACTCAAGATTAACATGAGATTGGCAGAAACTGTGTGTGTTATGTACCCTTTAAAGGATCTCCATGGAATCACTGATGCCAATGAAGAGCCTTTATTTTTACAGAAAATGTAGAAATGTTAGCCTATTTTATTGTTAATCTATACAAAATGCTCTCAGAATAACATATGCAGTGGAACAGTAGTTTGCCAAAGTCCCTATATGTTCATGTTACTGTTTGTAAAGGCGAATTACATTTACAAACAGTGATATTAGTGGGTTCTGAAATTGATGCCTTGTTTGTATTTCCAATATCTTTAAAAGAGAGAGAATAAAATCACTTGTTTGTTTCTTGCCCCAAGCATCAAGCCTCCCTGATCTCCTAATAGGAGCAAGATCAGATAAAAGTGCTTTAGCCATAGAGACTTGGAGATTCAGATAAGGGGCAAGGATCAATAGCACTTATTTGATTATTTAATGGCTTTTGACTCATAAAGGTTTGTTGCTTACTGTTCTTTCTGGTATTTGTATCTGTAGAGGAGAATGTGTTCGACAAGGTTACTGTGTTTGACTTTGGCGAAGGAGGACCTGAAAGACTACACTAGTAGTAGAAAACAATCTGGCAAAGTGCTTCAATACATTAAGAAACATCAAGACATAAAATCTGGATACTTAATTCAGCAGGACAGATGAATGATTTTATCTCTCTTCAGAGATAAAATACTGTCCAAACAGCAGTTCAACTAGAACTTGCTTAAACATGCACTGTACAACAAATCACACACACCATGTAAGACAGCAGAGGAGAAAAGAACTGCTAGAGGGTGCCGATATTGACTCAGCACATACAGATGAGACAGTAATTCTAGTTAGTGCAACAACCAACAAACAGGAAACCCTGCTAAATGTATTGATTTACACTTACAAGACTATTACTGCTAAAAAAATATCCATGTCTTTAGCACTCAAGTCTCGATTATACCGTCTGAAGATGCTGCTGTCATCCATAATGAAGTTATTTGCTCATTTTGTTTGGGATATTGATGTCTTGATGACATTTAAATTCAGATTAGGTTGTGAATTTAGTTTTTATTATGAGATGTGATTTACATAGCATTGCAGCTCTTTCTGTTTGCACCAGCAGTGCGAGTGCTGATTAATCCTGAATTCTTTGACACGAGCGCACATTTACAGGACCCATACTGTTACCAATTAAAGCTCATTTATTTGAGCCAGATTCCCTTCAGTCTTTCTCATCAATTAGCACTGCCAGAACCCACCCCCACAACACGTCAAAAAGAGCCCTTCTCCTATGTGGCTCATGGTAAAAAAGGTGGGAAATCTGTCATTAACCTCATCATTTGCTTACCATCGATGATTGCATGGTGAACTGTGAATAAGCAGCGGAAACAATATCCCCATCTTTGTGTAGGCTTAATCACACTGCTGCAGATGTAGGTAATTATATAGGAGAAAATCCATATGAAATAATAAAAAGAGGCACATTTACAGAGAGCCACCTCCCTAAATATCATGTGTGCTTCTTAATAATTCATATAGATATGACATCAAGCATATTACTGCAGCTTGGAATATCAGAGCTTTTAAAGGATTTAAAGACTCACTATCAAGTCAAGTCAAGTCACCTTTATTTATATAGTGCTTTTTACAATACAGATTGTTTTAAAGCAGGAAAGTACCTGAAGATGTCAAATGGGATCAGCTAATTTTAATATGCGAATTAAGGTATAAAATGGTAAATGATTGGTTAAGCATTATTTATTTTGTATTTTTGACCATAATATGGCTAACCAAAAAGGTACAAGAGTAAAAATAAAAGAATGTAAGTTGTAAAATACAGTAAAAGAAAGTCAAATTGTGAGATAGAAAGTTAAACTTTTTGTAAACTGTGAGAAATAAAGTGCAATTATTTTTTTTACTCAGAAATCGGCATCTACTATGGCGTCCAATTGCTATTTTTACTACTACTAAGTGAATTGATATGCATTATTTCATAATAAATTTGTAACACTTTATTTCGATAGTCACCTTTAGACGTTCTGTAAAACTCAATAAGTTCAGAATACTTATTACCTCAAACTTATTACCTCAAAACATTTAAGTAACTCAATTGTTTTAGGTTAGTAGAACTTAAAATTTTTGGGACAAGTGGGGCGGAGCAAGGCCAGGGTGGTGCACAAGTGTCTCTCATTAACAATCACAACACTTGCATCCCTTCGCTCCCACAGTTCTCAGCCTCACCCAACTCATCATAATGTTAATTACATACAGTTCATTTACATAAATATCACATTCAGATCTAAATGTTAGATAGCAAATAACACATGCTATGTAACTATCAAAGAGACTTTCATCATATACTTACTTGCATGTATATAATCAAACAGTATACATTATACTGTATATGGTCTTAAACATTTTGCAGCCCATCCTCAACCTAACCACTGGCTCTACTCTTCACTACAACAGTAACCCTCAAAACTAACATAACAGAACCCCCTGTAAATCCCAACATAACACAACATTAAACACTAACTTGTCTCCCTATGTTAATCTTGTGCAAAAACACACAAAATAACACTTAATTTCAACATTTATTTTCCTTATACAGTCTGACACAAAGCATGATGGGAATTAGAAATCCGCTGCAACTTAATCATATTAAGTTCAGCTTACTGCAATCAAATTTGAGTTCATGCAACTTTTTTCTATTAAGTACAATGAACTTTCATTATTATTTGAGTGAAACGAACTCATTTCATTGAATTAATTTCACTGTTCAGCTTTACAGTAAGTAACTTTGCATCTGCATGTCAAGTACGAGTCATTAGAGTGTTAGTCAGAGGTGTAAAGAGTACCTGAAAACCATACTTGAGTAAAAGTACAGATACCTTACAGCGAAAATTACTCCATTACAAGTCTTAGAGTATCTGATTTTAACAGTACTTAAGTATTTTATTCGTACTGAATGTAGGCTTAAAAATGCACTAGTCCTCAACAGCTAAGAGACATGCCAGTGAAAATAAGAAACAGTTGATTTATAAGATGAGAAATCACATTTATTTTCTGAATTTAAAATAAAACTGAACACCTCAATACTGCAATAAATCATGGTCGATAATGACAACAGCCTCTTAAACGTCTACAAACTCTCAAGTCTCAGTTAAGCTTAAGTGCACAAAAAGGCCATAAGTAAACCAATATCCTTCAAAAAGGTCTCGTCAATATAGCGGATAAATAAAATAATGTTAAGTGAAATTAAATAGTAAAAGTCTACTTGCACTGGATGTGCTGGTTTCAGCCTCATCACCGGCTGCAGTCATGACCTCATCTCATAAATCAAACACCTGCGATTCAGCGACTACCTGCTAATGCACTTGCATTCATGTAAAGTAGCCTTGTTGAGAAGTTTGGGTGAGTAAGGGCAAAAAGCACAAGATATAGTGCATTCAATGCCCTTAGATGACGATATGATTTCTTTATAGCAGAAAAGAACTTTAGAGTGACTAGAATGCTGTTTTGACCAATTAGCCTACAGAAAAAAAAAAGTCAGAATAGACTTAATGATACTTGTTTCACCTTCTTTTCTTGATTAACCTTCATCTGCTTCTCTACATATTCATTCCTCCTCATTTGTGGTACACCTTTCTCCAATCCCCCTCCTCTTCCTTTTTCCTTTGGAGCTAAAGATTAGGAGCTGAGGTCAGTGTGTCTGTGAGTGCCACATCATCAAGGCAATTACCTCTTGTACTGGAGCCGATTATCATTTCCTCATCCTTTTAAGGCATTGCTTTCATTAAGCAGTCCCAGTGTATGATTGAGTCTATTTCATATGGAAATCAACCTGTTCATTGATTGTCGTGCTTCTGTCTGTAGCTCAGAAGAATTGATATTTTCAGTGTCTTGTCCTTTCTCCAACAGCCACTTGAATTATCATCACATCCGGTTGCACGGTATGGAATGACAGATAGAGTTCCAGCTGACTCCGCTGTGTCTCCTTTCACGTGAATGTGCCGAGTCAGAGCCTGGGAATAACA
The DNA here is from genome assembly GCA_039654765.1 of Mylopharyngodon piceus. Lineage (NCBI taxonomy): Eukaryota > Metazoa > Chordata > Actinopteri > Cypriniformes > Xenocyprididae > Mylopharyngodon > Mylopharyngodon piceus. The sequence goes on from CM077449.1 coordinate 20,967,712, forward strand.
ATGTGCAGGTGTTCTGAATTTCTATTGAGGTTTGCAGAACTTACATTCATGTGAGATGAACAACATTTAAAACTATTTCTTATGCAAAGCGTATGACCAACTTGCTATGCAGTTGTCGGTGTGTTTTTTAAAGAAGTCATGACATTAGAAATTGGCCTTGATCTTTTGACATATACGAGGTCTTTGTACCATTAAAACATGCAAGTTTCATAGCTTAAAACATCCTCCTCATTATAAACAAAGCATTTATTTAATCAAGCTCCAAAAATGGGTTGTTTTGATATTGGGTGACCTGTGATGTCACACAGGCAAATACATTTGAATATGACTGCATCCAGAGCAAGACATCAACAAATAGTTATACATTATTGCCATCGCACCATGGATACAGTATACAGATGCGCGTTCAGCTTCTGACACTCCACACACTTGAGTCTGCTGACAACAGGACAAATGGAAGAGTGAAAGAACGTTTTGCTTTGACGTGTCCAGTTTAAACAGCTGGTTTGCATCTCTGTACAAACTTCAGAGGGATCCTGTTTTTTCCGCATATATATGTATATATATACAACTCGAATTCCGGAAATGTTGGGACGTTTTTTAAATTTGAATAAAATGAAAACTAAAAGACTTTCAAATCACATGAGCCAATATTTTATTCACAATAGAACATAGATAACAACAAATGTTTAAATGGAGAAATTTTACACTTTTATCCACTAAATGAGCTCATTTCAAATTTCATGCCTACTACAAGTCTCAAAAAAGTTGTCACGGGGGCAACAAATGGCTGAAAAAGCAAGAAATTTTGAAAAGATTCAGCTGGGAGAACATTTAGTAACTAATTAAGTTAATTGATATCAGGTCTGTAACATGATTAGCCCATCTTTGAGTCTCTCAGAAGTAAAGATGGGCAGAGCTGTGAAAGAGTGCGTGAAAAGATTGTGGAAAACTTTAAAAACAATGTTCCTCAACGTCAAATTGCAAAGGCTTTGCAAATCTCATCATATACAGTGCATAACATCATCAAAAGATTCAGAGAAACTGGAGAAATCTCTGTGCGTAAGGAACAAGGCCGAAGACCTTTATTGGATGCCCGTGGTTTTTGGGCCCTCAGACGACACTGCATCACTCATCGGCATGATTGTGTTAATGACATTGCTAAATGGGCCCAGGAATACTTCCAGAAACCACTGTCGGTAAACACAATCCGCCGTGCCATCTGCAGATGCCAACTAAAGCTCTATCATGCAAAAAGGAAGCCATATGTGAACATGGTCCAGAAGCGCCGTCGTGTCCTGTGGGCCAAGGCTCATTTAAAATGGACCGTTTCAAAGTGGAAAAGTGTTCTATGGTCAGACAAGTCCAAATTTGACATTCTTGTTGGAAATCACGGACGCCGTGTCCTCCGGGCTAAAGAGGAGGGAGACCTTCCAGTGTGTTATCAGTGTTCAGTTCAAAAGCCAGCATCTCTGATGGTATGGGGGTGCATAAGTGCATACGGTATGGGCAGCTTGCATGATTTGGAAGGCACTATGAATGCTGACACAGGGAAGGCCTTGTGTATTTCAGCAGGACAATGCAAAACCACATACTGCAGCTATTACAACAGCATGGCTTCGTCGTAGAAGAGTCCGGGTGCTGAATTGGCCTGCCTGCAGTCCAGATCTTTCACCTATAGAGAAAAATACGTCAAAGACGACCACAAACTCTTCAGCAGCTGGAAACTTATATCAGGCAAGAATGGGACCAAATTCCAACACCAAAACTCCAGAAACTCATAACCTCGATGCCCAGACGTCTTCAGACTGTTTTGAAAAGAAGAGGAGAGGCTACACCATGGTAAACATGCCCCCGTCCCAACTATTTTGAGACCTGTAGCAGGCATCAAATTTAAAATGAGCTCATTTTGTGCATAAAATTGTAAAATTTATCAGTTTAAACATTTGTTATTTTATCTATGTTCTATTGTGAATAAAATATTGGCTCATGTGATTTGAAAGTCTTTTAGTTTTCATTTTATTCAAATTTAAAAAACGTCCCAACATTTCCGGAATTTGGGTTGTGTGTGTGTATATATATATATATATATATATAGAGAGAGAGAGAGAGAGAGAGAGAGAGAGTCCTGTTTGTTTTCTAGGGTCTTTTAGGCAATAGCAAGCAATTCAAGCACCACAGGATCACATCCTCATTACACTAGGCCCAGACAGTCATTTAATTTCTCCATCTATATGCTTGGCTAAATTCCCACTGAGCACAAAAAAAATAAATAAATAAATACAAAAAAATAAAAATGGATTCTTCCAGTAGTTTACAGTTTTTTTTTTTTTATTGGTTTGATGCAGTTTTCACAAGCAAGCGGCACATTTTCAGAACTAATCTCAAAACAGATCATCAAAAATTCACTTTTTTCAAACATTTCAGCATGTTTTCCATTGTGTTAGTGCAATACACAAAATCACAAAGTATCCTTTTCACAACACAATGTTTTTCATCTATATAAACTTTTCATTCACAGTAACTGCCTTTCATAATGTTATCAATATCAAACTTTTGATTTGCATCTCTTATCATTCAGTTTAATACATTTGTCTATTTAATCCAACTGATTTTAATGGTTAATCAATGAATCATTTGGTACAGTACATTTATAGATTTATATAGATACAGATTCTATGGATACTTTGTTTGCAATTTCTGAATAGATACTATTACAAACATTATGGATTTTATGTTACATAAGTTAGGTAAGTATATTTTCTAATGTGATATCTGTGTTACTGTAATTATTTCAGCAACAAGGGTGATTTGAAACATGTATATTACATTGTTTGCTTTTAAATGAACATTGTTAAAAGTACTAAACTGAAAGAAGGTCATACTGTTGTGTTTCGGTGATTAAACCAAATGTTCTCTTTACATATTACAATAATCTTGTGTTTGAAACAATAATTATGTGGACTGAAAACTGTGTACAACTGTAATGAAAGCATAGGATCAGGTTTTGAAAGAATGACTGTGTGTGATCAGTTCATATTTTTGTACTAAGAGCTTTGAAAATGTACACCTTACTTGTGAAAATAGTACCAAAATGTGTTTTAGTGAGTGATTTTTGTTTTTCGACAAATAGGTTTAGGCCTTTTGTTTCAGAGAATAAGGTTTAGTATCTTAGCAATTGTGAAAAACTGTATTATATAATTATATTATTGTGTCTGACCACCTCCTACTGGCCAGTTTGATGGTTTAAAACATGCATGTGTGTATGCATGTGTCAATTAAAATGACACAATCACCTACACTGATTAATGTGTTACCTTAAAATTTATGACTGTCATCTCCTTTTCCTGTGTTCAGTGGGGGTTGGTGATTAAAGCCAAAGTCACAGGAGAAGCGTAAAGGAAAATGGCTTATAGAGCAGGTGGTGCTCTCGGTCAGGGGTTTGTATAGCAATAATCCAAATGGCAGCACAGTAAGGTGACCACTGTGCATCTCAATGACTGACTATGAAAGGTTATTTTTATCCAGTGTCAAAAAAAGGGGGATTTATAGGGTATTCTGTGGTCCTTCTGTAGCTATCTTTCATTTTTGCTCAACTGACAAAAGTCAAACAAGTCTAGGAAAGACTAATTTGTCAGAAACGAAAGACAGACAATAGCTCTGAATGGAAATCAGCTATTGCGCTGAGACATTTAATTTATTCCCTTCCCAGTCGCCCCATCCCAATCAGGTCTGGGATGCACTTGTTAAAGTGTATGAAGTCCTTGAGAGTCATCTTTTCCTCAAAGTGTTCCCTTCTCCTTCTCAGAGTGCTGTGGACTGTTGGTGATCTGTTTTCCCCAAAGCTATAATGCAGAAAACATCAGAAATTTAAAATCCACATAGAAAACCATCTATCTATCTATCTATCTATCTATCTATCTATCTATCTGTCTCACTGTCTGTCTGTCTGTCGAAGAGTTTTATTGTCTTACGGTTTTGGGGACAAAGCTGATGTCAGTCTTGTTGGTGCCACTTCGAATGGTGAACTTTGGGTTCTTAACTATGATATTGTCTCTCAGCTCTATTTTCACAGCTGCTGAAACTGATCGAATATCCTTCTACAGAAGACAAAGACAACTCATTAAACATTTCAACTATACCTAAATATAGGAAGAAATGCAATTTTTTTTTTCTTTCACCTTTTCTTTTACTGAAGAAGCTGGTTTTGAAGCTGGCTTCAAATTTGGTTGTGGTTTCTTTTCATTTCCTTTCCCATTGTCTTTATTTTTTGGAAGAATGTTGGATTTGGCAAGGACCAACGCAATGATTCTAGCATCACCATAATTTATAGCAACGTCCAAGCAATTTTGCCCTGTGAGCACAAAAATAATGCATTGCTGTTCATATAAATGGAAATTTTGCACAAAAAGTAAATGTACACATACGGTACTGTTCAAAAGTTTGGGATAAATAAGATTTTATTTAAAAAAAAAAAAAAAAAAAAATTATTCAGCGAGGATGTATTAAGATAAGAACAAAGATGTTGATCCAGGAACATGTTGCACTTGGTGAAATCAGGTTCTGTTACATAACGCACTGCTTTGCACACTGTGTGAAGAGTTTTGAAAAAGGTGACACAAGTATTGAAAAAATGGTCCTATATATAGCGATTGTAAAATACTATATTTCACAATATTGTTTTATTGTATTTTTGAGCAAATAAACGCAACATTAAAGGATTAGTTCACTTTCAAATGAACATTACCCCAAGCTTTACTCACCCTCAAGCCATCCTAGGTATATATGACTTTCTTCTTTCAGATGAACACAATCAGAGATATATTAATAAATATCCTGACGCATCCGAGCTTTATAATGGCAGTGAGCGGGATCAACGAGTATGAGCTGAAGAAAGTGCTTCCATCCACATCCATCCATCATAAACGTACTCCACACGGCTCCGGGGTGGTTAATAAAGGCCTTCTGAAGCGAAGCGATGCGTTTGTGAAAAAAGTATCTACATTTAACAAGTTATGAAGTAAAATATCTAGCTTCCGCCAGACCGCCTTCTGTATTCATGTTATGAAAAAAGTGTAAACTGCCAGCGCGTCTGTTACACTTTTTCCATAAGTTGAATACGGAAGGCGTAGGACGCAACGTAAGCTTTTTGAACTGCGAGAGTTTTACACTTTCTTCGTAACTTGAATACGGAAGGCGGTCTGGCGGAAGCTAGATATTTTACTTCATAACTTGTTAAATATGGATTTTTTTTTTACACAAATGCATCGCTTCGCTTCGGAAAGCCTTTATTAACCCCCCGGAGCCGTGTGGAATATGTTTATGATGGATGGATGTGGATGGAAGCACTTTCTTCAGCTCATACTTGTGAACCCTGTTCACTGCCATTATTAATATATCTCCGATTGTGTTCATCAGAAAAGAAGAAAGTCATATACACCTAGGATGGCTTGAGGGTGAGTAAAGCTTGGGGTAGTTTTCATTTGAAAGTGAACTAATCCTTTTAGACAAAACATTTAAAAAAAAATGACCCTAAACTTTTTACTAAACTGTAGTGTAGAGACAGACATATTTCAATATCAAAACCAGTACCTCTCTTGTTTTCTGCCTTGACTTTGGCTCCAGCTTTGATGAGATACTCTACACAGCTGAACCGACAGCTTTCAATAGCTCTCATGAGTGGAGTTGCTCCATTCATTGCCACTGCATCCACCACGGCTCCAGATTGCACCAGCATCTTGATAATGTCTACATGACCTGCATGGCAAGCATGGTGGAGGGGCGTCCAGTTAAACTGGTCAACTGCATTGACATCAGCCCTATATAGTCACAGAAACAAAATGTTCTTAAAATGACACAGTCTATCATCTAGTTACATTAAATTTGTAAACAAAAGAAGATATTTCTTTATTTTTTCTTAGTAGCATTACCCCAGTGAAATGAGAAATTTGGCTACTTGGTAGTTGCCACAGCAGCATGCTGTCATGAGCGGCGTCTTAAAGAACTGATCTTTGATATCAACAGGCACTTGTTGGGTAAATGCCAGGCTAAGAGAATCTAGATCTCCAGTCTTCACACAGTAATTGATGTTGGTATAGATCTTTTCAGGATCATCAATATACCAAGCAGAGTCATTCTCAATGGGGTGAACTGGTGGCCGGTCTCGGTTGAAACGTTTGGTGTCAGCGAACGGCCGGTAGCTCTCGATCATGTAATAAGGCAGTCCACTGTCCTCTCTTCTGCAAATCAGCTCAGGTGGCATTGTGCATATGGGCAATGGCGTGGCAGATTTGGCACTCTTCTTTTCCTTGCCACCCTTTTCCTTCTTAGCTGGCTTAGGAGCGTAGGATGAGATGACAAATGCCTTCTGGAGGTACTTGAGGCCTTTGAAAAACTCATTTACATTAATGACACTTTCATGGTTTTTGTCATGTTCCTTGATGATCCTTTGCAGGTTCTCATTACTTACAGGAGCTCGATGCACATGCAGTAAAGACGCAAATGTCTCCAGAGAAACTTTTTCAACAGGTTTATCCAGTCCCTCAGAGATTTCAAAGGCTCTGCGCAAGGTTGCCTCATGTTCACAAGACCAGTCGTGAAGGGTGACGGCCCAGAGTTCATTGGGATTTATGACGTCAGGCGCAGAAAGCTTCACATGCATTTTCTCTGCTTTCTTGAGCTCCTTCAGTGCAGCTTTGTGGCCATTGTTTTTGGCGACCTGGCTTGGAAGGAGACCTTCCAGATTCTTCAGTTTGGGATTGCATCCTGTTGCAGATAAGAAAGAGTACTGCTATGAATAAGGCAGCTAAGTATTTTTAGCATTTTGAATAAAGGAGCTGTTTTCTGATGTTTAATTTAATGTATAATGCAAACTTAATATTTTTATTAAGTTATTATTATTTAATATTTGCCACTGCTGTAGATTTCAACAACAGATATTTAGCAAAACCGACAACATGTTGAGAATAATTAAGAAAACTGTCCAGTGTGAAATGACACAAACAAACAAAAACATTGTTTAATCACTCAATTCTAATAGTTTTGCTTTTGAAGCGTATGTTAACATGCAATTTCAAATCCTGGCGTTTCAGAAGTTTGTAAAACAAATATTCATATTTTAAACTGGGGAGTTACATTTCATGACCCCTTTAATGAAGGCAGTACATGTTCTTGTGAATAATGGAAAGACATTAGACCCAGCCTACCTCTTTGGGCCAGGAATCTACAGCACTCACTGAAGCCGCCAGCAGCAGCAAAGTGCAATGGTGTGTTACCCTTTGTCGTGCTGATACCCATGTCAGCAGAGTATGCAGACAGCACCTGTAAAACCTGTATAAAGCAGAGATAGTAAAAACAAGATAAAAGATAGTTAAACAATGGCAAATTTTGTGCTATTCAGAATGCCATGGCATCACCTCAAGGAAACCTCCTTCTGCAGCAAAGTGGGCAGCGCACTGTCCTTCTTTATCAAGTAAGTTAGGATTCCCTCCTTTTTGTAAAATGGCTCTGACAAGCTTCACAGCACCAGCCTTAGAGGCCTCCATGAGCGCAGAGCATTGTGTTACCTTTGGGGAGCCAAAACAAACAAATTATACTGATTCAATTCCATCAAAATCCACATTTTCTTGCTGACCTATTAATCCTATAAAGCCTACTGGATCGCTACACAAATCACTGACATGATCAAAAATTTGCTGAAAAACCTGTTGAGACCTGTTCAGAGAACATTAATTTGAACTATGATCTGAGGACAGATCTGAGACCTGATCTACTGCATTTGGATCAGCTCCTTTCTCCAATATGTTTATGCATAAGTCTTCACAGTCCTTTGCATTATCACAAGCGAACACAAGCAGTGGCTTCCCTGAGTTAGAAACATTGTTGACATTTGCATTGCTGCTGAGCGCCATCTGCAGGCAGAGAGCATGTTCTTTAGATGGAGAGATACAGTAGAACAGCACCCCTACAAATGAAACAACAGAAGTCACTGGAGTTTCTATGAAACATATTTTGCATCTAACTGAATGTAATATTTTAAATATATTGTTTTAAATGCAGAAATTAAATGTATTATAATTATTTTAAATGTAATTAGTTGAAGCACATCTTTTTATGCAATTTCATAATTACTTCTACTGTCTAAAATTGACTTTAATTATAGACTTTCATTTATATTGAAGTCATGTATTTAAATACATTTGCAATTACGTTTTTGTAATTTTGAATTTGCAATTTAGTACATTTAAAATATTTTACCTTTAATTGTAAAAATAACACACTATAGTTACAATTATAATCAAATTTTAAATTTTGTTAGTCCTTTTGTTAGTCAGCACATCAAATTAAGTGTACTTCTTTAAAGCATGAAAAAAGCTCTTTATTAAAACATGATTTAAAATGTACTCTAAAGTAAAAATTCGACATAAAGTGCACTTTTTACATGTTACGAAACTTTTTACGTGTTACACTTAAGAGGCCATATTTCATTAATATTATTTTATTTGCAAGATTTGAAGCAAGTGCACATTTAATACAATTAAGTGCATTTCTTTTTTACAAGGGATATTTTGACACTTCAACGGTGCATAAAGACAAAATTAAGTGTAAGATCTATTAAAATTGTAGAGTAGGCTATATACATTTCTAAAACAATGTTCTTACCTTTTCCCTCTTCATCTGTGAGTGTCACATTTGCATTATGTTTGATCAAAAGATACAGAATCTTGTAGTAGCCCAGCTGTGCAGCCAGCATCACTGGTGTGCAGCCCTTCTTGTCCTGTATGTCAGGATGGGCTTTCAGGGACAGAAGGAACCGTACGAGGTCTTCATCATGGTCCACAGATGCCTGATACAAGGCACCGAGTCCCTGTTTTGGCTCAGTCATATTTATCAGGTTGGACACACCCATTTGGACCATCTTTTTTACCTGTGGTTTGTTCTTCTCCCGAACATATTGCAGGAGTTTATAGATCTGGAGGACCTCCACGTTGCCTTTCGCCACCACACTTTTTGAAGTTATCTCCATTCTCTCATCTCTGTGTTTTCCTGGTCTTAGGAACTAATAAATAACATTAAAAACATGCAATAAGACAACTAAAAGATCATGTGTACATTCAAATATTAAGAAATGTCATGAAACTTTCATTCATATATTCATATTTGAATATAGCCATATGCATTATAAATGTAATAGTCTATAAATTTAATAATGTTAATAGCCTTTATAATTAAAAGAGAGGTATTTTGGAGTACAATATTGCGCATACAAATACAAACACACGTGAAGTATGGTTAATAGGCCAAAGAATTTCTCTATCAAATTCTCTATCAAAGAAAAGTATTAAGTATCTGTTTCATGACCATATACATGTATTAAAAGAAATATTCATACATTACACAAATAGCTGCATTGAAATATAACTGAAAGAAAGTCAACAGGTAGTATTGTGATAAACGAACCTTTCTTGTCACTTAGCAACCGTTCTGAGGGAATGGCCTACTGAGATTATGAGCAGTTTTATCTTACTTAAGGAATAATTACCTACTAAAATGCAGTTATATTCGAATATTTATAAAGATTAAAATGATTATTAACCAAAGAATATGTAATTTCTGTGTTTTTTAAACAGCAAAATGTATTTTAGAAAAAAAAAAAAAAAAAACATAACGGAAAGCGTTCGGCTGCTCTCGATAAAAGTCGGGAATCGTCGTGTCCGCTCGCGCCGGCACTTTCGGCCACACTCGGCAAAAGCCGTTCTACTTCGTGTTCATGTTTACCGTGTCCCATTCAATTTGAAAGAGAAACGCTCTCCCGCTCCTCTTCGGAATATTGTGACGTTATGACCTTTCCTCCAAAGTCCATAGTCCAGGATTTCTTTCTGCAGGACGAATATGGGAGACAAAAAGATACTCAGCATTGGTTTGGTGTGTCTGGATATCATAAATGTTGTGGATAAATACCCGGAAGAAGATACTGATACCAGGTGGGAAATTCTGATAACATTCTACAGTTACTATTGTATTGATGCACACGATGCACTTTTGTGTTAGCATTTCAAAAGCATAACCAGCCTGAACATATAGAGTATCCTGCTGCTATACCCTGCAGTTAATGTTGCATCACAGGTGCCATAAAATAACACAAGTGGTTTGTAGGTGTTTGTCTCAGAGATGGCAGAGGGGAGGAAACGCATCAAACACGTGCACTGTTTTGTCTCTACTTGGGGCCCCGTGTGCATTTATGGGGTCTTTGGCTCCTGGACCAGTAGCTGAGTAAGTGTTTTCTACCTACTATTATGCAACAACATTTTTAGAGTAATAAGTTATATGATACAAATTAGAATATGTAAAGAATGACAGTGTGTGTGTGAGTAATACATTTATAACGTATATAACATACCAAGATATACTGATATTTGTACGCTGGATGCATTTTCATCTTTTCTTACTCCTGCAAGTTTTTATATAAGCAGAAATACACTACCCTATCCCTTACACATTTTCCAAAAGTCTTTTCTTAGTTTACATTAGCTACACACTTAAGTTCTGTATGCATACTTTTCCTTGCTAATTTGTTCTTCTAGCTTCATCTTGAATGATTTTCAAATGTACAAGATTGACATCTCTCTTCTTCTCGAGCATGCTGAATGCTCTTTTCCAGCCTCTGTAGTAATCAGCAGTGTGACGACAGGAAGCCGTACAATTCTGCATATGAACAGGTTTGTGTGTGAGAGTATATGTGTAAGTATTACGAAGCTCTTTCCTCACAGGACAGCTGACATATTCCTGACGCAAAACAACAAGTGAAAATACACTACTGCTTTTTCTGTTTTAAGGGGTGCACTGAAGGTGCATGGCTTGAAGCTGGCAAGCATTGTGGGCCGGCTAAATGTTTCCTGCTCAAATTAGTCAGTAGTGCATATAGGTCACTGCAATACCTCTCTGTTTGCTGTACTAGTTTCATCGTGGGGGATTTTGCACGGCGTGGGGTGGACATATCTGCTGTGGCTTGGCAGCAGTGGGGTGAGACCCCGTGTGCCTGTTGTGTGGTGTGTCCTACCAATGGCTCTCGCACTGTCGTGCTCTCAGACACGTAAGAGTAGCATCCAAAGTCACAGTAATCATAACATAGTCAAAGTTCTTCCCATTCTCAAACATAATCTGATAAAAGTCTTTCTGCAGTGGCACTGCCGTAATTGACAGTAATTTAGGGGCCGTTTACACAACAGCGTTTTCAACTAAAAACTGAAAACTTTTGTCAATTCATTTACCCGACAATGGCATTTTGGGGGCCTGAAAATGCAAATTTTTGAAAACGATACAGATATTGTCTCCATGTAAGCTACAAAAATGTGAATTTGTGAAAATGGTGACGTCATGCGCATGTGTAGGCCTATAGGTGCAGAATTTTTCTTGACACAGTGACATCGCCAACTACAGGCCTGGCATGAATAATACAGCGTTTTTAGTCAATTTCACAGATCTGTGTGAATGGCGATCGTATTGACAACGTTGTCGTTTGCACGCGAAAAACCCAATGGAAAAACGTTTCCGTTTTTAGTACATTGTTGTCGTGTAAACGTACCCTTAGTCTTAAAGTAGATTCTATTAACAAATCATGACAATTTGACATTGCATGCATTAATTTGAGTGCTTATTTTTTCAGAGATTTGTTATTGTCATTAATTTATTTTTCTATTAGATGTCTGTTTTGTCCAAGATTATTTGAATCAATTGTTTTAAACAACACACAACAGCACACAATGTCAAAGCTTACTAGGTAACTAGCTAACTTATTCCACGGCTCTCTGAAATACTTGATTCTGATTGATCAGTTTCCACATTGTATGGCCAAATATTTGTGTATAATGACCACTTAACTATCTGGCCTTTGTCCCTGGCAACTGATTTTACTACATAGCATAGCATACTATATACTACACAAAATAAAAATAATTTCAGCTCAAATCAATATGTACTTGTATCTATTTATGTATTTGTACATATCTATTTATGTATATATTTGCCGTGTAGCCGTGTAATAAGTGAGATAATGTTCAATCATTCATTCATTATCACAAAATAAACCCCTGCAGAATGATATAAAACCTCTCCACTTAACGTAAAGGTGCTGATCGGCCTGCTGAGGTTTATATTTGTGGTTAAGACTGGTTGACTGTACATTATCATTTACTTGTATTTGCTTTGTTTGTAGCAGACTAATATATAAAACAATATTTATTTTCATCTTGGCCTTGAATAATATTTCTTGTCTCTAAAACCTGTTTTGAGAACTTTCAAAACCTTTTCCTTCTATGCTGAGAAACAGACTTTGGTTTATAATCATAATAATCTTATAATAACAGCCCAAAGCTGACTATTTCTCTGTGCTGATGACTGTTATCAAATGTTTTACTGTATACAAAATGACAGGCATCCGGTCTAAGGGAATAATCTAGGGTTTTTCCATTATAAAGACCTTCACTGATTCAGTTTGTGACTGTAAACAGTTTTGTTTTGTTGTTTTGATTACAGCAGATCATGTCACAATAATTGATAGTAATAGTGACTTATCATGTAGATAAAGTACAGTCATTACTTATTATTTACTGATCTTTCTTTGAACACTGATTGTTGTAGTCCAACATACAAAAGAACTTTCATCAGCAATTTTCTCTGTTTAATCAGAAACTTGCCAGATGTTTCTGTAGAAGACTTTTCAAAGGTGGACTTGAGCCAGTACAAGTGGGTCCACTGGGAGGTGAGAGTGTCTGCCAAAATATCTTTGACTTTCTTCATAGTAACAGCCCAAGTTCAGACTAGTCACACTATTTAGTTCCTTCTGATCTGTGTTATTCCACAAGTAGAGATCTGATTGTTTTATGAATGCATTGTCAGGGCCGTAATGCTGACGAACAAGTGAAGATGATTGAGAGGGTGAGAGAGTATAACAGCAAACAGGAAGAGAAGAACAGACTAACCATCTCTGTGGAAATCGAGAAGACCAGGGAACCCCTCTACCAGCTTTTCCCTCTTGGCGATTTGGTATGATTTCACTACATGTTTCAAACTGGACTGAATAAAATGCACTTAACTACAGTCAAGTGCTCATTGTAGAATTGTTTTCAGATAACATAAAATATTAAAAATTTTATATATATAATATATATATATATATATATATATATATATATATTTATACATACACTACCATTTAAAGGTTTGGGGTGAGTACAATTATTTTTCAGCAAGGATGCATTAAATTGATCAAAAGTGATAATAAAGACATAATTTTACAAAAGATTTGTATTTAACATAAATGCTGTTCTTGTGAACTTTCTATTCATCAAAGTATCCAAAAAAAAATAATGTATCACAGTCTCCAAAAAATATTAATCAGCACAACTATTTTCAATATTGATAATAATAAGAAATGTATCTTGAGCATCAAATCAGCATATAAGAATGATTTCTGAAGGATCATGTGACACTGAAGACTGGAGCAATGATGCTGAAAATTCAGTTTCACTGTCACAGGAATAAATTAAATAGTAAAATATATTAAAATAGAAAACTGTTCTTTTAAATTGTAATAATATTTCACAGTATTACTGTTTTTAATGTATTTTTAATCAAATAAAATCTTACCAACACCAATTTTTGAATGTTAGAGTTTATAATGACATTTTAAATTATATATAGGATAAACTATTTAGTGTATTTTAAAATGTAAAAATATATGTCTGATTTTTTTTATTTTTTTTTTCTCTTGTACAAATAGGTTACTACATATTTTAGGCAGTGATTGTGAAAAATCTTCAGTTAAACAGAGCTGAAAATACTGCACTGTTACTGGGAGCTGAAGTCAAAATATATAATGAATATGAATATATATATATATATATATATATATATATATATATATATATATATATATATATATATACACATACACGTGTGTGTGTGTGTGTATATATATATATATATATATATATATATACATACATATAGACAAAATATTTATTTAATGAACATGCAAGGAGCATAACAGTTAAAGAAGCAGTGCATTTAAATTCAGTGGAAATCTGAGTGTACCGACTATTTGTAGGCTTTGAGACATGTTTGGACACTACACAACCTGTTTATTTGTGACCGCTTTCACTCAGGTCTTTGTAAGTAAGGATGTGGCACAGCACTTTGGGTTTGACTCAGCCTCTGCTGCATTAAAGGGTTTCAGCAGTCGTCTGAGAAAGGGGTGAGTAAAACAACCACTAGATGTCACTAGTCTCCCAAAAACTGCTGACTGACCATATATGTTCACAATAACTGCCTAAGGGTATGTTCTTTTCAAATATTAGCCATTTCATGTGTTTAGGTGAGTTTGGTTGTGTGTCTAGAGCTACCCTCATTTGTGCCTGGGCGGAAAAGGGAGCTGATGCCATGGGTCCCGACGGCGTAGTCATCCATTCAGATGCATTCCCACCTGAGAAGCTTGTGGACACACTTGGAGCAGGGGACACGTTCAATGCTTCTGTGATCTATTCCCTTTCGAACGGTAAGGATGAGGTCTGATTCTGAAACACAAAGGCTTAATGGGTTATTGTAAGTTGTGTAAATCAGTTCAAGCCGGTTTGATTCTCTTTTCTGCAGGGGGCAGCCTACAGGATGCTCTCACATTTGGCTGCCAGATTGCAGGCAAAAAATGCGGTGTCCATGGATATGATGGAATTTTACACTGAACATGGCGGAGAGGTGCACAGCTGGAATGTAGTACAGACATGAAGCATGCTCTGCTGAAACTTACCTAGTGTTGTAAGCCACAAGTCATTGTCAAGGCATGATGATAGTACTGAATAATGTTGCTTCACATAGAAAAGACTAATGTAAATGCAAAGGACTAAATAATGTTGCTATATTCTACTGATTCCTCTGTATTAGCATGATTAAATTAATTGAAGGAGTTTTAAACTTGTTTTACAACTCTTCACTGATGCTTTCAAACAAACAAACAAAAAATAATAATGTGATATCAGAAAGAAAATAATAATTGATTTTTTAAAAATATTTTTGAAAGGAGTCTCTTATGCTCACCAAGGCTTATTTTTTTTTAAAATCAAAAATACAGTAAAAACAGTAATATTGTGAAATATTATTACAATTTAAAATAACTATGTTCTATTTTAATATATTTTAAATAGTAATTTATTCCTGTGATGTCAAAGCTGAATTTTCAGCATAATTACTCCAGTGTCACATGTTCCTTTCTAGTATGCGAATTTGAAGCTCAAGAAACATTTCTTATTATTATTGATTTGTTTTTGCTGCTTAATATTTTTGTTGAAACTATGATATGCTAGCATTCAAAAGTTTAGGGTAAGTTAAGAATTATTTTTATTAATACTTTTATTCAGAAAGGATGCATAAAATTTATCAAAAGTAACAGCAAATATTTATAATGTTACAAAATATTTCTATTTTCAAATAAATGCTGTTGTTTTAATTTTCTGTTAATTAAAGAATTCTGAAAAAAATGTATTTGATAATTACTTAACGTTTAAATAAGTAACATTGATAATAAAAACCATTATTAATAATTGAGCACCAATAATAATTGATAACGGAGTACCAAATCAATATCAAAGCCAAATCAATAATATTTACAAATTATTACAGTTTTTACTTTATTTTTGATCAAATAAAGGCAGCCTTGATGTGTAAAAGAGACTACTATATTATTATTATTATTTAATTATTCCGAACTTTTGACTGGTATAATTTGAACCAGTTGAACTTAATTTCAAATACTTTGAGCCAAATAAGCAATTTACGCAGGCAATTTAGAACGATCAAATCACTACAAATGTTCTGTATTGAAGAGTGAGTATACTATCCAGCAATGCTTTGATAATGCTTAAGTTATGAGGAATTCAGGGATATTGTTCCCCTGATTGATATTGAAGAGTTGGCAAGCATCTCTGCAGCAGTAGGGAGCACAGGCCTGTGTGTTTGCACTGTATGCAGAGAAAAAGAGAAGGAGGAAGACAGCTGAATATAAGTGCACAAAGATGAAAGACAAACAGGATACGTGACATTTTCCCACCCAATCCCATTTAGACACAGCTGGCCAGCACTTCACGGATTCTTTTACCACACCCAATATGCAATAATGACACCCTGTCTGTCAGACAATATCTGTCTGAAAGTTATAGGAAAAAATTACACAAAACTTTTTTCATTCATGCATCAAAATACTTATAGCAATTCTTTGCATATAAAATGTATTTATAAGATTCTTGGGGGAACAAAAGTTTTGCGAGAGAATGCAAAAGCTTTGAAAAATATTTTTTCCTCCCATCCCACATTTTTTCCACCACCATGTCCCTTTAGGGGCTCCGTAATAATGCAATCTTTTCTCAAATTTGTGGAAATATTTACTGTATCATATGCCTAGTAATCTGTAGCAATCACTGACATAGTCATGTGTAAATAATTTGATTGTTGTATAATTCTTACTTATCCAGCCTCAACATTGACCCCATTAGCAAAGATTCATCAGTGGACATTATTCCAAAGGAAAAAAAAAAGTCTAATATTTCATCAGAATGTAATAACTTACTATGCATTTGAACCAACTTTCCGTTTTGACTTGGCTGCAAACATAAATATGAGCTGAGAAGACAAAAAAATAACCAATAGCTAAATAGTAATAGGCTATATTGTTGTTAAAAGTTATGCATCTTTTTATGTTGACAATTGTTAGTCCAGTAAAATACTATAGATCTTTAAAAAAAAAAAAAAAAAAAAAAGTATTACCTTTTGGGTAAGTCAAGATGCTCTCAATGGTGAAGTTAAGCTTTAGTCTCCACACTGTAAAAAATTATTTTCATGATTTGTTATCACAACATTTTTTCTTTTGTTAAATCAACTTAGATAATTAATGTGGTTCAGATAACATAATATTATGAGTTTCTGTTGATTACACCAATTACCTTCATTGTATTAACTCAAATTTTTAATTTCAATGAACTCAAAATTTAAGGCGACCAGGTAACTTACTTTTTTAAGTTAAACCAACAATTCTTTTTTACAGTGCATGTCCTGGTCAAAAAGCTTCTATTAATGTGCATGCCAATTCATTTCATCCACAGTCACAATTCACATTCAGCTTTATCTCCATTCTGTACTTTGGATGATGCAATTCCTCATGTTTCATCCTACATTTGAATATTCTGTTTCATTCTGATAAATATGTATATGATATATATGATAATATATGAGAAGTAATATGGGTTGTGAATGCCGTTTTATGTTGACTTTAACAGAGAAAAGAAAAAAAAGACGTTTGGCCTTCAGTACAGCCTGGATTTAGAGTTGTTAAAGTATTAAAAACAATACAGAAATACAATATTATGAAGAAATGGAAAAACATGGAAACTCCCCATAGTGGCACATATCAGAGAGAGGGCATGAGGTTCACTTACCAGCACTTTGTCTAGACACCAGTGACTTGACAAACGCAAGGTATTATTCATCGTAAACTACATCCCAGTATGACTACGGATGGACACCTAGAAATGTTTTTCTTTCCATTAAATCACAATCCAAACGACTTCTCTGGCTTGCGACGTGGAAAATTAAATGCATTGTGCACTCCTTTCCTTATTCACACTGTTTCTCTGCACATGCCTCTAAAAGCAATTTTTAGAAACAGAAACAGTGGTTCTTTTCTATTTGAGAACATGTTTTCAATCACATTTTGCTTTGACAAATGAGCTAAATATAGGTATTTTCCATGTTGAATAGAAAAATAAAAGTCACAGACAGTGACAAAACCTGCACCATCAATCACTGACTGGAATTCTATTCAACAGAATCACAGTTCTTGAGTACCAGAACGCTCTCCGTTGTGTTTGAGACAATGAACAGTGGTTTGCTTAGTGTTTTGCACAATGCTGGTGCTAAATTAAATGGAATGTCTTCCAGTAATTCAATATACCTGACAGACCCCTATAATACTGAGCTCAGCAGAGATTAAAATGTGTAAAATTAAATATCTTTATTTGAAACACACGTGTTGCCAATGTACACATTCAAGGTAACAGGTTAAACCATGAGAGGGAGCTATAAAATCTTAGATCTGGTCTCTTTTATATGTAAATAGATGTTTTAATGCTTATGTTGCTGCCGTAACGTCCATTTTATGAGCTGGGGAATCTTTTTATAACTAAAAATAATAAATGAAACATAGCACATAAAAGATAGCAGCCTTAATTTTCGACATTCTTGACCATATGAAGTGTGAAAATTCATAGTGTTACACAGAGATCTTTCCTCCCAATGATCTGTGAAATTGCACAAGCATGTTTCAAACAAAAAAAAGCAAAAGCCGCGTAGTTCAAAATTCTTTGGGCTGTTGTACAGTAAACAAGCGAGACCACACAGACAGAATCGGTTGATGAATCCTCAGCGTTGTTATTCTTCAAAGGCACTTTGTTGAACCACATTAAGGACAGACTGTTTGATAATAATCTCCATTGAAAGCTCAGGCTGTGAGATGGAAATATGAATATGGAGCGAAATGCAACGGTCCACCACTCCAGTAGAACTGATGTTTTTGTAAACGCTTCAACAGGATCACAAAATGTGTAACGATGCATGTTCAAAATGCTTGTTTCTTGTTGATTAGAAGCCATTGAAGAAACCGTGTGCCTGAGGTTCGAAGATTTCATTGCATTCATCTCTTTTGCAGTTTTCCAGAGGCACTTGGAGAGTTTGCATGGAAAGCAATGATATACATCACTGATTGTCAGGTTGGATAACATTGCATGTTTCCTGAAATCATTAACTACCAACCACATATTTAATTAATTAAAAGCATCTTTGGTAAAAGCAGGCTGTTATTCCTGGAAAACTTGGCGCTTGCAATATAGCAAAATAGAAAGAATTGAAATTAAGTCACGTACTGTAGATTTAAAAGTCATCCCTTGACTCTAAGCAGAAAAAGGAGCACAGGATTTAAACATTCACAGCAAAAATATGAATTCCTTTCATCAAATCTCCCAAATTCCACACCCATCAGCCTAACCTTTAACACTGACTGTGAGTCAAGCTCTTTGGCAGAAGAGTATTTACTGTGCACTTGCATACATGGGAAGTCGAACAGACCTCACGGTCATCTTCGGTGCATGAGAAATTATTCATAACTCATGTCTGTGATTCATATATCATGGAAATATCTCAATAAGAACATTGTCAACAACGGTCACACAAACCTGCAGTAGTATTTGTTACAACACTTCTCCAAAAATGCGGGTTAGGATTACATATCAAGGGCAACAGTTCCTCCATTTAAAACTATATTCTCTGTTCAAGGAGTTCATAAGAGGTCTAACAATATTGGAAACAATTCCGAAGGAAAATCAATGCACGGCGCGTGCATCGCCATCCCAGGCGGATAAAGTCATTTAGAGTGTCTCTTTCTAGCCCCGTCGTTTTGCTGGTTCTTTGAGTCTGATTAGTCTCAGTGCTAATCAGTTAAAAGACCCCTACACATCTTCATATAGAAGCATACCACTGAAGATAGTTAGAGGCTCCACTGAATGGGCCAGTTTGCCCATGACCAGGTCTATGCAGACTGTGTCGCCCACCTGAAGGGGCAGGATTATGTTAAAGACAGCCAGAGAACCTGGTGTTGGTTTGGCTTCGGCCATTGGTTTGTTTTCCAACCCTTCTGGTTGGTAACCCGCCGAGTCTACCCGAGCCATGCCATAGTTAGACTTGGACAGCACAGCTTCGATCTTCTCATTTTTGTGGCCCGTCAGGATAGCACTAAAGAAGTAGCGTCCATCTAGTGGTGCAGTAAAGATACCTGTATTTAAGAGAAGACAGAGATATATTATGCATTATTTTTGATGCGTACAAAATTGTAAATGCAAATAGACTGTTTATAGGCAGTGCCAAGATTACCTGTTCGTGGATTATAAAAGTCTCCTTCATTTACAAGGATCTTATCAAAAATGATCGTTCCAGATGTAACCATGGGATTTGTGAGAGCTGCTGAGAAGGAAAGACGTGGTATGTTGGCATCAGCACCGGCCATACCTGAAATGAAGATAACAACAGTATATTTTTAAAAGGAAGCCCTAAAATGCATTTTCAAATTGTTGACATCGATTTCTAACCCTAAATGTATCCCTATATTCTTAGTCTAATATAGACATGCTTTACACAACCAGTTTTAGTGATCAGCTGCTGACCTTTGGCTCAACTACGGAACCGGTACTGACAATAACAACTGAACATATGCTGCAACACTCAAGACAGGAAAAAAAAAAAAAATAAAAAAAATCGCTGACTCTCATTGAAACAGACACTTTACACATATCTCAGTGAATTCTTGCCTTCATTCCAGACACACATCAAAATAACCTCAGTGTTTGACTAAGATATGGCTAAGTACAAAAATTAAAAGCAAATTGAATACATACCTCGCTCTCCTCTGAGACCTAAAATAGGAGAAAGTAAAATGAGAGTCACATGCAATTGTCATATAATATGAAATGTGTAGTTCACCCAAAAATATATATAAAAAAATGGCATTTTGAAATTTACTTGAAATTTGAAAATACAAACTGACCTCCAAATAAGTAAATAAACTATGATGACAAATTTTTTTTGTGTGCTATTACCCACATGACACAAATGAATGGACAAAAAAATAAAGATGAAACAGATTTCTCACCAGGAGGTCCTTTTGGCCCTGGTAATCCTTGAATACCTGGTGGTCCATCATTACCTGGAGGCCCCTGTGGACCAGGGAGCCCTCTTTCTCCCTGGGGACCTGGTGGTCCAGGTAAACCTATTATCAGAAGTAATTTACAGATTTATTCCTCTTTCCATATCAATCACAGTTGTGTAGAATTCAATAATGGCTATTTACTAAGTGTAAATAGCAATTAGATGCTATTTACACTAAGTGAAAATAGCATATTTTCTTAGCGATAGATGCTATTTACACTAAGTGCAAATAGCTGTAGATGCTATTTACACTGTGAAAACAGTAATATATTTATAATTAGTGACAATAGCAGCATTTTCTTAGCGATATGCTATTTACACTAGGTAAAATAAATAGCGATAGTTTCTATTTAAACCATGTAAAAGTATCAGTTCTTTGCAATAAGAGTAAATAGTACTTAGATGCTATCTATACTTTATATTGGCAGATACTATTTGCACCTCAGTATTTCTGTACATTAACAGGATGCAATAATATCATGTAAATGATTATATTTATTAAAATTATTAAATGGATGCTGCCTTATTGGGAGAATAAAAACCCTCCCTACACCTTCCCCTAACCCTACCCAATAAACACTTTTAATATTATTAAACACTCGCTAGCAGTTTATTTCCACTTTTAGAATATTATTTTAATTTTTATTGAAAATAAATGTGAGCTCGGCAAAAGGCAGATTCGAGCCCGCGTCAATCAATTTAAAAGCCAGGTCTGCGAGCCTTACTCTCTACTGCTGCGTCTTTTTTAACACTTGAGTGGCCTAACCAGACAATGTTGGGCGGAGCTAGTGTAAATAGCATTTGCCAACAAGGGACGCTATTTACACTTAGTGTAAATAGACACTTTGTTCAATAATTGCCCCACTTTCAATTCATGAGTTTGAATTTTAATTGAATTGGCCATGCACACCCCATAGGAAGTTGAATTGGAATTTAAATTGGAACGTTAGGAAGAGGCATTTACTGAATTGCAATTCAAAGACATTCAACACAAAGTAATGCATTCTGGAAAATGCATTCTGTGTAAAATGAACTGGAATCCATTCTCAGATTCTCAGAATAATGCACAACCCTGATATCCATTAAAATACAGGAGCTATGTCAGTTACTGGTGCTGGAAATTTAGAATATGTTCTTAGATGCTGTCAAATTGACTTAAGATGTTAGCAAATAAAAATAAAATAAAAATAGACTTTCTTCAAGTCAGACCTAAGTCATTCTCAGTTAAGCTCTGGAACTCCTTGAGGACATGGACCATTGAGGAATTGAGTCTCTTGATCTTGCCGTGGATATCATCCAGATGTGTGTTCTGGAAGATCTCAATGAACTCGCTATGTGAAATCACTGTGTTGTTTAGCCCACTGACACAGTTCCACAGGCTAGACACGTGTTTGTTCAGGCCTTCTTTGATCTTCTGGATATTGTCTGAGACAGAGTCAAACCGGCCACAAACCACTTCAAGTTTAGAGAGCCTCTTATCCAGACCATCACCAGTCCTCTTGCAGTCACCCATCTCAACCACAAAGTTGTTCCCAAAGCGGCGTACATCCTGGTCAATGTTATCAAAGCGCACCCTACTATCTTCTATATGCTCTGTCATTTCCTGCTGGATCTTGTCTATTTCAGAAATGATTTTGTCTTTGGTGTTTCCAAGGTCAGTGATAACGCTGTCATGTTTCTGGACCACATGCTCCAGACCTTTTAGTGTGTCATTGATGGAGCTGAAGGTTAAGATGACCTCAGACAGCTCTCCTTGGATTGACCTGAGGTCACCGGTATTACTGCCGATGACACTGTGTCCATCCAGTGGTTTTTGTGGGTCATCCAGAGGACCTGTTCCTGATTCCGTTCCTGTAGGAGTATTCAGGGTGATCTTGCATTGACCACTGCATTTCTGTACCTCCTCTCTCAACTGATCCATCTCGTCCTGTAAACCAGAACACACATCCACACAACCCGTCTGACCAGAGTCAAATTTCCCTTTAATGTAGTTCATTTCCTTCTGCCATCTGTCCATGGCATGGCTTGTGATATTCTTGAGTTTCTTCAGATCATCTTCCACTGTGCTGCACACGTCACAGTTCTCAATCTCCATAACAATCCTGTTAAAGTGTTCCCCATTGTCTCCAGTTAGAGCTTTGATCTTGCGAACGTCATGGCTGAGGTTGATGACCTTATCCTCAAGAGAGTCACCGGACACAGAGAGATCCTTGAGTCGTGTGTCAAACCTCTTGATCTCATCTTCATTTGCAACAACTCTCCACTCCAAAGACT
Organism: Mylopharyngodon piceus; assembly: GCA_039654765.1. Lineage (NCBI taxonomy): Eukaryota > Metazoa > Chordata > Actinopteri > Cypriniformes > Xenocyprididae > Mylopharyngodon > Mylopharyngodon piceus. The sequence continues at coordinate 20,990,782 of CM077449.1, forward strand.
TCACCGTGTCACCAGGGCTCGAACTACCACTGCCTGGACTTGAACCAGAACTTGAGCCTGAGCACCCAGAGCATTCACTTAACCTCCTGTCTATAAACGATGTAGTATTCTCGAGTCGAGACAGACGCTTATCAAGATCAAATACAGTTTCTTTCACCATTCCAATATCAAGGTCCATGTCATTAATTCTGTATTTCTGGTCAAGAATATTATTGAATTCATTGCGAAGATTTCTGAGTTCCTGCTGTATGTTAGTCTCCATATAAGCACAGTTTTCCTCTGCCCTCTGGACAGTGTTGTTGAGCCTTCTCTCCAGGTCTTTTAGATTATCATTAAAAATATCTTCTGGCATTATAGGAACTGGTCCTTGTCCACCTATTCCTCCTCCAAAACTTCCACCACCTCCAGTTCCTCCTAGTTTCCCGTTCAGACGATCCTGAAGCTTGTCACAGGCTTCCGATGTGGAGCTTATCTTCCTGTCCATGTCATTAAGTCGTCCTCTGAGGTCCGTTACAGTGTCACAGCAGCCTTGAGACCGGCTGAGGTCTCGACGCAAACCATCAAGAGTCTGGCGGTGACGTTGGTCCATGGCATTAATTTGCTTTTCTAGAGCCAAGATCCTCTCCCGATCTTGTTGCTGTTGCCGTCTCAGGTCTTCCACTCCAGACTGACAGGCAGAACAAGAAAGCGTCACTCGACGTTCAAGCTCTCTGAGGATTTCCTCCTTCATGGTGTTGAACTTGTTTCCTCCTACTCCCTCAATGTCTAGATCATTGCTTCCTCCTTTCCCGTTCACAAGGTGGTTATTGATGCTGACTAGAGTCTTGTCATGAGCTTGAGTACGGTTGTCCAACTGATCAAGCTTGGCCTGAATATTATGGATGGTTTCTTTCATTTCAGGCGGGGCTGCATCAGCTGGTGTTTTGCCGCTATTAAAACCGGGTTTGCGCATTTCCTCCTGGAATTTCTCGTTCATTCCACGCAGAGTTGACTGCAGGTCATTTAGGTCTTTGGTCAACCTCTGGATTTTGTCTTCGAGTTGTTTCATCTTGTCATTGTCACCTCTCCCTAGGCAAAGATCAAACACAATTATTTTTTTGGACAGTAAGTAGTTAATCAGATAGTACAAATAGTTTGGCAGACCCAGAATTCACAGTTCTGTCAACTCCGACAATGAAAACATTGCTCTAATAAAGTTTTCCTCTGCTCTAGTGGCCAGTTTTAATGTGTCAGATGATTTCCATAAAGCCTCAGTTATATTTAACTATTATCAAGTGTTTGAAAGATGCAGAAGATGCAGATACAAAAGTAATGAGAACATCGAAGAGAAAACATTGACTTACCATTCCCTCCATTCTGTCCATGACCAGTACCAGTTCCAGTTTGTCCTGGCTGTGAAGGTCTAGGCCAAGGTCTGCTTGTTGAGATCTGAGTATCAGATCCTCCGTTTGGTCCATCATTACAATCTTCTCCACTGTATCCATGGCAACACTTCCACTCCATTTCTGTTACCATTTTGTAAGCCACCTTGTATCTGGGCCTCATGTATGTCCTGTACCTGTAAGACACATAAAAAAACCATATAAATAAAACCTTGACATTTTCTAATTTGGACATGGTTTTTAAAAATGTAGCCATGTCTCAGTATTTCAACTTGCAATGTTTAGTTTGAATTGTGAAATACATGGGACTGAGAAACAAACAAACAAGACAAATTATATGCTAATACGAACTACAAAGAAAGAATACAATCAATACAATCTAAAACAACAAAAACTATCCAGGCCTAGTACACGCATTACCTTACAAGTCACCATTCTGTATATTGTTTAATATATTCCACATTAAACAGACCTCTCACTTTAAACAAACCGATCCCTTCTGGGATGTTGTATTGCAACACTTTCTACTCAACAAATTAGTTTCTGCCCATTGCTGCTTGAGCGAGACCCACACATACAGACAAACACTTAAAAAACTGCATATTGCATTGTGATATGCAAAAATTGAATTGCATACAATTTTTGGCCTAAGAATGGAGGAAGACATACCATATATGTTTCAAACTTACGTCTCCGCACATTCATATGACTTCAGCTAGTTTATGCACAGACATATGCTGGCCAGCTGTATAAACGTCTTGTTCAATGAAGGGCTGGGTGAGTAGCAATGGTAGAAACAGTGTGCATCTTTAGATATGACATGGACCACTCCTTTAAGCTATGGGATCTTTTTGTATGTTTTATCATCCAGAAAACATAAATCTACTTGTGGAAGTGTAATACTTATGGTTAGGGTTTTTTTTAAAAACATTTCTAATAGAGAATTGTGGTATAAGACCATCTCATCATAGCCATTTTATTTACATCATAATTCTGACCAGTTGTCTAGGTCTGAAGTTCACTGTGTCATTCAAATAAACTAAAATATCAATTAAAACATTATGGTAAGCCTTGAACACATACATCAGCACCATAAAAAGGTGTAATAGGAAACAAAGCGTTTCTTTTTTTTCCCAGGACTTTTGGTTATAGTTCTTAAGCCACTGAATTCTTGTGTCCATGCTCTGTTTGTTCCATGACCCCCGTGAGAAGAAAAAGAGGAGAAAAAGGGGTCACCCTACTCTACAGTGTGAGTGCAAAAATAAGTGGTGGTATTTTAGTAGGTTTTAAGCCTAATTCCTGTGGTGCACTGGTTGTAGAGTTTGGAATGACATGCCACCTCATTCCATACATAGTGTGTGTGTGTGTGTGTGTGTGTGTGTGTGTGTGTATGTGTATGTGTTGAATCTAAAGGAGTAGGATTAAGCTTTTCCAGCTGGAGTTCAGTATGTTGCCAACAACTGGAAACCACCTCGCAACTGCACAAACTTTCTAATACTGGCGTCCCCAAACCACATTCTGTTTATCTCTCCATTTGTTTATATTAGGTTTACTATGTAAACACAATGTTTTTAGTGTTTCTTATGTTTTAATGACTCAGATTTCCAGTTAAATGTGATGTGGTATATATGCTGGTGTCTATGAATGTTATGATGATGTGATAGCTTTCAACATCTGTTTCCTGTCTGAAGTTAGCTGAAGTAGTACATAATGGTTCCACTTATTTAAAGTGTACTAAATAAAGGCCAGAAAAACAGGCTTGCTTTCACTTTAAATGCTTGGACTGATTTGAAGTCCGATAGGTGCATGTTTATATCATCAAATTGATACATAACACGGATGTGCTATAGTGACATGGTAAAGTAATATACAACTAGCATTAAGCTAAATAACATTCAAAAAATAGTAGACAACTTTTGGGTTTATTTCATTGCACACGCAAAAGCAGACTATTTATTGCCGTCTACATTAGCAAGTTACATCATTCATAGTGTGTGATTAAACCTTAAATAGGGTTGCAACTGCTGTTCGTAAATTCTTACTTAAATTAGAACATAGAGTCCACACTAGAGCCTTAGTAACTACTAGCTAGTTTGTAACTAATGCTGTATTTAATTTGATTGCACCATTTGTTCTTAAGGCAGAATGAAGCTAGTAGGTCATAAGCTCTCCGTAAACAAAGGCATAGTTGCATAAAATTATGTTACCTTCAATTATCCAATAGCAGCTTTCAAATTCGTGTTCAAATGTTATGTTGAAACGCAGTAAATTTCCATTTATTCTGTGAAAGGGGACCTATAATGCCCCTTTTATAAGATGTAATTGTCAGTCTGTTAGTTTCAGTTTTCATGGACTTTCAGTTTGTTTTCAATTGTCACATGTTCCTTTGTTCAGTTTTCCCGCCACTCGTCAGTCTCCTTGGTTACCGTCATTATTAGTTAATTTGTATCAGCTGTGTTCCCTTCATTATCCTCATCTGTGTTTGCCTTATAAGTTGTTCCCTCACATTCATTCCTTGTCCGTTTACCGTCCATGTATGTTGTGTTGTACCTGATCGCCTGCCTGTTGGATTGTTCATTAAAACCTGTATTTTGGATTTATTCTCTTCGTCTGTGTCTGCCTTCCTGCAACCCAGCATGACAGTAATATAAGTCTCTGGTGTCCCCAGAATGTGTCTGTGAAGTTTCAGCTCAAAATACCCCACAGATCATTTATTATAGCTTGTCAAATTTGCCACTATTTGGGTGTGACAAAAAAACACCCCATTTTTGTGTGTCCCTTTAAATGCAAATGAGCTGCTGCTCCCAGCCGCTTTCCAAAAGTGGGCGGAGCTTTAACAGCTCACGCTTCGGTTGCTCAACATCAACAAAGCTGGAGAATCTCACACAGCCAAAATGATGATTGTCAGTAATGGTGTTCACCAAAGCTCCAAAAATAGGCGAAAATTTTTAATACAAGACTCGCACGGATATATTATTATATTATATAACTTTTATATTAAAAATTTTCGCCTATTTTTGGAGCTTTGGTGTGCCGACTTTTTTTTTACTCTTTTTAATAATCCCCGCCCATGGGAATATGCGAAAAAAAAAAAAAAAAAAAAAAAAAAACCTGCATTAGAGAAGACAGTGAAGAAAGTTTTCTACAGAAAGAAGAAAGTGAAGAAAGTTTTTTACAAAAAGGCTTCTGTAAATATATAGTTTATACGTAGAGTTACTTTATAACTAAGTAGTTGTAACTTAAGAACAGCTGGTGCAACTGGCCAGAGGTGAATAGCAGAAGCACAGAGACAACAGTTTCACATGGTGTACCAGCTTGACTAACTAATTATCATTTTGGACCAGCTAGAAACCAGCTACCATGTTTCAAAACAGCTAACATGGATTTTTAGCTATAAGCCTTTTATGATGCTACATAAAATGGAGCAAATTACTCATTGTTTAGAAAAAGACATCTGTTTGGCCTGATGCTCTGACAGGCACACAAACAACAATTTCTATTTCAGTAAATCCATACTGAATATACTGATAATCATTTTATAATTTAGGGAAGTTGTTAAAATTAAACATTAAGAATTTTAAAAAGACGGAAAAAGTCCAATACGGATAAAAGGTGTCAGGCGAGGTAGTTTTATACAAAGCGCACAATGAAGGAACGGTCTTTATGAATCCACCAACAGAAAACGCAGGAGTTCACAGGAGAAATAATTTAAAACAACTACTTAACATCGACAAGATCGGACAATGGAACACAGGGAACTGAGAGCTTAAATACACTGGGGATGATTAACTGAAACAGAACAGGTGTTAACTAATTAACAACCATGGAAACTAACTCCCAAATCTGGCAGAAAAAACAGGAACAGAACACAGAGAAAATGAAACCAAAACAAGCTATACGTGACAAAAGGACATGTACTTACGCTACAACACGGGCACACTGAATGCCCCATGAACATGGCTGATAGTCAGGCTTCACATAAGTCTCCACTCCATCTTCCACCACACAGCTCACTGTCTTGGTCACCACATATGCACACCAGTTTCTGTAAGAAAAAAAAATACACATGTAGTTACTGTAGCATTCTTGTAGAAATGGAACTTTAAAAATGAAATATGAAAAATTCCACAACTGCGACTCACAGCCGTACTCCATTTAAAACATGAACTAATGGAGGTCTCCAAAGTAGTGAATTTAAAGCGTATCTCCCCTTATGTAAGCTCAAACTAGCGCCTGTGTTAGATTTACAGTGATTCCCCCCAGTCTGAGCGGTCCTTATGTCCTCTGGCCTCATAAATTAGTAGAAATCTGCAAATCTGCAAATCTGCTTCTCTTAGTGGACACTGTCCCTCACACCAATGTCAACAAGCTCAGGAATCAAGCTGATACAATCTCTCTGCTGCATGCAATGGGAATTCAAACATCTGTTGGGCTCCACGCTGACTGCAGTAAAAGCAGGTTGGTTGCATCACTTATCTCATCTTTGCTTTCACCACTGTTTTGTTTTACTCTACTAGTAAGGGCAACAAACTACGTGATTGTCTGCTGTGTGTAATGCAGAAGCAGTTTGTTTTTTGTGGTTATTCGCTAAGCCCTCATGAATTAAGCTTAAGTTACACCTCAGACTGTTGCAATAAATATTGCCATCAGTGCACATCGGACTCATGCTGTGTCTCTTCAGAAAAAAAAAAAAAGAAAAAAAATTCTTTTCAGAGGCCAACTAAACATGATTTCCAATGCATCTGAATCATGTTAAACCAGACAACCATGAGTGCAGCTGCAAAAAAGAAAAAAGTCAATGAATATCATTTCTTCTCATTAGGATTACACTCAGCATGGATTCCCACAAATGTGGCCCCATGCAAAATTTTAATTTAATTTTCATAATGTTCATTAATGTTGTGCATTGTGTCCATCACTTGGTTTCTATTTCAGAGGTGTTACCCAAATCTCATTAGTCCACAACCAGATCCTCATAACTGTAAGCCAAGGCAAGTTTATGTAAATAGCACATTTCATTCAGTGGTAATTCAAAGTGCCAAACAAAAACCTGATAAAGATAAATAAATAAAATGATTTAATAATTTTACCAAATTAAAATTATTTTTATGAACATAAATATATAAATATATACAAATATATTCTTTGAAATAATAATGAAAGTAATTTAAAAATAGATGGAAATTAATAAAAAAGAAAGAAAAAACATTCAAAAAATATAAATTAATTAGTCATTAAATTAATTAATTTATATAAATTAATCTTCAACGTCAAAAATATATGCATCAAATATCAACTATCTTTTTTAATGGCTGTTTCACGTCACACAGAAGTTTCGTGTTCAATGTGGACAAACAACTACAGATTTGTCACATACAAATGTGTCTGGTGAGGACACTGCATCTATCTATCTATCTATCTATATATATATATATATATATATTGCTTTTATAAAACAGTTACCACACAATACAATTAAAACCAAAAAATATGTATCAATGCAACTTTCATGAAGTAAACTGTCACTAAAAGCCTTCCTTCCACCGGAAAAAATAGTCCCTGACCGTGAACAGCAACATAAGTTACATTATTACACCATTAGATGGCGGCAAAGACTGTCTTTATGAGTGTGTCAGTCAGTAGCGAAGACTTTTACATTGAAAAGACTGAATTGTTGTGAACACGGAACAAGACGCAACTGACAAATGCTTTGACTAGCGCTGTCAGTCACAGGAAAACCCCTTAACTGTTAAAAGGACAAGATATTGCAGCGGACATTTAAACAGGTTTTTTATTATGAACATAGGACTGACCTGAAGTAAAATGCTAAATCTGAATGCAGGTAATAAACTCGCTCACTTGATCTCTTTCTCACAACACATAATACAGTATGTTTAAATGAACAATATCAATTCAGAACAAACAGTTTACGTTGCTAAGAGTGGTTGCTAAGGGTGTTGTGTAGTGATGCACAGGACTGTTTGGTGAAGCAATCATAGCCGTGTTTTATAATAAAACACAGCTATTGACCAATCAGAATCAAGGATATATATGTTTTATATATATAAAATCAATCCTATTCTTTAGCAGTTTGACAGCTGATCCTAATAGGTCTTTTCAAAGCAGTAATTAACAGATTCTGTTTGCAACTGCATTACGTAATAATAAAAGGAAGTTGCCCAATAAATGGCTTGTCATGGAAAAAACACTTAATTTTCCCAAGACATGTGGACGCATTTGACCATTACCACCTGACTCCTGCTTTGATTGCGCATGGTTCATCAGTGTCCCATGGTGGATTTCCTGCCTCCACAGCTGCTCGGGACACTTGCACATATTGCCAGCACAATTTCATGTTTTGGCCTTCGATATTTAACACAGATGGTGCTAGATCAGAGTAATGACATCACAATATAATCCGTGCTGGCTAAATGAAAAGATGTTTATAATGAATTACAAGAGAAAATGCAGTGTTTTGACACATCAGAATTACATTTCAAAGAACAAAATGAGAGTTTTGTGGCTTTTAGTCCATATCTGTTAGCTTTGAGGTCACCTATATATGATAGTGTGCTCCTAAAGTTGAGAAAATGAACTTTTAATAGATATACACAAGAAAAACAGATCAAAAATATTCATGACTCATGTTGAACTACACAGATTTTTGTCCAATCAAATGCTCTCTAGAATAAGAAAGCTCCTCCCTTAACAGCACATGCAAATAACTAGGAAGTAACTAATCCTAAAAGCCTATTGGCTTTTTAAAAAAAGGAAAGTTCCCTTTAATATGTCCCATCTTAAACTTAATGTCTCAACAGGGAGTTTTAACAGAAATGCTAGATTTATATCTCCATTACTGCTAATATCCTCCACAACTGTTTAAAAAAATAAAAATAAAATCTTCTTCCATCCTTAATTGTATGACATGACAAGGTTCATTGACCCTTATCTAATTTATGGTGTTAAGTGTGGGCAATCCATCACTTAATATGGAGCATAATAATACCACATGTAATGCTAGCTGTTTTTGCGAGGAACTTTCTAGGTTTAAAGATTTTGCAAAGTTGTCAGGCTGCTTCAGCCCACTAGTATTTGTTTTTCAACTGTTGATTGGAGTGAACCCGACCACAGTATTTCCAGGCCTCTACAGCCAGCCGTGAATGATCCACATTCTTAGCAGATTTGTCATGCAGAAATTTCATTTCAGGCTCGCTTTCATCGAACACTCATGCAGCTCATGACTTTACAGAGACTCTCAACATGTTTCAGCTCCAAAAAGAATGGAAAATATGAGAGAATACAGAAAAAAGCGGACAAAATAAAGTGCATTTGGCAGCTTTACATGTATCCTGGTGTGTGTAGCCTCCCTTTGAACCAACGAGAGATTATTCCAATACCCAAAAAGTGATATTAATTCATGTCATGAGGATGTTTTCATATTTTTCCATTACATCATTTCTGGTTTCCAAAATAAATGACTTTACAGTCATAAGTGATGCAAATGAATGGGTTTAGTAAGAGTAAAATAAAAATGTAGTCATGCAGAAACGTCATGACTTAAAAACTGTCTGTGTAATCGCTTGAGATCAAAAGCGTGACAAAATAAATGAAATATGCTAAAACAGAAGCACATTTCAGAGTAAGAAAGTAATGTTATCCTGATGTTATGATTATGTCACCTACTTGGATCTAAAAACTCATTGCAGCACAGTGAAAGACTCAAAAGTCAAATATAAGACTGTGAAGAAGTATCACTCTCTTCTTGCAGAGCCCTTCAATGGTATAAATGCCACTTGGAACTTACTATCTCTCTGTCCCTGTCTCTCTGACACACACACTATTCTCTTAATTATCTGTCATAAAAGTGACATAATCCAAAGTAGGGTCACCGGCATAAAGATACAGTCATCTCTTTGTTCCTCAGCACTGCTGAAAACAGTCCTCTCCGATCATTCCCTCAGTAAAGGCTGTAATTGCTTCTCCCAGGACAGAAATTACATCAGATGAATGTAGCGTTTTGGAGGAACATTCAACCAAAGAATATCTGCCTTCTCACATTTTAAATCGATGAACCTCCCTTGGGATTCACAATATGGACATAAAAATTTGTCCAACTGCACATTTGGCACGTTTAACCATGGTCTATTTCATCTATGTGTTAAAAATGTGTCTTAAATAAATGAGTACATGAATATACATGTGTGCAACAGGCTCCAGAATCCTATGATATCACTTCCTGGACCTTCTCCAGTAAACCTACAACAATGGAGCAGAACGGACTGCAGAAATTGTCCATTATCTAGGGAGCAATTTAACCAGGAAGAAACTAATTTAAGTAATTTAAAATGTATTCAACTGTATCAAAACCAAGCAGTATTCTCATAAATGTATGATCATATGGTTCTTGCATTATGTACACTGATGGATATCTTGTTCATGTCTTTGTCACTAAAGTTTGTTCATAAAATCTGTTAAACTGATACTTTATGCCTATGACTGTGACAAAACTAAATTATTACACTTTTGTTCAAAAGTTTGGGGTCAAAAGCATCTCTTTATTTGATCAAAAATACAATAAAAACAGTAATATTGTGAAATATTATTGCAATTTAAAATAACTGTTTTCTATTTGAATATATGTTAAAACATAAGTTATTCCTGTGATGGCAAAGCTGAATTTTTAGCATCATTTCTCCAGTCTTCAGTGTCACATGATCCTTCAGAAATCATTCTAATATGCTGATTTGGTGCTCAAGAAACATTTCGTATTATTATCAATATTGAAAACAGTTGTTCTGCCTAATATTTTTCTAGAAACTGAGATGCATTTTTTCAGGATTCTTTGATGAATAGAAAGTTCAAAAGTACAGCATTTATTTTAAATAGAAGGTTTATTCTCACTTGTGATCAATTTAACTCATCCTTGTAGAATAAATGTATTAATTTATTTAAAAAATCTTACTGATCCCAAACTTTTGAACAGTATACTAGTATGCAATAACTTTTCAAACTCTTTATGAGTGCTTCTCTATATGATCACCTTCAGCTTTGGCCGGTTTCATGGAAAGTCTTATATACTCATGTCACCTCAGATATTCCTCAATTCAGGGTCTTAACGGTTCTTATGAACTGTAATCCTGGATCTAGCGCCAAGACGATGTCTCCCACCCATTTAGAAACCATGAGGCCTCCTCTCCCACCCGGCCTACTGATTAATACTGATATGTTTACACAGAGTCATAGAGCAAAGTGACAATGATTAGCACATGTAGAGGCTAGTGGCTACTAACAGAGGCTGGACGGTTACTCCCATGGTGTATAAGATGCAATAGGTGACATCATGCAAAATTAGCTGCCTCATGTTTTTAGGAATGACTTCAGCTTCTGATTGTCCTCACATGCTTGGAATCTGTCCACCAAACCCCCTTTGGCTTCATGGAAAAAGTCACAAGAACAACAACAACAACAACAACAATGGCCTCTAATAACAGTCTTTTCATGAGACTCTAAGTTTAAAGAATTATTTCACCCCAAAATTAAAATATTGTCATTTACTCACTCTCATGTTGTTCTGAACCTGTTTGATTTCTTATCTGAGAAAAACACAGGGGGAAAAATGCTGAAGAATCTTAAAATAGCTCTTTTTAATACACAAACAGTTTAGTGACCACTTATGTTAAGCTTCAAATAAGGGGGAAAAAAAAAAAACCCTCCATAAAAGCACCTTAAGTAGCCCATACAGCTTATGTGCAATATTTCACGTCTTCTTATGCTGCATGCTAGCTTTGTGTGAGGACCAGACCTCACAGAAGCAGTTTTTCCAACATTGGCTCATTGGAAAAACGTGTCACTACCTATATTTTTTGCAAAACTCCAAAAACCTTTACATCTATTTTACTGTGGTTTATTGCTGAAATGAATACTAGTGGCAGTAAAACACTAACAACTTTTATTCCTTTCACACAAATTATGAATATGGGGACAGACTGTTGAATAATAAAGACTTATTTTCATGAGGTTCCCTGCACAATACTATGTTATGATATCAAACACTTTTACTATAGTGCATGATTTGTTAACTAAAACATTTTCATGTTTACATTACATAATCAGCTCCATATGTGTGGCTTTTCTGATGCAGTAAACTTGCTCGGTAACTCACCTGGTACAGCATTACATTTGTGACGTGGTGTCCCGTGAAATATGAGTTCAAAAGAGCTCAAAGCAAGCTAAAATGGCATGTTTGTTGTTAACATGATCGGTTATGTTTAGGGTCGGGTTTAGTGTAGGTGGTATGTTATTTTCTTACGCATTAGAGCATTAACCTTTCAGCGCCACTCATCAGACATTTCATTTCTGAGCTGCTGCGATACAAACATCAACCATCATAATAAAACATTGCCAGATTCACGTTCTTGTGTTTTGGATAAAACTGAACATGCTTTAAGCGCTACTCACTGCACATTTCACTTTGAAAGTGTTGCAAAACTTGCAAGAAGCAATGTAATTTAGCAAAATTGTTGCCACAGGCACATTTTTTTCAATGTACTGAGGTTGGGTTTTCCGTCTGCTGTAGCTCTGAAATCTATGAAAGCTATTTTCCGCCACCGAATAAAGAATAAAAAAGATAATTTCAACTTATTTTCTCGCAATTGCGAGTTTACATCTTGCAATTCTGACTTTTTTGGCTCAGAATTGTGTGATATAAAGTCGAAATTGCGAGTTATAAAGTCAGAATTGTGAGATATAAACTCGCAATTGCGAGTGATAAAGTCAGAATTGCGAGAAACACAATTGTGTTAAAAAATCAGAATTGCGAGTTAAAGTCATAATTGTGAGATATAAACAGTTTTGTGAGTTAAAAAAAGTCAGAATTGCGAGTTGCCAGAATTGAGTGATATAAACTTGCAATTCTGACTTTTTTCCTCACAATTGCGAGTTTACATCTCACAATTCTGACTTTATATCTCGCAAATCTGACTTTTTTCTCGCAATTGCAAGTTTACATCTTGCAATTCTGACTTTTTTCTCGCAATTGCGAGTTTATATCTCGCAAATTCAAACTTTTTTCTCTCAATTCTGAATTTTCTCGCAATTGTGTTTATATCTCGCAATTCTGACATCTTTTCTCGCAATTCTGAATTTTTTTCCGCAATTACAAAGTCGCAATTGTGAGTTATAAAGTCAGAATTGTGTGATATAAAGTCGAAATTGCGAGATATAAACAGTTCTGAGAAAAAAAAGTCATAATTGACTCGCAGTTGTGAGAAAAAAAGTCAGAATTGTGAGATAAAAAGTCGCAATTACCTTTTTTATTTTTTTTCAGTGTTGGAAACAAGCTTCCATAGAAATCATTTTTCTGTATTCAGAATAAAAAGCAGATGGGAGATTTTCAGTAAAAAACAACTTAAATTTCCATCTGTTTTTCAAACAAAGCTATGATATGACTTCAGAAGACAATACAGTATATAGCACACAAGTCATATAAACTACTTTTATAGTGTATTTTTGGAGCTCAACAGACACTATGAACTGTCATATGAGTTAAAAATGACATGAGGGTGAGTAAATGATTACATAATTTTTATCTACTCCTTTAAGAAATGATAATTGTGGTGTTTGCAATTACACATCCATCAGTAACGTGCCTCTGCATACTTGAGATTGAATGTATAATGAAAAACACTATCAAGTTACACAAATAAAGAAAGAGACAGTGTATGTGCGACAGAGTGAACACAGATAAACGAGAAAATACGATTCTCAGCGAAGAAATTCTTTTGATATTGAACTCCATAAAAACACACAATGACATAAAACTCCCTCTTGTTTTACTTAATAGCCTGGCCATTTTGACTTCCTGTGCTCCAGCGCTTCACACAAAGGCTCAATCATCATGCGCTTTGCTTTTCTTCAGTTCTTCTTTCTTTTCTGTCTCTACCCACACATCTTCCCCTCCGAGCGACCCTGCATGCTGCCCGGGCAGTGCACCGCACACCGTGACCTTTGACCTGTGCAACAGGAAGTGGTCAGAGCAGCTGTGGCTGCACGGGCAGCCTGTTTTTACAGCCTTGCTTATTTGTATCTCCCTAGGAGGGGACACATGCTTGTCTGACTGTCCGAGAGGGCACCGGGCTGAAACGCATGTCCACTCCCAGTTCCACCCCGACTGTGTCCACACTAAAACACTGATACAGAGATACAATATCAAAACTGACCCACAGGCACAATACTGATATTGTTAGGCATAGCATGAATTTGCACCATGTAGTTGTTGCCAATGGTTTCCACCTCCGTTTACAAACATTATCAAAATGCAATCATGCCGTATCATGTGGAAACAGCCCTCATTATGGCTGTTTTTGCAAACGGTGAGGCAGTTCTTTCCAACACAGCAATTTAAGATTAGACTGCTGCCTGTACACAGACTCGTCTGTTAGCAAACACTACACTTATGCAACATTAAAAACTAAAACTTTTTATACTTTCTTGGAAGTATATATATATACACAGAGCATAAAATTAGACTATATAAACATACACTACTGTTCAAATATTTGGGGTCTTTATTATAATTTTTTTTTTTTTTACTGTTTTTAAAAGAAGTCTCTTATGCTCGCCAAGGCTGCATTTACTTAATTAAAAATACTGTACAAACAGTAATATTTTAAAATATTATTTCTGTCAGCTCTGGTTGCAGTAGAGATGATACTTCAGGATCAAAACACTCGGAGGAGACTTGGGCTGTTTCTCAATATGCATTCTTAAGCATTCTTACGTCCTTGTGTTCTTGCTCTACGTCATCATCAACCGTCGAAGTTCAATTCCAATATTCAAGAACGCAAGAACAGAGGATGCATGAAAGTACCCGGATGTGTTCTTGATATTGAGGATGCAACGAATGCAGACTTGACAGAATCGAACCGTTAAAAAAATCCCAGAAGATGCTGCGGGCGGTCGATGTACAGAAGCCTGCAAGCTTTAAAGTTCTCATTCTCACTTATGAGATTCCCGCTACAAGCTCACAAATACACAAGTATGACGGCTCATGAAAGTAAACATTTGTCAGTTTGTTTTGCTTAATTTTAATAAAGTGATAACCTGAAGAAAGCCTGCAGTTTTTTTAATGGCATATAAAAAATTAATCTTAACATTGACAAAGCATAGGTAACACAAAGGCCACTCATTTTCATAAATACACGCGGTAAAATAAAAAGATATAAAATGAAATGAAAACAATGTCTATAATAACATAGGTTATTACAGGTTATTACATTTGTTTGTGATGTTATGTTGCATTTATTGTGCATTAGCCGCTACTAATGCTGGGACGGTCAGTTAAGCAACAAGATCACAGCACATCTCAATTCTCACAAGGATGCGTTCTGTGTCCTCGCGTCCTTCCGAGTTCGTTCTTTCAAGGTCGCCTGGCAAGACTGGACTCCACGAGAACGCAAGTCCGTTCTCTGCATTCTTGGAATTGAGAAACAGCTTTGGAGACAGGAACAAAACAACCAGGCAAAAGCAATGATAACTACAGACAACTGAACATGACAAAACACAGGGTTTAAATACTTAGGCAAACAGGGAAGCTAACGAGATAATTAATTAGACACAGCTGGGACAAATTAACTAATAATAATGGTAACCATAGGAACAAAGGAGTGGCGGGAAACAAAGGAACTGATCAAAATACAAACAGAAAGTCCAAACACAAACTGAAATGTGACATTACCTCCCCCTCCCAGAAGTCGCGTCCTAGCGCCAAAAAACGGTCTAGTGGGGCAGGAGGGTGGGCACACTGGAGGCTGGCTAGGAGTGTCTTGGGCAGGACAGGAAGCCTCCAGGGCGGTACACACAGTACAGGGATCCAGGGTGGTGCTGGCAGCTCAGGGGACCAGGGCGAAGCCGGCAGCTCAGGAGACCAGGGTGAAGCCGGCAACTCAGGAGACCAGGGCGGAGCCGGCAACTCAGGAGACCAGGGCGGAGCCGGCAACTCAGGAGACCAGGGCGAAACCTGCAACTCAGGAGACTAGGGTGAAGCCGGCAGCTCAGGAGACCAGGGCGGAGCCGGCAACTCAGGAGACCAGGGCGGAGCCGGCAGCTCAGGAGACCAGGGCGGAGCCGGCAACTCAGGAGACCAGGCCGGAGCCGGCAACTCAGGAGACTAGGGTGAAGCCGGCAGCTCAGGAGACCAGGGCGGAGCCGGCAGCTCAGGAGACCAGGGCGGAGCCGGCAACTCAGGAGACCAGGGCGGAGCCGGCAGCTCAGGAGACCAGGCCGGAGCCGGCAGCTCAGGAGACCAGGGCGGAGCCGGCAGCTCAGGAGACCAGGGCGTAGCCGGCAACTCAGGAGACCAGGGCGGAGCCGGCAACTCAGGAGACCAGGGCGGAGCCGGCAACTCAGGAGACCAGGGTGAAGCCGGCAGCTCAGGAGACCAGGGCGGAGCCGGCAGCTCAGGAGACCAGGGCGGAGCCGGCAGCTCAGGAGACCAGGCCGGAGCCGGCAGCTCAGGAGACCAGGGCTAAGCCGGCAGCTCAGGAGACCAGAGAGGATCGGCCTCCGTGGCCTTGAGCCTGGAGCTTGGCTCGGCCTCTATGGCCGAGGACGTATAGCCCCCCCTCTCCAAAATTTTCTTGGGAGGAGTTATGGAGTTATGAAGTGGAGCAGGCTCATGGGCTGGAGTGGACTCTGGAGCGGACTCAGGGGCTAGAGCCGACACTGGAGCGGACTCAGGGGCTGGAGCCGACACTGGATTCTGGTCAGGGGCTGGAGCCTGCACTACTCTGATGGTGAAGCGGAAGCCTCTCTCTATCAGGATCTTCATGAGGTAGTCAGTCAGATCACGGCCAGCTAAGTCCAGACTTACTGCTGCTAAATCCATTTTGTTGGGTCTGTTGTTCTGTCACAGCTCTGGTTGCAGTAGAGATGATACTTCAGGATCTTTGGTGCAGCAGCTTCTTTATTTAAACAAACTCAAATAACTATACAAAACACTCGGAGGGGACTTGGAGACAGGAACAGAACAACCAGTCAAAAGCAACGATAATGACAGACAACTGAACATATGACAAAACACAGGGTTTAAATACTTAGGCAAAAAGGGAAGCTAACAAGATAATTAATCAGACACAGTTGGGACAAATGAACTAATAATGATAGTAACCATAGGAACAAAGGAGTGGCGGGAAACTGAACAAAGGAACTGATCGAAATACAAACAGAAAGTCCAAACACAAACTGAAACGTGATTGCAATTTAAAATAACTGTTTTCTATTTGAATATATTTTAAAATGTAATGTATTTCTATGATGGCAAAGCATCATTACTCCAGTGTCACATGATCCTTCAGAAATCATTCTAATGTGATGATTTGCTGGTCAAGAAACATTTTAAACTTTTACCAATGTTGAAACTGGTTGTGCTGCTTAATATTTTTGTGGAAACTGTGATACATTTTTTTTCAGGATTCTTTGACGAATGAAGAAAGTTCAAAAGAACAGCATTTATTTGAAACATAAATATCTTGTAAGATTACAAAAATATTTTTAATATAACTTTTAATGTCCACGCTGAATAAAAGTATTAATTTCTTTTTTAAAAAAATTTCTGACCCCAAACTTATGAATGATAGTGTACACAGCAAAATAATAAAGTAAAATCCAATAAAAGCTATGTCTTAAGATAAGATTTAAATATACTGTCCTATAAGGCCACAGGGAGTCGTTATCATCTTCATTAATAGCGCATAAAAATTATGCGGCTTGTACAGTAGGTCACATGACAATGCCACTTTTCAGGGAAATCGACCTTGAAAGAACTTAATTGTCTCTGCATATTAAACTGGGATAAAAGAAAGCATGAGAAGCTACAAAAAGCACTTTATCTTTATGAAACAGCTATAATAGCCATAATCATGTGCTATAGGAAGGAAAGAGTCAGGCTTTATTTGATCCGGAGTACACAAAGAAGACTGATGTCTACAAGACCCTTTTGCGACTCAAATCTTCCAGAATGTATTAAATATCTGGAACTAAACGCTTTTTTCATGACCTCCTTAAAAAAAGCAGAGGTAGGAAAAATCACACACTGTGCCAGAATAAGCAACGAGACTTCAGCCTCCACAACATCCAACACCACCTCTAACAAATTTCCTATTAACCCCACTCTTATCTGCTCAGGACCATATTTAGATATTCTTGGTGTTCACATCCAATTTTATTTCTCATTCTGATTTCCAGATAAGCCGCACTGTTATGATTACCCTTATAAGTAATGCACTAGTAAATGTCAAGGCACTCTTTTACCGAACGAGCGACATATTTGATGCTGGAAGGGCAAGCTCGTGGGAAAAATGTTTCCTTGTGGTTATACTGTAACTTGCTCCCGTTACAGGAAAGCGGTTTCTGCAGGGGTTTGACCGCAGCAGCACATCTGTGGCGTCTCAGCTTGGAACTCCACTAAAGCAAAAGGAGAAGGAACATGCCTTATGAGCAGAAGTACCACAGATGTGGCTTACACAAGCCAGCAGAGAAGCTTTCTCTAAGGACATTTATATATTCATGCCATTCTTGGACTGAATCAATTCTCTGGGCACTCAAACTTATGATATACACTCACATTTCAGGGCTAGCTAAACTAATTTCATCATTATGGTCACACTTCACATTTAAGATCTTATTGTACTAGATGTTTTCAAAAAGCAAGTTTGACCTTTTATTCTTCTTTGTCATAATTAACATTTCAGTCAGATGCTCACTTGTAAATGAATTCCACTGAGGATATGAATGGATTTAACATCCATCTTCACATCATCACCATAAAAACACTTATCTGTATGGTTTCGCAGGAATTACATCATATCAGATTATCCGAATCTGCTAAAAATCAGCATGGAATTTACTCCCATTTTAGTTATTTGAACCAAATCTGCATGGAATTTACTCCCATTTTACCTCTATACTGCAGAAACTTCTTGAGGTTTTAATTAGTATTTTTTTGACTTGTTTTTGACTAGTCCTTTAAACAAAATTTAAATTTGCTTGAGAAGCAAAACTGCAGAAAATGTTGAGACTTTTCAGAGAATATAAATTATCATTCAATGGTTTAGGGTTGGTAAGATTTTTAAAATGTTTTTGTTTGAAGTCTCTTCTGCTCATCAAGAAAGCATTTATTTGATCAAAAATACACTAAAATCAGTAATATTCTGAAATATTTTAAAATTTAAAATAATAGTTTTCTATTTTACTATATTTTAAAATTTAATTTATTCTTGTGATGGCAAAGCTGAATTTTCAGCATCATTACTCCAGTCTTCTACAAAGCCCCTAAAGGAACATTGTGTTGGTAATAAAATTGAGATATAAGGGAAAATATATATTTCAATGCATAGCATTCTTTACTACGTGAACAATGTAGGAGACTGACAGGGAAGAGAAGAACTTGTTGAATAAAGTCGTTATTTTTGTTTTGTTTTTGTACACAAAAAGTCGCACTCTTGTCGCTTCATAACATTAAGGTTGAACCACTGTAGTCGCATGGACTATTTTAACAATGTCTTTATTACCTTTCTGGGCCTTGAAATTTGGAATAACATTGCTGTGTATTGGGAGACCAAAAAACTCCTGGATTTCATCAAAAATATCTTAATTTGTGTTCCAAAGATGTACGAAGGTGCTACGAGTTTGGAATGTAATAAGGGTGAGTAATTAATGACAGAAATTTTTGTCTGTCTGTCAATTTTTGGGCGAATTAACCCTTTTAGCATGATTGAACTGTCTTAACTGAAAGCAACTGGTACTGACATATCTTAAAATAAGTCAGTGCCATTGTTTTGTCTCAAGATGCACACCAGTTTTTTTTTTTCTAAGCATGTTTATAAAAGCTACTAAAATGTCCTAATTTAAAGGTGCAATAGGTGATTCTCTACAGAAACATTTTTTGTTATACTGGTTGAAAGTCTCCTCATATCCTGATAGCAATCACTATGTTAAACAGTCTAAATGTATTTTTATAAATATATATCATTTGTGGAAGGTGTAGCAAAGTCCCTTTAAGACAAGTCATTTCACTCGGCGGCCATCTTTGAAACGCCTCTCGGGCATGCAAGTGCAGCTCCTGTCTCTTTGAATGGGGAAACATCAAATTCTCCAAAACTGTTTGCCAAGCTTTCGATTAAATTTCATGTTTGAAATCACCAATGAAATCTGATAACAACTGTCTCATAAATTTTGTTTCTAAACGCTCGAATCATGACAAAAAACGGTATTTTTCAGGCTGGATCAAGCTAATGCGCATGCGTAGTCCTAAATGCGCATCTCTTCTGCCTTATTTCGGAGGCGCGCGTCTGACTGTTTCTATAGAAACCAGAGCTTCTAACAGCCTCTGCAGTGACGCGATGACTTTACCAATCGGCGATTGGCTCTTATTTAGAAGGCGGGACTTATTCCGCCATATTGCGCGTTGCACTTTCTCCCATTCAAAACAATAGGAGTGACGCGTCTTGTGTTATTCTATAGTCTTTGGGCGTAGGACCATAAAATGTTCATCCAATTATTATATTCAGTCCGAATGAAATAATACGATGTCCTACATGCCTGTCAACGTATGTTTTTACGCGCACCCTGTTCGCGCAGACATCATACGTCATCAGCGTGTTTCATACTATGCAGAGTTTATGTAGACAGACATCAGTCACGGAGCACCGCAAACAAACAACTGCCACCTTTTACATTTTCTACTGAATCAAAACAACAAGCTGCTGCGTTCACGCCATAACTACTGTAATTAAGAGATGGAAACCCATGAAGTTCTGTTCAGTCAGACTCGGAATTATGCGTTTCCATGTCAACAGTATAAACACTGAAATTAATCTGCAGCAGCACGGTACAAGCTCTGTTGTTTACGTTCGTTTTTATTGTAATGTTATGTGCTTTTTGTCACATGAGGTAGTTTAACGCTGTCTCTTGTGATGCTTTGCTGAGAGCAGCTGTGAGTCTGTCTTCTTCATGTGTTTTGGAGGTGGCGTGGCTTTGGGTGGAATCGTATGCTTTCAATGCTAGCAGGCTAATGTTAGCATTTCCCAGATCACCAACTGCACCTTTAACTAAAGCTTACTCCTGGCTTAATGTCTGTGAAACCAGGCCATAGACCTGGGTGAGCTCTTTTGACTTGGGTAAGTAAGCAACCACCAAGCAACACTCTAGCAACCACCAAGCATTCATGTCCATGGCACAAACAGTGCAGTGCAACATGCTAATAACCAATCGAAACTGCACAGCAACGGCCTGGTAACTACCCATAACACCCATACAAAAGACTGTGTGTCTGATATTGCTTGTGTTAAGTTGCTGTAATCACAATTCCAGCTATAATAAGCCATTAAATAATGTTTAGATAGGCTATGTATTTGTACAAGTATTGCTCCATCATCCCAGCTAACAGGGACTGTTCTTAGGATATTGGCTAATGTTCTGAGAAGGTTCTTTCATAGTTATGAATAAATGTTCCTGCAGTAACAATAGTAGAATGTTTGTTCAAAGTTTTCTGGTAATAATGTTTAGCAAAACATTCTTAGAACATATTTTTGTTAGATGACATATTAGTAAGAAGCAAGACGTTAATAAAGATAACTGAACTGGAATCACTGCTTTAAACTTAACCACTCACAGCAAGCAAACCTAAAGGATATGATACAATCCCATTCAAGCTTGTTTTCCAGAAGCAATCATTCATGACAGACATTTTGGCATGTCTGAACATCCATTAATATTTACTAACTGCTTCCCTTGTCAAACACAAACTT
Organism: Mylopharyngodon piceus; assembly: GCA_039654765.1. Classification (NCBI taxonomy): domain Eukaryota; kingdom Metazoa; phylum Chordata; class Actinopteri; order Cypriniformes; family Xenocyprididae; genus Mylopharyngodon; species Mylopharyngodon piceus. The sequence continues at coordinate 21,011,969 of CM077449.1, forward strand.
GTTCACAGGAAGCACTTTGCATATCAGAGGTGTTTTTCAAAACGAGGCCAGAGTCCTGATCATCCACTACAGGAAGTTCCTCTTGGTGTGAAGGGGCCGGTGTATGACCGAGGGCTTCCTGTCAGTGTGTGATGGCGTGGGGTGGTCTGGATGAGGCCCGAGACTGACAGGCACCGTCACAGGCAGCTCTTGTCTTCACAACCACTGCCACATCTTCAAAAAGCCCAGGTCAAGGGCCAAGAGCTTTCCTTTCACAAAGGGCTTTGCTTAAACCCTCTTGACATACCAGGACAAAAGGCAAAAAGAAACAGCTACAAAATACTAAGGATGAAACAGCATCAAATAAGTCCTGACAGAATAAAAAGAAAAAAAAAACGATGGGCACTTCAACAATGAGCATGGATGCATGAATGAGATTTACAGATGACAAAGACATTGGATGGGTCTGAATTTTGGCAATTGGGTTACAAGAGAAATGCTTCTGAAATGTAGATGGGTGGCAAAGTTAAATTAGATCTTACAAATTAAGCCCAAATGTTAAAACTCATAAAATGGCTAATGAACAGTCTTTTATTTAAAGACCCCCTTAGTCTGCTATATTGCAAAAATAGATCAAACGAAAACCTCTTTTCCATTATCCTGTTAAGAGGGCTCTTTACTTCTGTCCGTATCTAATCAGCCTTTGGGGCATAGTGATACAAACAGAGCTTTGAACACTGTCTCTTTACAGAGGGCAAACTGATAACTGCAAACCTGGACCTGACTGACCACAGTACAATCTTTAGACGGGACGCCCACAGACTGTCTGATGTAGATTGCATGGTAAAAATATCAGCAGTGCTAATCGCTATCTAATTGGCTGGATTCTTGCATCTTCCATTAGATAGTGTGCACAGGCTTTTGGGTGAGAAATATGAGAAATGTCCAGGTTAAGAAATTACATTTGTACAAAGAAAACAAAACCTATTTTTAAAACTATTGTGACTTTTTGCATTGACATTTTTATTATAGTTAATAAAGCACATTTCCTCCTTCAAATTATCATTAAAGTGTTAGTTCACCAAAAAATGAAAATTCAGTCATAAATTACTCACCCTCATGTCGTTCCACACCCGTAAGAACTTCCTTCATCTTCGGAACACAAATTAAGATATTTTTGATAAAATCCAATGGCTCAGTGAGGCCTGCATTGCCAGCAAGATCATTAACACTTTCAGATGCCCAGAAAGCTACTAAAGACGTATTTAAAACAGTTCATGTGAGTACAGTGGTTCAACCTTAATGTTATGAAGCGACGAGAATACTTTTTGTGCGCCAAAAAAACAAAATAATACTTTATTCAACAATATCTAGTGATGGGCGATTTCAAAACACTGCTTCATGAAGCTTTACGAATCTTTTGTTTCGAATCAGTGGTTCGTAGCGCGTATCAAACTGCCAAAGTCACGCCCCCCAGTGGTGAACCATTGAAATTTCGAAACACTTATGACGTAACAAAGCCTCGTTTACTGAAATCACGTGACTTTGGCAGTTTGATACACGCTCCGAACCACTGATTCAAAACAAAAGTTTCCTAAAGCTTCGAAGCTTCATGAAGCAGTGTTTTGAAATCGCCCATCACTAGATATTGTTGAATAAAGTCATTATTTTGTTTTTTTTGGCGCACAAAAGTATTTTCGTCGCTTCATAACATTAAGGTTGAACCACTGTACTCACATGAACTGTTTTAAATATGTCTTTAGTAGCTTTCGGGGCATCTGAAAGTGTTAATGATCTTGCTGGCAATGCAAGCCTCACTGAGCCATCGGATTTTATGAAAAATATCTTAATTTGTGTTCTGGAGATGAACGAAGGTGTTACGGGTGTGGAACGACATGAGGGTGAGTAATTAATGACAGAATTTTCATTTTTGTGAACTAACCCTTTAATGCAAAGCTAAAATAAAATAAAATAAAATAAAATAAAATAAAATAAAAAATAATGTATTTAATCTTAATTTTTCATAACCCTTTTTTCCTATTTTTATTTTGGGGTGACTATCGTAAGATTCACCCTTTTATAAGTACTCTAAATGAACATGCTGAGAGTGTAGAAATTTATGAATGATGGCTGGTCCAATTTTGCGAAAATTTGCGGACTTTTCTGCCAAGTTCTGTGGGCACAGACTGCGTAAGGGCCTGCTATTGAGGAATTACCATTCACTGGACCTTACCCTCGGTAGAGGTAAACTATTCCTAATAAGTCACATATAATGGAGCCATTCCAAGACTATGCCATATTTTATTATTCAGACACCATGCAGTTTAATAGACACCCTCTGAAGAGCTGCATGCCAGCACTGTCTGTTTGTCTGTCAGCATAAATGTCTTCAGGAAATAAATGAAAGATGGCAAACATGAACATGGGCGTACAGTCTTCAGGGCATTCATCAAAGCTTGTCCAGCATGATTTCCTGAATAGCAGTGGACACAACATTCAGGCTTGGACTTTTGACTTCTGGTTTGGCAGAAAAGGGCTCAATTTTATGGCTGTATATGTGCAAATCAGCATAGTTCATTTCTAAAACGCTGTGACAACACAGCACAACCCAAACCATTTTATGTCTCTGCTACAGACACACACAGACATTATTTCTTCTTACACAAGACATACTTGTATATATAATAAAAAGGTGTATAATTCAATAAGCTCACAGGTTGGTAGAAGTTCAAAAAAGTTCATGTCAAAGGATATGCTACTTAAATGTTAGTATGCAAAATATGAGTTGAAAATGAGATTATGTTCAAAGCTGATTAGCTTCTGCCATTTCCTTTTAGATGCAGTGTAAAGTTCAAGTCTGAACAAAGCTGGATTTTGTGAATGAGTTTCTGAAACTGATTTTTTTGAAACTATAACTTCAGAAATAAGCAGAACTGTCAACAAATTATAAGATAATCGTAAGTATCAAGTAGCCATTTTAGCTAAGCTAGCAGGCTAAACAGCTAATGGCATGCCCAAAAGAATGATGTACACATCATCTACAATGAATAAAAATAACTATACAAGATCACCCGAAGACCGTAGTTGGAGTCAAGACCGCACCCTCCAAGATCCAGACCAAGACTATATCCCTCAAGGCCCAGATCCAGACCAAAACTTTACTGAAAAGGTGAGCTAATCCATAGTTCCAATTAGATTTGACACACTAACTTGACTGTAGCATATCAGTACCATAATTTCTGAATATAAACCAGAATTTCCTTTTCATATGACAATCACTAATTCCACATATTTTGCTAGATTTTCAAAGACACTGTATCCTCTTAAAGTGCTGAATTTTGTAGATAAACACACCACAAAAAAACAAAAATAATAAAATAAAAAAAAAAATCATATTAGGACATGCATTCCAACACGCAAAATCCTGGCAGCGTTCCTTACCAAATGCCTACAATTTAGAGGAAAGAGGTGATTGAGGTGTTCGCATATTTGGCAGCTGCAGATCCAGTTCTTGCAAAGTTCATCTTTCAGAATCTTTTAGCATAAAATTGCTGCTAAATTTGAGGCACACATTCCTTAATAAATTTGATTAGGGGTTGCGGTTTTCCCTGGAAATACACATTTGATGCAAGCAACACGAGTCAAAATCTATCAATCAGTTCATTTAGAAGACTAAAGGAGAAAAAGCCACAAGAGAGAAGATGAATCCTCCACATTAGGAGAAAAAGAACAACTTCTTCCCTTTTCAGTCACTTTTTCACTTTTCCATAAAATAAATACACAAAACGAATACTTTTTACATCTGTTGTAACTAAAAGTTCAAACAGACTGCTAATCCCCAGTAACTCGACTCAGATTTCTCAAGCAGGCAGTACATACTTCACTACATACTTCATACCGCTGGCAATGAGGGTTCTCACATCATAGACATCACCCTTCACTACCTCACTACACTGACCATGAAGGGGAATGCATTATATTTGAGAGCTATTCATAAGTCCATACGGGCTAAAATAGCTGTATACTAATAATTTCTATGACTGATCTTTATTTACTACTTCATTACACAGATATAAGGCCACAATTCATGACTCCAAGCTCTGACCATCACCATCTGGCCTGCGTGTCCGTCCACCCTTAAGAAAGCATTGCGTCAGCTGAAGGGGGAAGCCCCGGTCTGCACGTCAGAGCTGGGACAACCTCTCCCGTTCACACCCCAACAATCACAGACAAAACAACAATGTCAGAGTGGGTGTGTGTGGCTGAGAGTGAGCATTGCATTGTATAACCACCTGATTGACAGATAAAGGAAGGTGCTTTTAGTGTAATTATTAAGGTGGCGACAAGTATAACCATATTCTGAAAAGCTTTGGAAATCACAGGGGTCCCACAAAGGTTCTTTTTAAGCAGAGCCTTGCATTAGGTAAGTGATAATTAGCTGTTTGGATGGACAGCAATGCACCTCCTGTCGTTTCACTGTAGGATAAAGGGAGGCTTTTCCTTTCATGTAGTCATTTGTGCCACACATTTAAAAGCACATTTGCTTTTTAAAGTCCCCTCAGGTTATGTTTCCCTCAATAAACGGATTACAGAAAAATGCATAACATCTGTAACTGTCCTGACCGGACTTATAAAACTTTTAGTCTGTCTATTTGTCTGTCTGTCTGTCTATCAACTGTCATTCCCTCAGAGTAATGCAAAGTTTGATTAGTCTGAAAATGTCATGTCTAATTTAACCAAAAAAACAAAAAACAAAAAAAAAAAACTGATTTTGCTAGATTTGATCCATCTATCTAAAAGATGATGATCTTGATGGTATGATGGGATGGTATCATCATAATGTAACACATTGGCAATATAAAGCGCTTATATATATATATATATATACTTTTTCACTATTTGTTTCTTTCATCATATTAGTGGATGAAATGAAAGTGTCATTACCTGTGTCTGCTTGCTGCCCTCGCCCCGTTTAAAGGCTGAGTCTGAGTCTGGGTCCCTGCGTACAGGTTATACCGCTGAGGATACGACGCGCTCCAAACATCTCCAGAAAAAACCAACACCAGCATCGATATCAAAAGAACTGCTCCATCCATCACAGCGCACGTCGGTCTGTAACAATGTCTAACACTATATAACTAACGAATTCTCTCTAATTAACTTTTATGTCACCAAAAATAGCGTTTTCGCGGTGTCTAGAGGAGCTTCTTTACACTCCCAGAAGTTCGTACTATCGATCCATTACGCGCGTCTTGAGCGCTGCTTCCAGAAGTGTCGGATAAATCTCTCAAATCGACGCGTAACGGCGCTTTCCCTCCTTTCGCGCTGATAAAACAACCTAAACTCCCTCTATCCTTCTTTTGAATGGTTTGTAATATTTGTCGGTACATCCAAACAAAGCAATCCGGAGGCTTCCTGAAATCTGGAGGAGTTTTCTTGGAAAGGAGATGCAGTGAGTTTGGATTGAGGGGAGCCAGTGCGCTCTGACGCACTCCAACGTCCCCAATACACACACACACTCTCTCTCTCAACATTTCCCTCCCCTCTAGAAACCCTCCCTCCAGTGCACTGATGACAGAATCACAGCAAACTATGCTTAAAAAACCAACAGGACCACGTGTGTGAATACTGGGTGATTATGAAATCTCAGTGACATACATTGGTGAACAGCAGTGATTGAAACCATATGGCCTCTTGATAGAATGGCTGATGTCCCACATCTGATCTTTATTGTGGTTACCTTAGGTGAAGAGAGCAGCTTTTGTACTTATGAGAGCCCACTTCAGAAAGTTTAACTCTTTTGTGCAGTTTGTTCTAGTAATAATTCTTAGTTTTATTGAAGTTCGGTTAGATTACATGAGTGAATCCCACAAAATCTGTCAAGATCAATACCAGGTGATATTTCACCCAAAAGTTAAAAGAAAGAAAAATAAGAAATTATATTTTCATTCAGTATTTAGTGTATTTTATTTATGTTTTTAAGTAAGCAATAAGGTACGAGAGTCCGCTTCGCGTCGTGCCTAACAACGCCCTTCAGCCGTAACTTATTCACGATACAGCACAGCCTCTCGTACCTTATTGCTTTTATAAAACGGTTACCACACAATACAAATATTAAAGCCAAAAATATGTATCAATGCAACTTTCATGAAGTAAACTTTGACTAAAAGCCTTCCTTCCGCCGGAAAAAATAGTCCCTTACCGTGAACAGCAACAGAAGTTACATTATTACGCCATTAGATTGTCACAAAGACTGTCTTTATGAGTGTGTCAGTCAGTAGCGAAGACTTTTACATCCTTATATTGAATTGTTGTGAACACGGAACAAGACACAACTAACAAATGCTTTGACTAGCGCCGTCAGTCATGGGAAAACCCCTTAACTGTTAAAAGGACAAGATATTGCAGCGGACATTTAAACATATTTTTTATTATGATCATAGGACTGACCTGAAGGAAAATGCTAAATCTGAATGCAGGTAATAAACTCGCTCACTCGATCTCTTTCTCACAATACTCTTCTACATAATACAGTAAGCTTCAATGAACAATATCAATTGACAACAAACAGTTTACGTTGTTAAGAGTGGTTGCTAAGGGTGTTGTGTAGTGATTCACAGAACCGTTGGGTGAAGCGGTCATAGCCGTGTTTTATCGTGAATAAAACAGCTATTGACCAATCAGAATCAAGGACAGGAACTAACCGTTTTATAATATAATTTAATTATATTTCAGTGACCATTAAGATTTTTTTTTCAATAACAATATTTTCATGACAATTAAGCACTTTCTCATTACTATAAAACATTTAAATGGTAAACTATTTATATGTCATGTTGGTATTGTTGTACTGTAATTTATGCTGATTAAAAATGAGTAAAATATTGAATTACACTAATAAGGAATGCTACTGAGAATCATGGGTATTACAAAAAAAACAACATTAAACAATGAGAATTTGTGGAAAAAAATAGTCATGAAAATATATATTACAATATTGCTACGAAAAACAAAAAACACTATTTTCTTAGACTTAAATATTATGTATTTTTTGTAGCGTGAAATATTAACAAGAAATTAGATTCTTCCATTTGCTCTCTAAGTTTTAAGAAAGACTATGTGGAAAAGTGGTGCTTTTATTTATTTATTTTTTTAAACCTATTTTACCCCCCTTTTTTGTCTTATCTGTAATGTTTATGCAGATTAGAGGATTTGCATAGACAAATCAAAAATAGTTCTCATTTGCCGTAAATGTCAGCCAACTGTGTGCTATTTTAAAAAATGTTAATGGCCTCTATTTTAAAACAGATATCAGATGAATGTTTAAAGAATGTTTCTCACTGGTTTATCTCTGAAAGATCTATATTTTCCACTCCTTTGAAGCCCTACATCTGTGAAAAACTATTTGTTACACTTTCCAAAAGTGGGATGGCTTTGGGGCAAAAAAAGCGAGAGAAAATAGCAAAGCAGCCTGCTGTTCTTCAATAGAGGAATGTAAACCAAACATCTGTGGTTTTGTAGACAATGGTAAACTGCATTAAAAAGGATGAAACTGAATATACCCACACAGAGGAGTGAACTGTAACGTCTGTAACCGTATGTGTGAAAAAAAAAGACATACAGACAGAGGAAAGGGGCAGCGCAGCAGGCCGTACGCAGAGCTTTTCTGCTGTCACTCACAGATTGTGCAGACAGTATAAGGCGGAGATGTGAAGCATTTCAGTAATGCTCTCTGTTCCGCCACAACCACCTGTAACGGTGCCCTGGTTTGACCTCAGGCACCAAACAGACCCCCGACTCGTCTAATTTACCACCTCCCAGTTCAGTCATGCATGTTCAGGCATGCAGTGCTAATACATCTAGACTTATTAGATAAATAAATGAAGTTTAAAATGCATTTAGGAAATCCTAACTGTCTTTGTACCAGCGTTACATCTGCTTCAGCATGAATCCACAGTCAGTCTTTTGTGCTCATCTGTCAGAATAATTCGACATGCTTTTCACCAATAAAAAAAAAAAAAAAGAGCCCTGCCTCAGGCTGGGTAGCGGCAGCGTGGCAAAGGGTCATTGAAGTGTCAATAAGGAAAGGCTCAGCTGATGATACAGCCGGTTAAACTTAGTCAGGGAGCCCTGGTGAGCGAGAGATGCTGTGTGGTGGCAGCTCAGAGTTAAACACTGTAATCATTAAACAGAAACACATGTTTCTTAAAGGGCAAAATTATACTTGCTGAGCTCTTTTATTTTTCCAATAAAAGTATACAATTGCGTGGCTTTTCAATTAAAAAATAAATACCTTGATCCAAAAGATCACTACCTCCAGCAGCACTACTGAAATTTATAATGTCAATTAAAATATTCTTATGCAAATAAAATAAAATTACATGTATAACATGTAATAAATAAATAAATATATAATAGTATATAACTTTAAAATGCAAGTACAAATATATTCAATTTAAATGAAAATTAAATCTAAATAAAATTATATTATACATAATTATTAAATTTATATGCATAAATGTGTAATAATACTAATAATGCTACTAATAATAATGGTAAATATTATTATTTCCCACTATATATATATATATATATATATATATACATACATACATAAATATATATAGTTATGTGAAAAAGTTAGGACACCCTTTTGAATTCCATGTTTTTCCATATCAGGACATCATAAAAAATCATCTGGTCCTTGGCAGGTCCTAAAATTTGGAAAATAAAACCTCAGATGAACAACAGCACATGACATATCACACCGTATCATTAAAAGGGAAAAATCCATGTAGGGCCCTATTTCAACGATCTAAGCACATGGTCTAAAGTGCATGGCGCAGATGCACTTAGGACGTGTCCGCATGGTCTAAAAGTGTTGTCCCTATTCTCTTAATGAATAATGGTTGTGTTTTGGGCATAACGTGCAATAAACCAATCAGAGTCTCATCTCCCATTCCCTTTAAAAGCCAGTTGCACTCGCGCCATTGCGGATTCGCTAAAAAAAAAAAAAAACGACCCTATAGGACGTTTTTCAAGCACATTATTACGACCTATATTTACGTTTTAAAGTCATGCGCCCTCTAGCTGGCGTAAAAATAATGACAGTGTCGTGTTACGTCTGTCGCCATGAACTGACGTATGACTGTCGTTACCAATCAAAATGCGTGTTCATTTAAATGCAATGTGTGGACTTTTTACACCATTTGTCCTATTTCCATTTAGCAAAACTCATTTTTTTTATTAACAACTACAACCACCCCACCCCTAAACCTACCCTTAGTGATTTATAGTACATATACACTTTATGAGCACATGCGTTCCCTGGGATCGAACACACGATTGCATGATCGCATATATTGCAATGCTCTGCCAATCGAGCTACACAAAACCGAAATATGCCGCAGATAAAAGGGAACAATGCATTAAAATGAAAGTGTCCTGTTGTCGATAGGGGCGCAACTTTAGCAAATGCTCCTATGGGTCGTATTTCAGGGAAGTAACAAACGACCTATATAGGCGTATTGGTTGGAGAACATGTTGCGGAATTTGCAAGCGGAAAAACTGAACGCTTCTCTAGCGAGGAAACGGACCTGCTTGTGCGCGAAGTTAAAGCGTGAGCAGACAATTTACGGGAGAAGCCGGATTCCACCAAAGCATTTTTATCTTTATGTACACAATAATAATCTTTTACATTGTAATCCTTTTATTTTTAATATTTGGCATGTTTGTGTGTGTAATAAGCAGAGTGTACACGCGTTGTGCACCTGCATATAGGCGCATATTACTAACACGCTCTTTAAATAACAAAACAAATATTGCGCCATTGACTTTAGACCAGGTTTCAGTTGGTCAATGGCGCAGTCTATTTCAGTTGCCTCAAAATAGCAACGCGTCAACAATGCACCTGAACACACCTCACTTTGAACAGACAAGACCAAAGTGGAGATGTTTGGCCATAATGCACAGCGCCAAGTTTGGTGAAAACTAAACACAGCATATCAGCACAAACAGCTCATACCAAAAGTCAAGCATGCTGGTGGAGGGGTGATGATTTGGGGCTTGTTTTGTAGCCACAGGTCCTTGGCATCTCACAGTCTTTGAGTCGACCATGATCTCCTCTGTATACCAAAGTATTCTAGAGTTAAATGTGGCCAAAATTGGGAAATGCAACTGGACAATGATCTGAAGATCACCAGCAAATCTACAACAGAATGGCTGAAAAAGAAAAGAATAAAGGTGTTGCAATGGCCTAGTCAAGTCCAGACCTCATCCTGACTGAAAAGCTGTGGCGAGACCTGTGCATAGACAAATGCTCACAAACCTCAATAAACTGGAGCAATGTTGTAAAGAAGAGCAGGCCAAAATTCCTCCAGAACAATGTGAGAGACTGATAAAGTCATACAGAAAATTATTACTTCAAGTTATTGCTACTAAAAGCAGATCTATAAGCAACTGAATCATAGAGTGTGCTTAGTTTGTCACCCATGGCTTTTCCATCTTGGCTTTATTTTTGTTAAATAAATAACGACACGGTGTGATATGTCATGTGCTGTTATTCATCTGAGGTTTTATTTTCCAAATTTTAAGACCTACCAAGGACCAGATGATTTTTTATTATTTCCTGATATGGAAAACCATGGAATTCAATAGGATGTCCTAACTTTTTCACATGACTGTGTGTAGTTTAGTATAACAATAATAAAATGATCATATATATATATAAAATAATAATAAATAAAATGGATCATTTAAATGATTATAAATTATATAATTTTCATTTTATATATTCTATATATAAGTTAGGATGCCTTTAATTTGGTTTATATTTTATATTTAAGTGCTAGGAACTAGTTGAGGTTAAACATATATCAAAGTCCCTTTAAGACAAGTCATTTCACTCAGCGGCCATCTTTGAAACGCCTCTCGGGCATGCAAGTGCAGCTCCTGTCTCTTTGAATGGGGAAACATCAAATTCTCCAAAGCTGTTTGCCAAGCTTTCGATTAAATTTCATATTTGAAATCACCCATGAAATCTGACAACTGTTTCATACATTTTGTTTCTAAATGCTCGAATCATGACAAAAAAAAAAAAAAATGGTATTTTCCAGGTTGGATCAAGCTCATGCATGTGCAATCCTAAATGCACGTCTCTTGTGTCTCATTTCGGAGGCGCACGTCTGATTGTTTCTATAGGAACCGGAACTTCTAACGACCGCTGCAGTGACACGATGACTTTACCAATCGGCGATTGGCTCTTATTTAGAAGGCGGGACTTATTCCGCCATATTGCGCGTTGCACTTTCTCCCATTCATAATAGCTAATACGAGTGACACGTCTTGTGTTATTCTATAGTCTTTGACATATATTTAATCACATTGGATACCAGTAGTTTAGTATAAAACCATGTGCTGTAGACATTAGTCAGGGTAGTATTATTAATATTCATACAAATATTTTTATGGATTCTACTGTTGTTTAACAACATGCCAATTGTTCAGCTGACAAAACATCTTTCTAAAAACTTTCAGTAGCCTAGACAAAAACCTTCATTAGATGTGCTTTAGGAACTTTAAACAGTGCATGTGGCAATATGGCGTCAACCCTGACTAAAAGTTACAAACAACCTGCCAGTTACACCAGTTATTGATTGCACTTTAAGTTAAGTACCACCAAAAACCTCAAGTATGCCCGTAATTGGTAAGAATTCATAGAACTTTTAGTCTATGGTGTAACGATCAAACTGCGTCACACCAAAACACTTGACCAAAACATTTTTGAGAGCAACCAGCTGTGCTAGACGACCAGGAACATGTGGAAAATGATCGCTGCCCTACACTTACAGTCACATCAACAGCTGTGTTTATAGTGTAATTAGGGGGTCTCCCTCCACCATCATCCCCTGCACCCTACCATTCCTTCTGTTTCCCCCAGTCCTTAACCGCTGTGGGCTATTCATCTGGCTGCTGCCTCTGGTCTCCTCTACAGCCAGTCACCGCACAACCCAGCATCGGTTGATACACTAAACCACAGATGGGGACGAGTGCCTGCTGTACTGTAATCGCTATCACATAAGATTCTCAGTTCTGCTATTTGAATCAGAAAATAACTGGCTACTGCTGGAGCAATGGCCTCAGTGCACTGCTGAGTATTGAACAGTGATGCTTATTCAGACAATGTGAGAGCAAAGGCTCTTACACGCCACAAAATAAATGCAAAAGAGACTTTTAAAACAGCACTAGAAGCACATGGCTACCTAATAGTGTGCTCACCTCTACATTTTGGGTTCCACTGTTCCAAATAAGGGGGTATCTCTGTGGTCCAAAAGAGGGGTCATGGAGGGCCAAAAAAGATCCGTCACTTTTCTGATGCTTCTCATACATTTGCTGAAGAGAAATATAAATAGACACAAATTAAACTGTTGTTGACACTACTGTTCAAAACTTTGAGCTCTGTAAGATGTTTTTTTTTTTCACCAATCTCTCTGCATATTTTACATTTTAAAAAAGCTAAAAATACTGGCAACTCTTCTTAAACTATATGTAAAGGATTTGAGATTTGCATTAAATCTGTTCCTCTATATTATAATGGCTCGAATATTATTGAAATATCTCAAAATTTATTTAATCTAGCCAGACAATCCATCATTTTTTATTTATCAGAATAAGATGGTGTAAAATGGTTATGGTGTAAAATCACCATAAACTACAGTATGTCACGAACACTGAGTTCCTTTTCACACCCTTATGAATCATCCATCACCCTGAAAAGTATTACACAGAATTATTTCCAAGAATTTTAATATGCAGAAGTGTGTATGGAAACTGTATCCTGTGTATGTGGGGTTGCCACACCACAAAATCACCACAGCAACAACCCACAAGGAAAATCGTAAAAGCGAAAATACAAAACAGATCATTAGTGTAAAATAATGCCAATGAGCTTTTTTTTCCTCCTTAGACAAGTAAAACCAAATGACTGTACTTCCTCAGGACTTCCTAGAAAATATAGATAAGCTTACAGTGCAAAACAGTGCAGATTCTCCCTTCTGGGGTTCTGCTTTATCTCAGTTTATTGCACACACACACAACCTGTACATCAGAGTGCATATATACTATATGGCCAAAAGTATGTGCTGTAGATAATAATAATCTTTATTTTATATAATGCCTTTAAAAGAACCTGCTCAAAGAGCTTTACATAGAAAAAACAGCCTTTGCAATACAAACAATTAAAACACACACACCTGCAAAAAAATTAAAAATACATACATGTACTAAATGTACTCTAAATCAACTAAAAGCCAACCTTAAAAAATAAGTTTTTTAGGTAAGGCTAAGGGTGTGATCATACTTGTAGTTCGATTCTCTTGGTTCTTTTGTTCATGGACCAAAAATCAAATGATACATAAATTCTTAGTGTTAACATTAGCGTTCATCACTTTTAACACTGAACCTAAATATGTAAAACAGATTTTATGACGTATATATTTTGTGATAGAACATACCAAACATCCAAAACAAATTCTGTGTGCTGGGCTAAAAGCGTTTGTTGTATGTGTGCACATATGGTGGTATTTTGACCAGCTGAGAACTCATATTTCAGGGTGTGTTCACACTTGTAGTTTGGTTCTCTTGGTTCTTTTGGTCTGGACCAAAAAAGAAAATGATACATTTAGTCTTGGTTCACTAAGTGTTCACACTGGCATTTTTAACACTGAACCTAAAGTGTGCTGGGCTAAATGCACTCACTGTATGATGGAGCTGAGAACTTGTGAAGAGCTTATAAAATGTGTAAAGGAGTCAAAACAACGGCAGGAATCCCTCCGTCACACACACAAACAAAGATCCGCTGTGAGGAGACGTGGTTCTGATTCCTGTACCGAAATGTGATGGGCAACATTGAGACTATGACGAGGAAAAAGAGGTATGCTTGAGCATTCTGTCCTTTTTAGGGTCACATCTTTTGACATCATGTCCTGTATTTGGTTTGTTTACATATCTTTGGTCCATGCGTTCATATTTCAGTCAAACCGCAAAAGAGTTCATATTGAAAGTGGACCGAGACCCACCTTTTCAGGGGTCTCAGTCCACTGGTTTGGTGCACACCAGGGTTCGGATGGCAGCGTTCACACTTATTCAAATGAACCGCACAAACAGAGCAATCGCACCAGGGTTCATTTTAATCAAACCAAACCTGCCAAGTGTGAACACACCCTCAGTCAAACTGAACTAGAGTTCATTTGGAAGCGAAAATTTAGTTGAACCACAAAAGAGTTCATTTAAAAGTGGACCGAGACCCACCTTTTCAGGGGTCTCGATCCACTTGTTTGGTGTGCACCAGGGTTCAGATGGCAGCTTTCATTATTCAAATGAATCGCACTAACAGTGCAATCGCACCAGGGTTCGTTTTAATCAAACCAAACCTGCCAAGTGTGAACACACCTTCAGTCAAACTGAACTAGAGTTCGTTTGGAAGCGAAAATTTTGTTGAACTGCAAAATAGTTCATTTGATAGTGGACCGAGACCCACCTTTTCAGGGGTCTTGATCCACTTGTTTGGTGCGTACCAGGGTTCGAATGGCAGCGTTCATTATTCAAATGAACCGCACTAACAGAGCAATCACACCAGAGTTCGTTTTAATCAAACCAAACCTGCCAAGTGTGAACACACCTTCAGTCAAACTGCACTAGAGTTCGTTTGGAAGCGAAAATTTGGGTCTTGTTCCGCTTGTTCAACACTCATTCAAATTAACAGCATTAACAGACCAATCGCACCAGAGTTTGTTTTAATCGAACCAAACCTGCCAGGTGAATACACCCTTAAAAACATTAATTGCCTCACAATTCCACAACTTAGGGGCATAAGTTGAAAAAGCCCATGGAGTGTAAATGTGTTGGATGGTCATGATAGAAGGAGCAAAGATTATGCATGTTAAAAGATAGGATATCTGAATGCCAAAACTACATGTGCTTGTTGAACATTTAATTATGAGCATTAATAGGCAGTCAGTCCTCCCTAACAGTTTCCACCCATCTAGGTTTTCCGCTAGATGTTGGAACATGTCTGTGGATATTTGCTCCTATTCAATGTGTAATTTCTTCCATAAAATCACCAGTATTTTAACAGTATTTTAATACAGACAGTATTTTAACTTTTTCAAAATGACATACTTTACATTTGCCTGCCCAAATACCTTCTGTTAATTCACTCTTCATTTACAAGCTACATATTTTTTGCATCCTTTTGAATAACACTTTGATCAGATACTTCTTTCCAAATTCCTACAACAGCAAAACACAGAATAAAAGATCCCAAAACAGCAGCGTCAACAAGTCACACTCAGTGTGGACTGGAGTTTAGAGCCACACAAAAATATGTTCGAGAGCAGCTGGGAATGCTACAGAAGGTTCAGATTTAGGCTGTGTTTTTAGTATACAGACAGCATGAGATTTGCAAACAGTTAACCATGTGCTCGCTTGCTCTTTCAAATCTCTCTGTAATTCAGCTTGTGCATTTGTGAAAGTATAATGAAGGCCCACCCATGCATTGCAATTAAAGCTAACCATTGTTTTATAGCTGCGCCTCTAGGATCAGGCCACACATTTAACAGTGTGTGTCACTTCCACATGGGCTGTGCCCAGGTAAATAAAAGACTAAATGCTTGGAAACTGATTATAGAGCACAAATTACAGACAATAAGCACTGCAGTAGCCAAGACATACTGTGGATCCCAGAGGAAAATGGGTTTTATTCAAGCATCGACATTGTCTCAGATGTAGCTCCTAAAATGGAGACATAAATATAGATACAAAAGAGGCAGTTGTTGACATACAGTAAGATTATAGAGCTACAAAGTTTAAGTGGATAACATAGTCCACATATTTTATTTTATTTTTTATTTTTGGAAGAATTGGTTTATATTGAAATATCTCTGACTTTTGATTTCTTTTGATTTTGTGGTGAATTCTGAGTTGGACATGTTTTCGTGTATATATATATAGGCTATCCCATCTGGTCCGAGCCAACAGAAGGTCTACTGTGGCGCAAGTCACACAAAATTTTAATGCTGTTTTATTACCAAAGTTTGGGAGGAGCACTTTCAAATGATCTATCCAATCATCACGTCATTCCAACCAGCAGAAAGCAATCAGTAATCAACATGTCTACCCAATCAGCATAAGTGGAGGACTACATAAATATGCAGTCAACTCACCTATGTTCCTCAACAGTTTTTCAGCATCTCTCCACCACCTTGTCTCCTTACACTTGCCTGGTTACCTTCCTAACCAGAATACGCGGGGAGTACTCTGGGTTTATATACCAAATACTGAGCTCAGAGGCCTCTCCTCGGACAGCACGCCAAATACGCATACCATTAACTTATCTGACTTATTTGTAAGTGTGAACTTGTGAAATGATAGTTATGGAAGGAATGTGTCACAACACACAGTGCATCACACTCTGCTGCATATGGAGCCGCAGACCAATCAGAGAGCCTATGATGACCCCTGTTCATCGAAAGCACCTACAATGGGCAGGCAAGCATCGGAATTGGACCTTGGAGCAGTGGAAGAAGGTTGTCTGGTCTGTTGTTTTTTTTTTACATCACTTGGACAGCCGTGTACATGTGCGCAGTTTAACTGGAGAAGTGATGGCACCAGGATGCACCATAGGATGATGACAAGCCGGTGGAGGGAGTTTGATGCTGTGGACAATGTTCTGCTGGAAACCCTTGGTCCGGTCATTCATATGGATGTAAATTTTAAATGTGCCACCTACCTAAACATTGTTGGAAATCAGGTTTACCCCTTCATGACAATGGTGTTCCTTTGTGGAAGTGGCCTCTTTCAAAAGGATAAAGCACCCTGCCACACTGCACACATTGTTCAGGAATGGTTTGAGGAACATGATGAAGAGTTCAAGGTGTAGCTCTGGCCTCCAAATTCCCCAGATCTCAATCTAAATGAGCATCTGTGGGATGTGCTGGAACAGCAAGTTCAAGTTTGGCTCCACCAACGTCTTGGTGCCAGATACCACAGGAAATCTTCAGGGATCTTGTAGAGTCCATGCCTCAATGGGTCAGCACTGTTTAGGCAGCAAGTGGAGGACCAACAGCATATAAGGCAGGTGGTCATAATGTTTTGGCTAATCGGTTTATAGCCTACATACATTCTCGGAAAAACAAATGATCATAGATCTCATTCGCGATATTTGTCTAGCCAACAGCAAAATACTCCACAAAGGCGTAAGACACTATGTTCAGGCTGCAGGCAAATTTAATTTTTCTCAAATGAGATCTTTTTAGGCAGACTGTCCGCACTATTAATTGCAACTTAAAGCTGCAGTCCATAAGTTTTGCCTCTTTGTCGCCATCTCCGTTTGAAACCTGCAATTGCAGTTAGTTGCGGAATTATTATTTTACGTGGGTTGTGCATTGGCACGGCTCCTCAGCGCGGATGAATCTAATGTTTTGAGGAGTAGGTCGTCAGTCACCGCATCGATGTGGATACTGTACTTCAGAATTACAGATTGTACGTCTTGGAAGTAGGACCAAAATAATAAGTTTCACCAGAAAATGTCATCTGAACAAGTAAGTAACATGTCTGCCACTTTTGTTCTGACCAACTAAAAAAAACAAGAGTTCTACAATAAATCTAATGGTGATTAAATCTAACGATCACAAAGTTAGCTCATATCGTGCAAATTATTATTATTGTTATACTTTGTTCTCAAATTGTTAATGTTATTAACATCAACATTGTGTGCCTACGTGTATTTAGTTTGTATTAGCGTTATCTAATTAGCATTATCTACCCAATAAACCATTAAAATGTCTTACCTGTCCAGCAGAAAAAAGCAATCTCTGCGATCTCGCCACCTTTCAAAAGCCCTGACGAATTTTTATTCTCATTTTCACATGGGCATGGTCGCATTCCCTTTTTTGCTGTTAGCCACTCCGCAGTCCGAAGTCTTTTTTACTACTGGTGATTCGACACAAAAGATTCATTACGCTCCGAAGCTTAATGAAGCAGTGTTTTGAAATCGGCCATCACTATATAAGTCGTTATTTTGTTTTTTTGCCGCACCAAAAATATTCTCGTTGCTTTATAATATTAATATTGAACCACTGTACTCACATGAACTGATTTAAATATGTTTTTAGTACATTAATGGATCTTGAGAGAGGAAAAGTAATTGCTGGCTATGCAGGCCTCACTGAGCCATCGAATTTCAACAAAAATATCTTAATTTGTGTTCTGAAGATGAACGAAGGTCTTACGGGTGTGGAACGGCATGAGGGTGAGTAATAAATGACATTATTTTTGGGTGAACTAACCCTTTAATTATTACAGCTGCTGTAAAAGAGTCTTCAAATGATCCGTCACCTGCAGCGTCCGGGACTCCTTCTTTTCTGTATACAGTAACAGACGTGACGTAACGACGCAAAGGCAAACTCGTATTTCCCACGGAAACCTACCAGTACTACTCATATTAAAAAACATTATTACAAGCTTACCGTTGTGAATCGGGCTAAGGTAAGAAGATAGTAACACTGGCTGTTATTTACTTGCTCAATAATTGTTTTTGGATCATTTTTAACCCAAACAAGTTACAGACTGCAGCTTTAAGTGATAAAATAAGATTTATGTGTTCGGACATAATCAACCTATCTGTATGGGTTGCTTTGGTAATGATGTAGGCATACCCAAGTGTGTGTAAGGCTTTCAAAATGGATGCAGGAAAAATGGAGGTGAATCATCTTGCTCTCTAAATAAGTGCCCTGTCAAATCGCGGTGCAGAACTCTTCCGTTGCACAAGAAAAACTCTGACTGGTATATATATCGGGATGTTTCCGTGTTCTGTAGGCTGTATGAATACTTCCGGCATTTCCGTCACCAGTTTTGACATTATCATTGTGTGTCGTGGTAAGAGTGACGCAAAAGACAATTTGAGCAGCCAAAGCATCCAGACTGAGACGCATCTTTAAAAATCTGATTGGTATGTCAGCGATTGGAATTGGAAAACAATCAGATTTTTGCTGCAAGTCTGAACATAGCCTTAAACTTATTGTAATTACCCCCCTCCCCCTCCCCTGTCTAGTCTAATACTAGTTCTGTGATGAAATCTAACAACATCAGCTTGAGTTGCCAAGAATTTTACGACTTCCAAATACAGGTTTGTGCCACACACAATACTTTGACCTGTGATTTTCCCAAAGACTTCCTTACTCCAATTACAGGGAAGTGTTTTTACCCTGAGGGCTCTGTGATAAAATCCATGGAGGACTGGACACCGTGACCTCACGGTCACAGGTCACATATGTGTCAGACTTAGGGTGAACAGCTCAAGTTTATAAGTTCCTTCAAAACTTCTCTACTTCATTATCACTATATGATACACGTTCACCTGATGCCAAAAATATTATGCTTAAAAATGTTCATTTTCATTTTTTTTTAAATCCCACCTATAAATCACTTTCCTTTCACTTTCCACATTCCTTGAAACTTACTTTTTCCAGGTATACAATAATCTTGACTATAATTAAACGCTGACAAACTGCATTTCCCTCAGAGTAGAAGCTCTGAGAGCAATTTGGTGCGTGTAACACAATCACAGGACTGGAAGATGCATGATTTGTGTGGCGATTATTCAGATACCGCATTCAGAAGTGTGTTATGTTCCAGTAATTATCATGTAGGTGTAAATATCATACTCTTGATGACCAACAGATGTCTTGAATTATAACGGAATGTTTTGGTCGATGGTATGGAAAATGGAAGCACTTTCATCGTTACTATTTTGCCACCAGACGTGTTGGCTATTATGTATACAGTATATGATGACCAAGGATATATTTTATGCCAAAAAAATATTTTTCTTTTGTGCAAGTGAACAAAAGTAGTTTTAAAATATAATTGTTTTGACGCACAAGTTAAGTTATAGCCTTATAATAAAACCACATGTTAACTGTGCAAATCATATTTAAAAACAAAGACGCACAAAAACTATAGCCTTTGATGTTGGTGCTGCAATCCTCATTTTCTAGTCTCCATTTTTATGAATTCCCAGTGACGCTACCTCTACTATGTCAACCGTGTAACCGAAGAGTAATGGGACCTCTGGTGCACGTTCCAAAAACCTAAAACAAATATAGTTAATCAATCCAATGTGACAAGCTAGACCTGATGCAAAATATTACCCTGTCTTATTATTCAACATTTCTTGAAGTCCATCCCATATTAGGGTTAACCCATTGTTGTTTTAGGCTTGCTGACAGCACATATGAATTTCAGTGGAGCGGCTTGCTGGGCTTAAATGATTGAACTTATACGTGCGTGTCATATTCAGTGGCGCATTGTAAGAAGTTATCAGTGGAAAACGTGTAAGCAGAGAGGGCAGAGGATTTATGGAGCTGTGATTTATAGGTCTCTCACCTGCTCCCTGTCACAAGCCTTCAGGGATATGGAGGTAGGTTAACAATGCAGAGGGAAAGGAAATTCATTACATTCTTCAACAAGTTACTCCCAATGGACTTTTGGAGAAAAAGGCTGAAACGTCCCGTTAAATGGCAAGGAATGTCCTCATTTCTCCTTTAGAGTCACTTTATACTAAACAGATCAGTGCAGTCCTATAATTGATTGGGTCACTTCACTTACTACATCTACAAATCTGACATGGAACAAGATAGCCTAGGTCTTAAATGACACTGATTTAACAAATGTATCTGTGAAAAAGCTAAAAGTGTGTTCTTAATTTCAACTGCCAGTACAATACATCAAAGAAACAAAGAGAAATGAAGCAAAAAGCCCGGAAAGTCACCATGTCTTCTGATATTTGAATGTTCAGCTCTCTGGATGTTTATTTTCCTGACTCTGATGGTCTGCCCAGCGGATTCAGTCAGTCAGTGTGGTTGTGAAGATGAGGAAATAGTCTTTGTTTCTGCTTACATGTTAAATTCAAAGGTAAAACTTTCAGTAAAGTTGGCTGACCTTCCTTCGTGTCGTAGAACTGTGGACTTACTGTATAAGTCATTCCCAGGAATGTGCAGTAAGAGAATTAAATAGAAAGTCATAGGTGCTGATTTGAGTTGTATTGTCTGAGAAGACCCATATCTAAGATTTTGTTTACTACTAAGTATAACTTTGCCGCTTCCTGTGTGTTTATACAGGCTCTGGGTCAGTTGCTGAACCAGTTGCTTCTGCAGGAGAATCATTACTCTTATACAGTACATTTAGGCCCTATTTACACCAGTGCATTTTCGTTTTAAAACGCATAACTTTTGCTACGGTTAAGCCTGTTGTTTACACTACTCCGGCCTTTTCGACCCTCGAAAACGGAGACTTTTGAAAACGCCCGTTTTAGTTTGAAAACGCCGGGGTTGCGTTTCAGTGTAAACGGATCAAAACAGAGACTTTTGAAAACGATGGCATGGCTGCCCATGTTCGCTCTGTGTATCCTTGACAACCGTGTAAACAATAACATGGAGACTGAACTGCAATCTTTGCTGGTTTTGTTGTTATTTTTAGCAGCCATTGTGCAGTTAAACTCTGCATTTTTTTAATATTGCAGCTACCTACATGCGCAAGAGGCAACTGTTTACACTTGTGCGCACATGCCCAGTGTCCGTTAACGGTCATGTGACGTGCGTTTTCAGCTGTGCAGTGTAGACGGAGATCGTTTCTGAAATGCTGTGGAAACACTAGTGTAGACGAGGATCGTTTTCATTTTAAAACGCCATTTAAAATGAAAACGCACTAGTGTAAATAGGGCCTAGGCTTTTTTAAAAATAAATAAATAAATAAATAAATAATAATACATTTTTATTACAGTGACAGTAAAGACATTTATAATGTTACAAAAGATTTCTATTTCAAATAAATGCTGTTCTTTTCAACTTTCCATTAAAAAAATTCTGGAAAAAAAATGTATCAAGTTTTCTACAAAAATATTAATCAACACAACTGTCTTTAGAATTAATAATAATAAGAAATGTTTCTTGAGCAGCAAATCAGCATCATGTGAAGGATCATGTGACACTCAAGACTTGAGTAATGATGCTGAAAAATCAGCTTTTCCATCAGAGGAATAAATTACATTTAAATTAAAATATAATTCAAATAGAAAACAGTTTGTAAACATATTTCACAATATTACTGTTTTTTCTGTATTTTGATCAAATAAATGCAGCCATGGTGTGACTTCTTTCAAAAACATAAAAAAAGATCTTACTGATCCCTAACTTTTGAACAATAGAGTATACAAAAAACTTTTTTGTTTACATGAAAATGTTTATTGTAATTTATGGATATATTTCTATCAAAGAGTAAACCAGATATTCAGAAATGTGCTCTGATCATATTTCATCACTTTTCTTTTTTGTGAGTAATATGCATCAAACAGTCAGAGAACAGACTGTGGGTGGTCTGTGATTGAAGCTGAGACTGTTTATTGCCAATAATATCAATAATTATGTAGATTTATAATTCAAGGACTTTGAGGTATTGCATCAGCTGATGTCCCAACAAAGGTGTATTAAACAAATGCATTATCATTCATTATCCACCTAATTCGATGGAATTCAAACACTCCATGACAGCATTAATTTCCATAAACAAACTCCTCTACCTCATCTGTTTGTTTTAGCAATATCAGGATAACATTATGACGATGTGACCTAGATCAAGATAAATATACAAGGGTACAAGCGCCTGGCCTTTCATGACTGACAGAGCATACCATGGCAAGTTTTAATAAAGGCTTTCTTTATATGCCCATTACAGAGGACCACAGCTGGAGTTCTGGAGGTAGTGCCGTTTTATTGGACATCTCTAAGCATGTTTCAACTCAGCAGCCCTGCTTCAACATGCTGCAGTTCACTAAAAAGACGCTGCTCTCATACAGCACAATTTTCTGCAGCGCATTATACCAGCAATCTGCTGTGTGGCTTGTTTTTATGACACACTTTAAGACGATTGCTTTGCAGTAGATGGCCCTCATACCTTTCTGGGTTTGTAGAGGCACAGTATGAGGAAAAGTAAATGAAAACACAGATTAATAACCCTCAAAACTAGAATGTATAGAGCAGCCCTAGATGTTTAACTTCAACACGCTAAAGTTTTTTGCCATGTCAGTGTACTGCATTTCAAAATCAAGCTGTCAAACATCTCGGATCTTGCATATCCAGGTCTTTTTTCTTTCTTTCTGTCTTTCTTTCTTTCTTTCTTTCACTCACTCACTTATCCCCCACACCATTACACCTCCACCAGCAGCGGGAACCGTTGATTCAAGGCAGGATGGATCCATGCTTTCATAGTGTTTACGCCAAATTGTGACCCTATCAGAATGCCACATCAGAAATCAAGACTCATCAGAACAGGCAACATTTTTCCAATCTTCTGTTGTCCAATCTTGGTGAGCCTGCATGAATTGTAGCCTCGGTTTCGTGTTCTTAGCTGACAGGAGTGGCACCCGCTGTGCTCTTCTGCTGCTGTAGCCCATCTGCTTCAAGGTTGGACATGTTGTGCATTCAAAGAAGCTCTTCTGCATACATCGGTTGTAACGAGTGGTTATTTGAGTTACTGTTTCCTTTCTATTAACTTGAACCAGTCTGGCCATTCTCCTCTGACCTCTGGCATCAACAAGGCACTTTTACCCACAGAACTGCTGCTCACAGGATTTTTTCTCTTTTTGGACCATTCTCTGCAAACCCTAGATATTGTTGTGTGTGAAAGTCCCAGTAGATTAGCAGTTTCTAAAATACTCAGACCAACCCGCCATGCCACTTTGAAAGCCACTTAAATCACCTTTATTCCCCATTCTGATGCTCAGTTTGAACTTGAACTTATTTTGTTTTATTCATTATACTATATTGCCAAAAGTATTGGGACATCACTGAATTCAGGTGTTCCAATCACTTCCATGGCCACAGGTGTATAAAATCAAGCACCTAGGCATGCAGACTGCTTCTACAAACATTTGTGAAAAAATGGGTTGCTCTCAGGAGCTCAGTGAATTCAAGCGTGGTACCGTGATAGGTTGCCACCTGTGCAATAAGTCCATTCGTGAAATGTCCTCACTACTAAATATTCCACGGTCAACTGTTAGTGGTATCATAAAGTGGAAGCAATTGGGAACAACAGCAACTCAGCCACGAAGTGGTATGCCACGTAAAATCACAGAGCAGGGCTAGTGCATGCTGAGGCACACAGTGCACAGAAGTTGCCAACTTTCTGCAGAGTCAATAGCTACAGACTCTTAATGCTTCAGCATACTTAGACATTTTGGACAATTTCATGCTCCCAACTTTGTGGGAACAATTTGGGGATGGCCCCTTCCTGTTCCAACACGACTGCACACCAGTGCACAAAGCAAGGTCCATAAAGACATAGATGAGCGAGTTTGGTGTGGAGGAACTTGACTGGCCTGCACAGAGTCCTGACCTCAACCCGATAGAACACCTTTGGGATGAATTAGAGCGGAGACTGTGAGCCAGGCCTTCTCATTAAAGTTCATGTGCACGTAAAGGCAGGCGTCCCAAAACTTTTGGCAATATAGTGTATATATATATATATATATATATATATATATATATAAAACGAATAAAAACAAAATAAAATTGAAATAAGTATTTAGACATCATGTTAGCATTTGTTAAACTGACTTAAATTTAAAAAAAATATGTATAAAAAATGTTTTAACTGTAAAACATTGAGAATTGATTGCCCAACTTTGCCCTTTGTTATAAATGCTTCTGCTGATTGTGCAATTGCCCTGCGTCAGCAGAATAAATATATTTTTAAATAATTGTATTTGGGTGAGAGATGACCTACAAACTGCTCCTTCAATCATGTGATTAATTACAGGATGTATTTCCAAGGTAATTGATATCTAGAGCAAACAAGCAAACACGGCGGCCATGGCCTGCAACCAGCACAGAATCAGAGCATGTTTCTTGGCCTGACTCAGCGGATCTGACAAAGATGAGAGGAGTATCTTACCCCAGCCCTGACATGGATACGGAATAAACAAAACAAGCACGTTCTCTGGTTTTTCACTACCCAGAGTACCCACAAACATGTAGTTCCTGTTGGTTGCCTGTACCCCAGAGGGGGTCCATGTCCTTACTGCAACTGTTGTGAAAATGAGAGTAGCAGACCCTCACTGTGTCCTCCAGGGAACTTTTTCATGTTGACCGCTCTGCTATTCAGCTCTGATCTGCTGCAACAGGAACATCTCTGGTGTTATTACAAATTCAGATGAAGCAAGAAAGCTCCAAAGAACTGTTTCTATTTGAGTCGCCTCAGCCATGTCTGTGAACTATGCCATCCGTCAATCTCAGATTCTATTGCAACCACCTGGTTTGCAAGTGGAGTGAATTATGATTTTCTAGACTATCACAAATTTTCCCATGGTATTTGAAAGCAACAGGCAAACAAGTGCTCCCAATGGATTGTGCCTCAATTAAACTAAAATATAGCCACCATGAGAAGTTCCACTTGATTTTTTTTTGGGGAGTTTATGATGACTTTCACTCACTAAAAATGTTATTGCCTGTTCTGCTCTTTTGGTTACTGCAAATACTATTAGTTTGGTTTTGACGTGCTATATTCATACCCACATGGTATATGAACAAATTAATGAGGTTTTAACATGGAAAAACACAACACATGCTTAGATCTAATTTGTTGCATGACCATATTGCAGTGTGTAATGTTTCCCAGCTGTGTTCTGCTGGAGTCTCTCAGTGGAGCAGGAAAGCGAAATGGCCATGTTGGTTGGTCTGGTGGTTTTAACTCTGGTTTGAGTTGTGGTCCTGTGGGATACTGAACAAAGACATTGAGAAAAATGGTCTATAGTTCAAAATAAAAGTGTTTTTTTATGTTAAAGGATGATAAATGGTACATTTCACTGATTTCAATGGTATTTGAAAGAAATGACAACAATAAAAAGTATATATTTGTCATGCTTCTATAGGAATTCTGTATGCTGTCAAGATATACTGCACTGTACATGTTTTCTTATTCTTTGATTTAGCCTTTAAATTTTTCTTAGGACACTGTGAACATAAATAGCACAAAAATGATAGATTGAATGAATAAGTAAAACATAAGTAAACACAAAGCAAAATGAAAATGAATAAAAATAATAAATCAAAAATAATAATAAATAAATAATAAATTAAAAAGAATAAATGAAACAATAAAATGAAGTAAATAAAAAGCACGAAAATGAATAAATAAAAGTAAAACAAAGTAAACAAAGCAAAATCTAAATGAATAAAAAAAAAAAAAAAAATACACACAAATACACAAATACATACAAATACATACACAAATAAATAAAATAAATAAAAAGCACAAAACTGAATGAATAAATAAATAAAGTAAAACGTAAACAAAGCAAAATGAAAATGAATAAAAAGAATAAAAATAAATAAAAGAAAAAGAATAAATGAAACAGTAATAAAAATATATAAAACAATATGAATAAATAAAAGTAAAGCAAGATCTAAATGAATAAAAATAAATAAATACACAAATATACATACACAAAACAAATAAATAAATAATAAAAAGCACAAAACTGATTGAATAAATAAAGTAAAACATACATAAAGCAAAATGAAAATAAAAGTAAAAGAATAAAAAAAAACAAATTAATAAAAAAAAAATAAATGAAACAAAAATATATTGAACATTAAAAATAATAAAGAGAATGAATAAATAGCCTGAAAATGAATAAATAAACCAAGTAAACAAAGCAAAATCTAAATGAAGAAAAAAAAAAAAAAAAAAAATATTATATTATATATATATATATATATATATATAAAAAATAATATTATTATTAATAATAAATACACATACACAAATAAATACATACATGGATAAATACACAAAAAATAAATAAAACAGATACACATGATCGTGGTAGGTGAAGCAAACAGGCAGGTAAGTATGGTAGTCAAAGCAGGAATGCAATAGTGAATGATAATACTGACAGTCCTTTGTTTTGCAGATGGTTGGAGGAGATCGTAGATGTGAGCAGCCGAGTACACACTTAGGTGGAGATGGTGGAGTGTGGAAGGAGTCTGGGGAATGAAGACACTAGAGACACAGATGATCAGGAAGACGCTGGAGACAACAGCATACGCTGAACAAGGTAAGTGTTGACAGGTAAGTGAGACCAGACAATGTGCTAGGGTGAAGTGTGTGCATTTATGCTGCTGTGGCGATGAGGTGATGAAGATCAGGTGCGGGTGATTGCTGAACGTGAGCAGGTGAGAAGAAGGAGGGATGATGGGAAATGGAGTCCGGGGGAGGTGAGAGAGATGGTGACCGTGACATACATATGCATACATTTGTAGATAAATACACAAATAAATATATAAATAAAAATCAATCAATCAATCAAATCCTGGTCCTTAAATAGGACTTCTTTTCCTTGTTTTATAATCAACCATACAAAATTCAAGGTATCATTCACGTCACAGCACAAATGGAGCAAGACAAGTTGTTTAAGTTTAATACTAAGGTTTAGGGGATTGTTTAAATAACTGTTCCTAAAAAAAGAACCAAATGGTCCTGTCCACCATCACAGCATGCTGAAAACTCTAATCTTCAGAACTGGCCTGACATCTTTAATGACCCAGCACAAAGCAGCCGGCAGAACTGACTCGACAGAAACAGAAATACAGACGGGTATAAACTACATGTTTAAGAGAGCTCATGCTTTGCCGACCGTGGAAAAGTTTACAGAAAAACATTGCAATGTCCATAAATAGCACCAAGGTGCAGAGTTACCACATAAAATACAACACGGCTGAAGCTTTTATGCAGAAGCAAGGCCAAATGTCTAATTTATTGCTTTTTTTGAAACATACATGTGGATCTTGACTAAAACACCATGATAAATACATCTATACCTTGTGATTGATTACGCTCCACCACTGTTATAAGTCTGTCATCTGTAGATGTTGCTGACACAGCACTCGTTTATGTCAGATTGACCTTGCGAGTATGTGCGCCAAACTCCCTCTGCAGTAGCTTCGCCTCCTGACCGACTCCAAGGGTCCTCCTGATTTGTGCCGTGGAGGAGAGAGTCAGTTTAATAGGTGAAAGAGTAAAGAAAGCAAGGGGCTTGGAAGAAAGCTTTTCTTTGTGTTTGAGAGAGCGTTTGGCCTCAATGATTCCCCATCCACCTCCTCCCCTCTGCCTCTTCTACAACTCAGCTCCTGACCACAGGGTCCACTGGGACACCAGCACTGTAATTCCATACAAGTCAAACATGCTCAACTTCTGTTTCCATTTTGAGGCAAAGGTAAAAGCACCCCTCCCCCATGAAATAGGCTTTGTTTGACAAGCATCTCTCTCAGTAAGTGAAAAGGGGGCACCAGTCTCTGCCGTCCATGTTTGTATCTTTTCAGTGGTTCATTTGTAATTCACTGCAGGGGGTGCGTTCTTGAAACCGTGTCAGCAAAGATGTTATTCATTTAAGAGTGATGGGGGCGAGCTATCGGGGGAATCTCACGAAAACCTGTCAAGAACTTGTCCAGGTCACATATCACCCCAAAAATCCAAAGAAATTGTGTATTTTGGTATGTCCATAAGCTCTTTTTTCACAGTTTCACCATTATAATCACATCTAGTTCATTTTAAATGTTCTTGTGGTGACAAATTGTTTTCTGAAAAAAAAAAGTAAAAATATTCCATGTATGCAAACTACCATTTGCATACCAAAAAAAAAAAAAAAAAATTAAAAAAAAAAAAAAAACACTAACTAATTAATATGCAGTGGTATTATTTTAATCAGTTAAGCACATTTTCTTCAAAAATCTCATTACTCTAATGTGGGCTGGCGTGGCATTCATGCTGACGTTCTTTGAGGTTTCTCAACATAATTGTTTTCATGACTGTATAATATAATTCTCATTACTGTATCAAATATTCTATATCATATATATATATATATATATATATATATATAGAGAGAGAGAGAGAGAGAGAGAGAGAGAGAAAGATAGTTATATAGTTATATATTTATATTTGTTACAGTAATGAGAATATTACACATACTACCAGCCAAAAGTTTGGAATAATTAAGAACAGAAATATTGTGAAATATTATTTTTCACACACACACACACACACACACACACACAATATTTTGTTGAGTTCTGCTGACATAATAATGTTGATCATTAAATTAACTTAATATTGTGAGTAATATATACTCAAATTTCCTTGTTAATTGAATTTTCTAAAAAAATTAAGTTCTAGTAACGTAATGAAAATATCTTCATAACTTTGGAAACTGTGTAGTGGTGTTGCAGTATTCAACCGCAAAGGACAAAGGAGATATCTTCAGTAATCTTTAATGACGTAATCCAAACAGGGAACAGGGAAAAATCACAAGGAAAGTAACCTACAAACACCATGAAACATAATTAAAGCTAGACAAGGACTAGAAAGAAACTGAGGGCTTATATACAAGGTGAACAAAGGACTAAACGAGACTAATAAACAAGACACAGCTGAACTCAAACACTAATCAAATTAGTAACCAAGGATACAAACAAGTGGCGGGAAACTGAGAACAAAGGAGAACATGTGACCAAAGAAAAACAAACTCATACATGAACAGAACAGGGAAACAGATCAAAAACAAACTCAAAACGTGACAACTGGATGAGGAGAAATGTTGAAATTAAGGGTTACTTAATTTGTTTTTTAGTGAAGGTAAAGATCTGTTGTTTAATGCTGTTATGTTTGACATTTAAAAGACATTTAAATGTATAATTTGACATTTAAAAGAACAAGTTACATTTAGCATGTGCTATGATAGCTGTGGATTTTAACTGAAATAGATAAGATTAAAGGATTAGTTCACTTTAAAATTAAAATTAGCCCAGGCTTTACTCACCCTCAAGCCATCCTATGTGTAAATGACTTTCTTCTTTCTGATGAACACAATCTGAGTTATATTAATAAATATCCTGACACATCCGAGCTTTATAATGGCAGTGAGTGGGATCAACGAGTATGAGCTGAAGAAAGTGCCTCCATCCATCATAAACATATTCCATACAGCTCCAGGGGGTTAATATAAAGGATTTCTGAAGCGAAACAATGCATTTGTGTAAAAAAAGATATCCATATTTAACAAGTTATGAAGTAAAATATCTAGCTTCCGCCAGACCGCCTTCCATGTTCTACTTACAAAGAAAGTGTAAAACTCTCGCAGTTCAAAACGCTACGTTCTACGCCTTCCCTATTCAACTTATGGAAAAAGCTTAACTGATGTGACGCCAGTTCCGTTTTTTTTTTTTTTTTGTAATTTGAATACGGAAGGCGGTCTGGCGGAAGCTGGATATTTTACTTCATAACTTGTTAAATATGGATTTTTTTTTTTTTTTACACAAACACATCACTTCGCTTCAGAAGGACTTTATTAACCCCCAGGGCTACAACTCAAATCAACAAATCAATTTGTGTTTGTAACAAAGTTCCACTAACTCAACATAGTTTGTTGGTTGAACAATTTCATTCAAAGTTGTCATAACTAAAAAACAATTATGCAAACTGTAGCCTTATTTTATTTATTTATTTTAGATAATACATTATTTTTTGTGACTCAAACATGTTCTTGACAGGTTTTTATGAGATTTACCTTATCACCATCTGGTCCAGCAATGCAGGGGGCCCATAGAGGTTCACTGCCAAAATTCAGAGAACCTGTGTCACTCACAACAAAAACTGTCCACAGAAAATCAATCATTTGCAGTCAGCATCCGGTTAATTACTGGTCCACATACCAAAGTACTGACAGAATGGATACAAGGAGGTCTGAAACCATTATACTGCTCACTAACCAAGCCAAAACTCAGTTTCACTGTGTAAATAAACTTTGATTGTTTATGCGTTTACTCAACAGTTAAGAGTTTGTTGCTGCACGTGTTGTATTCCAACCCATTGTGTTTTATATTTATTTTTGCATTCAGTAGATGTTTCATCTAAAATACTATAATTACTGTGATGTCGCTTGCTAGGTGTGCTATTTTTTTAAGTGATCAGACTTGGCAGACTAAAAAGCTGGTGAAAAAAAATACACAGACTTACATTTAAGGATGGACTTGAGACATACAGTATGTAAAAATTTAGGTAACCACCTAGAAAACACCCAGAACACCCTAGCATCCTCTTATCAACATCCCAGCAAATGCCCATAACAACCTAGCATACACATAGCAATGTGCTATAAGCTAAAACCACTAAGATCACCTTAACAACCACATGGCAACCAACCATAACATCTTAAAATGTTATACAGAGGTAGTACATTATAAGCAGCATTTGATCCCCATACATTGATTAATGAACTCTGCTATCTGGCACTGGATCATGACTGATTACAACAGATTCCAGCCACTTCTGGCATATCTTTTCTTTGGCATCTACATGAAAATGAAAAGAAAAAGTAGGTCACAAGCCAAGATACACAGACTATAAGAAACGTGATGCCTGTTTGCTTAGATGAACATCCATTTAGAATTTTTACATATCATACTATATTGCATACTATTTTGCTCTCAATACAGCCAAGGGGAATTGATTGAAAAATTGATAAACTGCAACCTATCTACTCATATACTTCAAATATGAAGATTGTAAATGTTGATGTTCTCTTTGAATGGTTAAAAAATCCTTCTGAACAAATACAGCAGTACATATCCAGATCCAAAAAACAGTATTCATGCCAAACCTGAGTAAACTAACCTGAATAAAGTAAACTGTCATCACCGATGTTCTCCTGTTTAGTCCCACCACCAAACATCCACCTGTGGAAGTTTACAACTTTGTTGTACATTGTTGTCAACAAGTTAATAAGTACTACAAATAAGCCAACAGAGAATTGTGCATTGGTATTCAACAGCAACAGTGAAGAAAGCAGTATTGCCCAACTTTTTAACTTGGTAATCAAAAGCTTATTCAAGCCCCATAAGGAACAAGTCATGACCTTTCCAAAAAGCAAAATAGACTTCTAAAATTTGACAGGATGTGAAAAAAATGCTAATAAACAAAAATAATAATTTTAAAATACTGTCCTGTATGGGGCACATGCATGTCATGATCTGCCTTTTCATATTAAATATGAAACTGTAGTTTTCCTGTCTACAATGCACATGCTTACAATTGTGTTCTAAAATGAAATAATGCAAACATTGTGTTAAAGGGGCCAAGAAGTGGTTGGAAAATGTAACTGATAGCTAGGTTTAGCATTTGTTTCTATCAGCAGGTTTTCTATCCCAGTCCCTCAGTCACCACTGTGGACCCATCTGAATGTAAACAGGGCAGAGGCTCTGATGCTTAAAAACGTCCAGACACAGACTAAGACTCAAGCATTGTTCTCCCATTTGTCCAAATCATAGTGTTTAAAAGATAAGGTAATCCCTTAAGCTGTTGCCATTGTACTTTACAGCTATTCAAGTAATACAATCATTAACATGGCGTTTCAATACAATAATTGTCTTAATGTTTTCTCATTTCAGTTTCACTGATTTTAAAATGAGTAAAGTAACATCTAGGGATGGAAATCATACCATTCTGTTTCCATTAACAATTCTTTCAGTACTTTAAAGCAATAACTCATGAGTTTGAGAATAATTCTTTAATAAGAACCAGCTCAAAACAAAACAAGTCAAGTTTGTGAATCAAACTACTCCTGCTGAATTTTTGTTGTTGTATGCAACCAGTGAGGACTAGTCTCAGCCTTAAGGCAGGAACACACCAAGCCAACGCCAACGAACTAGTGGCGACGAAAGCAGACTGCGGGGTTGGCTCACGTCAGCAGCGTCTGGGTCCAAAGTTGGCCTGACACACCAAACCTGACACGACAGCCGATGGCCAAGTAGCACGTCCGTTCTGCGCCTGCGCAAGATGAAATGCCTTTCCGTACCAGCAGGTGGCAGTAGCTGAATAGCCAATCAAAATAATCAGATGGCCCGACGGACCGACAAGCTCTGACGCCAGAATCATGTCGAATCGGACGAAAAAAAGCCGACAAGGACCAACTTCAGCCGACGGCGCGAAACACACTGAGAAAACTTAGTTGGCCGACCATCGGCTTGATGTGTTCCTGCCTTCAGACATCACGCCCATGGACCGTTGGCTGAACGTCTGATGCATATGGCACACTTAACTGGAAACACTTCAGGATTCCACTTCAGGATTCCAGTCATCATCTGGTTGGTTGAATTCTACAGGATGTCTGTGAGACGTGTGTGTCTCATTCTTTAATGGTCCGCTTGGAAATAAATGCTGTGACACCAAACCCCCTCATTAAAGACGAAAGCCATCGTGTTTACAACTGTGACAACATGCGCTTTCCAGGATCAACTAAACGCTGGATTTTCAAAAGTATGTGAAGTTCGCGGCTCCATTGTTGCAGTAAACTTGCACAACGTTCTTGAATGAATAATTTATTAGATACATGCCGGTCTGTTATTGTAGGGACATCGACTTTACATTTTCACGCCCCTAAACATGACGCAAACAAAACGAACTTGGCAAAACGAAATTGGTTGCGTTACATGTCAGTCAAACGTCCTGTTGGGCAGTCCTTGGCCAATGAAAGCTGCGATAGAGTCCAGACCTTCTGCAGTCAGTCTGAAGGTCTGGCTACGCAAGACTAGTGAGGACAACAAAAAAGATTACAGGCGGCTCTTCCACAACTACTGTATAGGCTTCTCTTCTACAACTCCTGAAGCTAAAAAGAAAAACCATCTGTGAATAGTTAGGTCTGCTCACCTTGAGGTGAAAAGTAAGTCTAAGACTAAACATTGAGGGGAAAAAATATACAGTTCCATCTCAAAGTTTCAAAAGTGTTTGAAAAACTGTAGTACAAATAGTAGGCCACACTGCCAACGGTTCAAGAATCTGGGTCAAAATGCAAAAATATTGCTAAGGATGGGCAATCTGTCCCAAGGTGACATATGCACGATTTTGTCTTTGTCTGCACTATTTTATCATTGAGTGGCCAACATAACTGATCACAAACTCTTGCTTTACAGTTACATTAAAGACATACAAACCAGACAGTCTATACTAATGTTAAAAGACTTCAGCTGCTCTTAAAAATAAAGGCTCCTTATTAGCATCTGCACTTCCATGAAGAACCTTTAATATCCATGGAAACTTTTTCCATTACACAAAAGGTTCTTTATTGTGGAAAAAGGTTCTAGACTGAATGCTGTTGAATGCTTGAATCTGATTAGTTGACGAATGTTGTAAGGTGAGCAATTATTTTCAGGGAAATTAACGCACAGCTAAAGTAGTTCAAGGCAGGTCTTGACCGCATTACATGTCCATATCACTTCGCCAAATGAATTCAAAGTTATTTCAAAGGTCCTTACAGCCTACAACAGCAAAAGAACCAAAACCCACAATGACAATGACCAAGTAAATAAATATAGCAAACAGTAGGATAAAAACAACAAATTATTTCCATGTTTTTTGCACAAAATTACGTTTTTATTAAGCACATACTCTTTTTCTTCCTCCCACTCAAACGCACACATACAGTACACACACACTTGCACAGAAATGTGTTGTCAGCGCTGCTCTGAAGATTTTATCAGTAAAATAGTTTAGACGTAATAACGCGCTGTTCTTGAAGCAGATAAATTTACAGTTTCGCTATTAGTAGAGATGCTGTTGCCGAACATTGTCGAGAGACGCGCAGACTCAGGTAGGCTAATTCACATATGCTTAATCTCTCTCTCTCTCTCTCTCTCTCTCTCTCTTTCTCTCTCACTAATAACTGCATTAAGTACTGCATTAGTCTACTATCACTGGCTCAAGCCTCCGTTACTAGCTCTAAAATTACGTTTTGGAATTAGCAACGGAAGCGTGGGATGAGATGCGTAAGAGATTAGTCCTACACACAAGAGTGTTTTAAGGCCAAAACCTGACAAACGTCTTGAAATACAACATTTGAACAATGTCTTGAGGTGTTGTAACCGTAGTATAAGCAGAATAATTGACTCCGGTCCATTGAATTATTAGAAAATAATCCACACCCGAGGTGGTAATGTGGCCGTTACACCTCGGGTGTGGATTACTTTCTAATAATTCAACGGCCCGTCGTCAATTATTCCTTATGTTCTTCACACAAAGTAAAAAATTTTCTTTTAAGAATTGTTTACTAAAGGCTTCTTTGGAGAAGCTAAAATGGTTCTTCTATGGCGTGATGCTCTCTGAACTGAAACTTGCAAGGTTTGCCATCTTTGGAGAGAGATTCCTAAACTTCACTCATTAGGGAAGAAGAACTGCTACGAAGAAGACCTTCAGTAAACCAGCAGGGACCGCGCCAAACAGTTTCCACGTGCACAGGACTGAAAACCAGACCCCCATTGCTTCCGGCCCTCAGTCAGACTCAAAGTTAATAATGCAGTCGTTCGTTTGATCCAAGCACGGGATTAAAGCTGACAAAAAGCGTGCATGGGGAGCCAATTCTCCACCTTAATTAGAAACACAGGAGAGCGGCATCAGCTACATCACCCTTCAGCCTACAACCATGCTGGGTGGTTGGCAGGTGATCGTAAACTAATTACTGTATATTTAAAACAAATCATGCCTCTTCCTTTTCTTTCCCTCTTCTCCATGGAGGAAAAGGGTGGAAGAGATCTGGCGTCCAAGACTGTTTCACATCGAGTCACGTGATCTACAGACCTGAAAAGAGGCTTTGTCGACTTCCTCCAGCATTAAAGCAGATGTTTGGCTTGGGTTTGGACCAGAGTGGCAAAGTCGTACAGTGGGAAAACTGAGGCAAGAATGCAGGGTAGAGAGAATCACTGTATAATATGCAAACACAAAAAGTAAAAGTGATTAACATAGATATACCAAGTTTTGTTTGCACATTCTCCAAAACAGTTAATGTATTAGCAGCATCAAAACTCATTTTTTGAGAACTACCTTTAAACCAAGCTATCATTTTGCCTTTCATTCTTTCTCAAACCACAGCTTAAATGCATGCCGTCTCCAAGAGCTATTTTCCAGTTAGGCTAAAATAAGAGCTCTGGCCCTAATCTTGAATAAAACCTTATCTGGTTTTATCAGCTAGTTTGGGCTTCACGCCAAAAGCCGGCACACACCTCCAGAAAGCTTTGCATTGGAGGCACCTCAGGGCTACGATTGGATCCAGATGGAGTTTCTGCTGCCTTGTGAAAACAAGTTGGTCTACGTTGGCCTTGATCCTCCAACTACCATCAGCAAAGAGTCGTATCCTGAGATGATACTCTGAAGACATACAGTGCCATCACAACAAAGCAGAATGAAACTAAATAAGAGAGAACATTTACATTCATTCATTTACCAGAAGCTTTTATCCAAAATGACTTGGTTGCCAGAGTGTTGCTATGTGGTTGCTAGGGAGTTCTGGGTAGTTGATAGGTTGTTGATATGTGTTTGCTTGGGTGTTATAGGTATAGTTGCCAGGGCATTGCTATTTGTTTGCTAGGGTGTTCTGGGTAGTTGCTAGGGTGTTGCTATGTGGTTGCTTAGGTGTTCTGGGTGGTTGCCAGGGTGTTGCTATGCGGTTGCTAGGGAGTTCTGGGTAGTTGATAGGTTGTTGCTATGTGTTTTCTTGGGTGTTCTGGGTATAGTTGTCAGGGCATTGCTATTTGTTTGCTAGGGTGTTCTGAGTAGTTGCTAGGGTGTTGCTATGTGGTTGCCAGGGTGCTGCTATGTGGTTGCTTAGGTGTTCTGGGTGTTTGCCAGGGTGTTGATATTCGTTTACTAGCTGGGTAGTTGCCACTTGCCAGATTGTTCTGGGTAGTTGCTAGGGTGTTCTGGGAGGTTGCCAGGGTGTTGCTATGTGGTTGCTTGGGTGTTCTGGGTAGTTGCCAGCATGTTGCTATTTCTTTTAGGGTGTTCTGGGTAGTTGCTAGTGAGTTCTGGGTAGCTGATAGGTTGTTGCTATGTGTTTGCTTGGGTGTTCTGAGTATAGTTTTCAGGGCATTGCTATTTGTTTGCTAGGGTGTTCTGGGTAGTTGCTAGGGTGTTTCTATGTGGTTGCTTAGGTGTTCTGGGTGTTTGCCAGGGTGTTGATATTTGTTTGCTAGTTGGGTAGTTGCCACTTGCCAGGTTGTTCTGGGTAGTTGCTAGGGTGTTCTGGGAGGTTTCCAGGGTGTTGCTATGTGGTTGCTTGGGTGTTCTGGGTAGTTGCCAGCATGTTGCTATTTCTTTTAGGGTGTTCTGGGTAGTTGCTAGGGAGTTCTGGGTAGTTGATAGGTTGTTGCTATGTGGTTGCTTAGGTGTCCTGGGTGGTTGTCAGGGTGTTGCTATGTGGTTGCTTGGGTGTTCTGTGTAGTTGCCAGCATGTTGCTATTTCTTTTAGGGTGTTCTGGGTAGTTGCTAGGGTGTTCTGGGTGGTTGCCAGGGTGTTGCTATGTGGCTTCTTGGGTGTTCTGGGTAGTTGCTAGGGTGTTCTGGGTTGTTGTCATGGTGTTGCTATATGGTTTCTTGAGTGTTCTGAGTAGTTGCTAGGGTGTTCTGGGTGGTTGCCAGGGTGTTGCTATGTGGTTAACAC
This sequence comes from Mylopharyngodon piceus, assembly GCA_039654765.1. Lineage (NCBI taxonomy): Eukaryota > Metazoa > Chordata > Actinopteri > Cypriniformes > Xenocyprididae > Mylopharyngodon > Mylopharyngodon piceus. Next base: position 21,049,542 of record CM077449.1, read on the forward strand.
TAAAACTTGAATAAAATAAAATATTACAAAAACCTAAACTTATTTTATTTTAGCTATGACATGGAAACTTCTCATTTAATGTAGTTTAACTTGACTGAAATAACTAAAACTGAAATAAAAATGAATAAAAACTATATAGACATACAGTATTTTAAAAAACTAATAAAAATGAAAAAAAAAATTACTAAAATGAACTAAAATTAAAATGAAATGAACAATTTAAAAATAAAAACTAATTCAAACTATTAACAAAAACTATAATAGTATCTTAGTGATACTAAAATAGCACTGATGAGCACTGAATTTCATACTTAGGGTTAGGGGTTTGTTCAATATATAACTCCAAGTTTGAGCAATAGTAATTATTCAACTGAAAAGCCCTAGATTTGCATGCAACCCAGAAATGATGATGTACTGTAAGCTCATATGGAATTCCTCACCTGCTTATAAAGTATTTCTGCCTGTTAAACAAATGTGAATCAATGCATGCTAACTACTACATCCTTGAATGGAGATGCCCATAAAAAACCTGGGGCTCCTGAATCCTCCACAAGAGAAATTCTCAGTCTAGAAGGTGGAGTCGTGTTTCACCGCTCTAATGTAATCTCCTATTATTCTGTCCTGTCACAGCTAATTGACTCAGGATGTTGGCTGATGATTACCTTTAGAGGTTTTTCTCTTCTGTCCACAAGAGATATCACACAGGCTGTACTTATGAAAGAAAGATGGCATAAACACAGTGCTTATTAGTTATGAATTGGAAAGACATGGTTAGTAATTGACAAGGCACTGCTTAGTTGTGAAGTAAGGGATAATATACAGTCAGCGGGTTTTGAATCACCCTGAAGGGGTTTATTTTGTGATAATGATCACTGACTCCCACATATTGCCTGACTATACTTACAAAAAAATAATTAATGACATTAAATATAAATTTTTAGCTGAAGTTATTTTATTTTGAGAAGAGAGACTGTGTGATACAAGACACATGAAACTAAGAACAACAGGACAACAATTATACAGTTTCATTATGCGGACATTTTTGGCTATAGATTTCTAATATTGATCATTCAGAATCCAGTAGGCTATTCCAGAGAGCTGTGTAATAACTTTGGGATTGTGTTCTATTGCTCGGATTGAGATGCACAATCCACTCTTTAAACTCCTTTCAGATGTCTTTACCGTTCACAGGAAGGACTTTACAAGGAAACCTGACACCCTATGACATTCAAGTCCTGCAAAAGGAACCAGCACCCCTTAAAAGACATTTACGGACTCAACAGATGTTTTCTTTTTCTGCTGATTCTTAAGTTGTGCATGAGCACAGTAGAATAAAAGGTTGTATAGGCCAGTGATATAACACAGAGAATTGTGGGACATCTTTTAATATAGCTGGTCTCTAAGTCCACATTGGTTTCTGTTGAAGCTACAGAGGAAGTGTGTCTAGTCTATTTATACAATTCCAATCAAACTGTGACTCATAAATGTATCAATATGTGTAAACTGAAGCTCTGCCATGAGTCCAAAACCAAAGTTGCTTCTCTGATATTTTCATTATGACAATAGTCACCATACCAGGAATTATTCAGTTAAAAAAAAAAAAGGAATGTAAGAACTTAAATGACTAAACTAGGAAATAAAAGAGTCATTAATTATCAGATGTTTTATATGATGATCAGTTGTACAAATGGAACAGGATGAGTGATTCATTGTTGCTAAACATTTCTTCTGAAATCCACAATGTACGTGATTGCAGTCAGTGTCAAAGTTTGGCGAGAAACCACTTTTGTTGTGCACATAATTACTAACAGCTGATACTACATTGTACAATTTTGTGTCAGAAGGCGCATACTAGGACTTAGGGTTTGATCACACTTGTAGTTCGGTTCTCTTGGTTCTTTTAGTCTGGACCAGAAAAGACAATGCTAAATCTCTTCTGTCACTTGTCATCATCTGTCACATTGTCATTTTTAACACTGAACCTAAATATACAAAACAAAGAAAACAGCTTTTATGACGTATATTTCTCAACGGAACTTGACAAACATCCAAAACAATGCTGTGTGTGCTGCATACAAAACTCAAACAAACTGTTTATAAAATGTGTAAATGAGCCAAAACTGCAGCAGGAATTTCTCGGTCACACACACAAATGAATATCTGCTGCAAGTAGACGGCGGTTCTGACGCCTGTACCGAACTGTAATGGGCAACGTAGCTCCTATGATGAGAGGAACCAAGTATACTTGAGTATTCGGTACTTTTTAGGGTCGTGTCTTGTGATATCATGTCCTGTTTTCGGTTCATTTAGATGTCTTTGGTCTGTGTCACATTCATATTTTCGAGCCACACCAGAGTTCATTTGGGAAGCAGAAAATGTGGGTCTCAGTCCACTTGTTTGTTGCGGACCAAGGTTTGGATGGCAGCAATCACAATTATTCAAATGAACCACACTAACAGAGCAATCGCACCAGAGTTCGTTTTAATCGAACAAAACCTGCTAAGTGTGAACATACCCTTACACACATAGCATGCAAATGTACAATATAAGCAGGCTCTCCCAATACTGCCTCAAACCAGTGATCACAATGGATGCTGTCACATAGAAAACACAGTCCTTAAAATGTCCCAAGTCTCTTATTTGTAAACAACCTTCTTTAGAGATTTAAACTCAACTTGCAATCCAGACTTTCTTGATACATGTTCCTGGCCTTATTTTTCATGATTCATCACATTATTTTTCAAAGAAATAAAATGCTCGTCTTCATAAACTTCCATCAAAATGGCAAAGAAATTACTTTTTCCTTTTGACTTACATCATGTCCCACTTATTTTTTTTTTTTATCTCCCTCCAAAAATCTGTATTGCCAACAATGTACTTTTTTTTCTTCTTTTTTTTCTTTTTTTTTTTACAACTGAATGAACTTCTGATGGACAAAGCCAAGTACAGCTCATATTTTACATCATGTCCTGTACACTTTTATTTTTTTACTAAAATTATATACTTAATCTGTAATATTACAGATTATGTAAGTATGAGAGTACTATATAGTAAACCTTTTTCTCATTTGTTCTGCAGGCAATTATAGCTTAAATGTTTGTTTTCGATATTTTTCTAATCAACACAATAAATGTTTGATTTTAATGCAAAGAATATAAACATAAATACAGACTCTCAGAAAAAAAAAAATAGATAAGCCTATGCAAGAAAACATGAGTTGCACAATAAAAATGATAATGCATTATGTCGTATAATATTCATAGATCTACAAAAGTGCCAGAACTTTCCTTTAAAAGCTTAAACACTATACAGCCCAACTCTGATTTAATCTAAAGAGACCATGAGGCAGTCCTCTGAGCATGCATTAACTTCACCCTGGGTAACCACCAAAACACAGGCACATGTTCATCAGGCCACAGCTGCTACTTATTGACCAAAACAGAACCAGCACTTCAGTTGGGTGACTGCTCCACTGCGGCACTTATGTGATTTCATTTCCTCTATTCTAGACTGGCAGGCTAGAACCTTGACAACACCACTTGACAACCCCCAACGAAACCCTTGAATGACACTTCACACACGCACACCGGCACAGCATAAATCACCACAGCAAACTTTCCACAGGACTGCACCTGCACTCCATGAGCACATTCACCTACCCTAGACCCTCCGGAAAAAATTCTCACATTTAAAACTGTCCACACCTCATTCATTAGAAAAAAGAAAAAAAAAAAAAAGAGGTAGTGCATTAACAGTATGGTTTTTTTTTATTATTATTTAAGATTTAATGGAAAGCAGCTATTTGTCAGGATGATTTAGCAAATGGAATGAAAAATAATATATTATATTGTATTTTATTTTATAATTATAAACTCTATAACCATATGTGTAATAGGGAGTATAATATAGTATTATTAATATTATTATTTTTTTTAAATTGTATAAAACATAGAAATACTGTTTTAGTTAACAGCAGTATATTTTTATATTCATAAAATTAAATAGAACCAAATCTCTAAATTAATATAATTTAATATATTTTCATTAACAGCAAAAGTATACAAATTTATTTTTTTCAGAAAAATAATCAAATATTAATTTACATATATGTAATATATTATATATATTATACATAATAATAGTGTAATATAATATAATATAATATACAAACATTTTTTCCAGAAAAATAAATAAACATATCGTAAATCATATATATATATGATTTACTGTTCATATTACTTTTTTTTAAAAAGTATACCTAACATTAATAATAACAAATAATACTAAACAAAAATGTAATTTTACTAAATTACTACCACACATGTTTTAATCAGACTATCTGTATATTACATTTCCTTTTTCCAAGAGTATGTACAGTATACGTTTCATTTTTTATGATAATCTCATTGAGTCTCTCGGGTCATAACAGATTTTTCAAGCCTGCCCTTACTGGAGCTGAACAACATGTTCCATTATTTTGGCTGCTTATCTGGAATAATTTATTTATTTATTTATTTAACTGAAGGGCAGTTACACCACTCTGGATTTATCACCCGCACCAAGACAGATGTTTAGACTGGATGAATTCCCTTTCTTTTCACTGACAGACAGAATTTATTTTTCTGAATGTTCATATAAAGATGACTCAGAGAACTTCATATTAAAACCAAGGGTTCTGTTACATACATGTCATTTAAATGCCCATCCAAACATTTACAGTAACACTAAGAATGAATTGAGCCTCCGATAGTCATTTAATTGTACTGACTACACTGTTTTAGCACCCAATTCACTACATAAGTCATGCAAATGAGATAACAAACAAAAACATACTCAAAAACCCATGGCAATCCATTTTCACAGCGCAACTCCTCATCTTGCAATCTGCTTAACTGAGATTGTACAACATCACTCCACTACTACACCAATCAGGCATAACATTATGACCACTGACAGGTGAAGTAAATAACACTGATTATCTCTTCATCAGGGCAACTGTTAGCGGGTGGGATATATTAGGCAGCAAGTGAACATTTTGTCCTCAAAGTTGATGTATTAGAAGCAGGAAAAATGGGCAAGTATAAGGATTTGAGCGAGTTTGACAAGGGCCAAATTGTGATGGCTAGACGACTGGGTCAGAGCATCTCCAAAATTGCAGCTCTTGTGGGGTGTTTCCGGTCTGCAGTGGTCAGTATCTATCAAAAGTGGTCCAAGGAAGGAACAGTGGTGAACCGGTGACAGGGTCATGGGCGGCCAGGGCTCATTGATGCACGTAGGGAGCGAAGGCTGGCCCGTGTGATCCGATCCAACAAACGAGCTACTGTAGCTCAAATTGCTCAAGAAGTTAATGCTGGCTCTGATAGAAAGGTGTCAGAATACACAGTACATCGCAGTTTGTTGCGTATGGGGCTGCATAGCCGCAGACCAGTCAGGGTGCCCACGCTGACCCCTGTCCACCACCGAAAGAGCCAACAGTGGGCACATGAGCATCAGAACTGGACCACAGAGCAATGGAAGAAGGTGGCCTCGTCTGATGAATCACGTTTTCTTTTACATCACGTGGATGGCTGGGTGCATGTGCGTCGCTTACCTCGGGAACACATGGCACCAGGATGCACTATGGGAAGAAGGGAAGCCGGCAGAGGCAGTGTGATGCTTTGGGCAATGTTCTGCTGGGAAACTTAGGTCCTGCCATCCATGTGGATGTTACTTTGACACGTACCACCTACCTAAGCACTGTTGCAGACCATGTACAACCTTTTCATATTCCCTGGTGTCTGTGGCCTCTTTCAGCAGGATAGTGCGCCCTACCACAAGGCAAAAATGGTTCAGGAATGGTTTGAGGAGCACAACAACGAGTTTGAGGTGTTGACTTGGCCTCCAAATTCCCCAGATCGCAATCCAATCGAGCATCTGTGGGATGTGCTGAACAAACAAGTCCGATCCATGGAGGCCCCACCTCGCAATTTACAGGACTTAAGGATCTGCTGCTAACATCTTGGTTCCAGATACTACAGCACACCTTCAGGGGTCTAGTGGAGACCATACCTCGACTGGGCTGTTTTGGCAGCAAAAGGGGGACCAACACAATATTAGGAAGGTGGTCATAGGGTGTACTCACACTAGGCTCTGTGAACCGTGCTTGAACGCGTTTGACCTCCAAAGCCCGGTTCGTTTGACAAGTGTGATCGCTCCGTTCCGTGCCGGGCGCAGTTCATTTAGCCGTCCCTGGCCCGCTTGGAAGAGGTGGGCCAGAGCACGGTTCGGTTGTTCTCGAGCGTGGTTCGCATGTAGTGTGAGCGCTAACCGCACCAGAGCACGGAACAGCTACTACTTTTGTGTGCGCTACTGTCATCATTATGATGGCAAACATCTTTATTACTACTTTGATAGTACACTTATCAATTCATGTAATTAATTCAAGTGTATTTGGGTTATAACGGGTCTGGTTCTCACCTTATTGATGAACAGGAATTGTAGTGTAATTCCTCCATTAACGTCAGCTGCCTTCGTAATAATCCTCTCATACGTGCTATTGAAAATCGCTGTGCGGCATAAATTATAAATAGCCTATATTAGGCAGTATCTTAGCGAAAGTGCATTTCTTCCTGTTTCTTCCATTCAAAAAGTTGCATCGTATATGAAGTAAGCGTGCTCCGGCCCTGAACATTAAGTGCAATATGAGTGTGGGCCAGCGGGGGAGTGGGGAGGGGGGGCAATCGCGCTCGGTCTCGGTTCAAGGCAACCGTGCCTAGTGTGAGTACACCCATAATGTTATGCCTGATCGGTGTGTGATCCAGACATGTGAATTGCCTGTTTACATTTTTTTTCTTTTTTTAAATAGAATATTACAATATTTATTAAATGATTTATCCGTGCACATCATGTGCCGTCGTAATCTTTAATCAATATAACCTTCCCTCCCTCTTGCAGCGACATCTCACTCACATGAGATCGACCAATAGCAAACCACAACAGTTCTGTTTGGAACAACAGATTGCAACACAAAACACCCTAATGAACTCTGTTGATAACAAAAATGAGAAGAAACAAAATTATTGATATAAAATATAATCATATTTGATGTGTCATGCAGAGAATTCTGTGACTGTCCTTTTCTGTACACGGCAAAAATGATTTTCTTCCTCAGTATTTTGTCTTGTTTTCCAGTACAAATATCTAAACATTCTTACATCAAGGTACATTTACTTGATTTACTTGACAGATGTTTTTTCTTATTTTAAGCATTAAAGGGTTAGTTCACTCAAAAATGAAATTTCTGTCATTAATTACTCACCCTCATGTCGTTTCACACCGTAAGACCTTCGTTCATCTTCGGAACACAAATTAAGATATTTTTCATAAAATCCGATGGCTCAGTGAGGCCTCTATTGACAGCAAGATAATTAACAGAAAGCTACTAAAGACGTATTTAAAACAGTTTGTGTGACTACCGTGGTTCAACCTTAGTGTTATGAATCGACGAGAATACTTTTTGTGCGCCAGAAAAACAAAATAATGACTTTATTCAACAATATCTAGTGGTGGGCGATTTCAAAACACTGCTTCATGAAGCTTCGAAGCTTTACGAATGTTTTGTTTCGAATCAGTGGTTCGGAGCGTGTATCAAACTGACAAAGTCATGTGATTTCAGTAAACGAGGCTTCGTTACGTCATAAGTGTTTCGAAATTTCAATGGTTCACCACTGGGGGGCGTGACTTTGGCAGTTTGATACACGCTCCGAAAGCAGTGTTTTGAAATCACCCATAACTAGATATTGTTGAATAAAGTCGTTATTTTGTTTTTTTGGCACACAAAAAGTATTCTCGTCGCTTTATAACATTAAGGTTGAACCACTGTAGTCACATGAACTGTTTTAAATACGTCTTTAGTAGCTTTCTTGGCATCTGAAAGTGCTAATTAACTTGCTGTCAATGCAGGCCTCACTGAGCCATCAGATTTTATCAAAAATATCTTAATTTGTGTTCCAAAGAAGAACGAAGGTCTTACGGGTTTGGAACGACATGAGGGTGAGTAATTAATGACAGAAGTTTCATTTTTGGTGAACTAACCCTTTAACTATACTTTTTTCAGTAAGCAAGAGCTAATATTATAAGTAATTTTATCTTGATTTAAGAATATTTAGATATTTGTACAGTAAAACAAGACAAAAGAATACTGAGTGAGAAAATCATGTTTTTCAGTGTTAAACATTTTTCAGTTGTTATTTACTGTGTATGGTAAGGTACCAATTAATCATCTTTTTCTGTAAAAATTACACACAGTATAAACATTTTTTTTTTCAGTGCCAAAAATGAATCTCATATGCTTCCACACGAATCAGCAAATTTATCTCCTGTTCTCTGCAACAACTGTGTCAGTGAGCGGCAGCTACATGAAAGCTGACAGATTCATGCCAAAAACAGCCAGTGACGACTCGCTAAGTCTCATCCTCCTGCCTTTTATCATTCAACGACACTCACCATCCCACCGACGTGACATGGGCGCCTGGAACATTAACCTGAAATCCTGTCACATTCCCAGCTGTCATCAGGCCTAGCTAATAGCACAAGCATGCCAGCGCTATAATTCAGAGAGGAGGATTAGCTACACAACATGTTTCAGCTCAACGGTGGGCCCAAGCCACAATCAGAGTGCTGTCGTATTTATGTGCGCTTACACTGGCGTCTCTCGAGTATGGTGAAGAGTGCAAAGCCAGAACAGAGGGGGCCGCTATGTGTCGAGGGGGGCCAGGCTCTATAAGCAACTGTCCTGCCAAGGTATGTTTAAATTCCAGCATGAAGCAGGACTTGTGTGGTTTTTCCTCTGGCAAAAGAGCGTCATTTTTCTGGTTTCTTTCGTTTTGCTTTTTTCAAAAGTTCATGAATGTGGATTTATAGTAGCTGGCGCACAGAATGTTTAAGGACACCAAAGTCTGGATTAGTATCTCCTGGGAAAATCGCTTGCTCATAACAATCTCATCTCAACTTCTCTGTCGTGATGATGGCCAAACCTTGTGTAGATGCTTCTTTTAGAGCAAATGACAGAAATAAAAAAGAATCATCTAACCTAGACTGAAAAAGCTGAAAGTAGTACAGAAGATATTTCTTTTAAAGACAGAAAATATGTCATCACTATCTTAATCAGTCAATTTTGCCTCAAGGGGGCTGTTGAAAAAACATTACATTTATGCAATGAATGTGACTTTGTTGCCAAGAAGTGCCTGGAATGTTGTTGCTTCAAATTAAATCTGTTGAGCAATGGTGGATGCATTTCATTTCTTCTGATAATAGAAAATACATTAGAAAAAAAATCTATATTTTTCATAATTTTACAGCTCTATTCAGCAAGCCCTCATTCTAAATGCAAAACAAGGACCACATCTAGCCACATCAGGGTCATTATAATTAACTAAAACCATAAAAAAGAAACATTTTCATTACTTGAAATAAGTGTTATAAATGTTGCCTGGAAAAAAACTTATTTCAGTTAGTTGCTGTGGCAACATTTCTCATTTTCAACGTAATTTACTGAAATAAACTAAAACTGAAAAAAAAAAAAAAAATTATATATATATATATATATATATATAAAATAAAAGAACAAAATTACTGAAACTTTATATTACTTTATATTATATTATTATTATTATTATATTAAAATAAACACTAATTCAAAATGTTAATAAAACCTATAATAGTATATCAATGGTAGTAAAATAACAATAATGCATACACTTTATTCTAATTAAAGTCTTTTATTAAGTAGCACACTTTGACCTTCGATTGACTATAGTAAAAATCCAATCATCAAAAATCATACATAAATACAATTTTGAAACCAGTTTGATTGGATATTCTCAACTGGTAGGACCTAAAATGGGTGCTAAATGTGAATAATAACATACAACAACCATATAATCATGCATAAATGGCAAACTAAATAAATAGAGATGTCAACATGGACAGGTTGCATGACATGCCCCTTATCCTCAAAAACAAGCAAAACTAAGCAAACTAAAATAAAATATGACCTAGACTACACTAAATAATATGGGTTCACTTCAGCAAGGATAAACATGGTTTGGGTCGACCACAATATGTTGAATTATTGACTGCTGAGAACATTAAAATTCGAGTTTCAGTTCAGTTTCGGGTTTTAAATAGACATTTAGAAACCAAAATTTACTTACACAGCTGCCTATATAATTTTGCACATTGTCGGGGCTAGGCAGTTCTGGTTCCCAACAGACTGGTCAGCCCAGTGATAAATGTAAAAAATAAAATGCAACAAACTGTATAATAATAAAAATATGTTTTATTTATATAGCGCCTTTTAAGAACCCAAGGACACTTTACATAAAACTGACAAATAACACAAATAATACAGATATACAATCAGGGTACAAAAGCATGGACAGGCAGTTAGACAGTGATCATACACTCTAAAAAATCCTGGGTTGTTTCAACCCAAATTTGCATCAAATATGGACAAACCCAACCATTGAGTTAAAAATTTAATTTAAAAATTTAACCGTAACGGCTGGGTTTGTCGATATTTGACCCAAATTTGGGTTAAAACAACCCAACATTTTTTAGAGTGTATAACATACAAGACAATAACCAAAATAATTATGGCTCTGAAATGAAAGCAGACCTTCATATGCATATGTATAATCATGCATAGATGGAAAATCAATAAGGCTAATCAAATCGGCTAAAAGGGAGGAGAAAACACTTCCCATATACTTTATATTGTTGTTGACGTCAAAAGCCAATCAGTCTCTACAAGTTTTGGTGCAAATGCGTCTGACATGCACTTATCCTCTAAAACCATGAATAAAACTGCTAAAAATAAACGAAAATATAACCCAGACTACATTAAATAGGGGTTCACTTCAGCCAGGACAAACATGGTTTATGCCAACCACAATATGTTTTGTGAAGTGAATTACTGACTTTCGAGAGTATAATACTTTCAAGAGACATTTAGTAACCTAAATTTCTTACTTCACATATGCCACGTTAATGACTTTGCATATTGTTGGGCCTATGGAGTTTATAATATTAAAAACATTTCTGTACTCTAAACAATCTTTAGTACTGTTTTGTGCCACTTTGATTTCCAATGTAAAATCTGGGTTCTGAGACAAAACCAACGGAGAACTACTGATCTAACCTATTCACAATGTTGTCATGTCACCGTGATGATACATCCCATTATTGTTACAACTACTGTACAAAACCAACCCGAAAAAAACTACAGTAGGTGCGAATTCTCACGTCCTCTCAAGCAACAGAATTTAACCTAGAGAAGAGACCTATAAAACTGTTCTGCTGGCAGGAGACTTCAGACTGTTTCTGTTGGCACCAACACTCAGTTTTACAGAAAAATGTTTGTGCCTGCCCTGCTCAGAGCTTCAGATATCAAACATACCCAGTCTGTCATGCTTTACCCAACATTCTCCTGAACAGGCTGCATGAATTGATATTTTGTGCATGTATGTAGCAAGACAGTTATACAGGCCAAGCACATTGTCAGGCATTGTTTTGATGAACACCTTAAGTACAGCATATTGTATTCATAATACTTCTTAAACTGAGCGGGTCCAGAAAACAGCCTTTTAATATTACAAAACTCCTAGAACACACCCCTGGGAATGAGGGAGTGAAAAATCATCCAGAGAGGAAATGAATGACTCATCGCTTTGATCCGTTTCATAAGTCGCCATGGGAGGGTTAGCTCGATTCAGAACCTATTTCATCCCAGTCTCTTTAAAAATGATCCCTCCGCCACGACTCATCACTAAACTGCCCCACCGGCTGCCCGTCCAAATGCAAAACCACAGTTTTTGATTTAATCCAACATAACCCCCCAGTAAAAACCCAAGGATGGGCAGCTAGCCTGGAACAAAGTTTCACAACATTTACTTGAGTGATTTGCCAGAAACATGGCAGGACAACTGGGTATTGTGCACTTCGCCTTATGACTGTGTCTTATGCTGTCTACTAGTAACAGATATGGGCAAACAGAGACAAATGTGAAACAGATTCAACCCATAAAAATGACATCCATATTCACATATGTCTACAGCACCTCTATCAACTCTAAAACAGCTCAAAATGAGGGTTATATTGGAAATGCAATACTAGCATGCTACTTAGTGCATACTGCACAGTGTATACTGTAACGTTTTTTAAATTTGAATAAAATGAAAACTAAAAGACTTTCAAATCACATGAGCCAATATTTTATTCACAATAAAGCACAGATAACATAAACTGAGAAATGTTACACTTTTATCCACTAAATGAGCTCATTTCAAATTTGATGCCTGCTACAGGTCTCAAAAAAGTTGGCACGGGGGCAACAAATGGCTGAAAAAGCAAGAAATTTTGAAAAGATTCAGCTGGGAGAACATCTAGCAACTAATTAAGTTAATTGATATCAGGTCTGTAACATGATTAGCTATAAAAGGGATGTCTTAGAGAGGCAGAGTCTCTCAGAAGTAAAGATGGGCAGAGCTGTGAAAGAGTGTGTAAAAAGATTGTGGAATACTTTAAAAACAATGTTCCTCAACGTCAAATTGCAAAGGCTTTGCAAATCTCATCATCTACAGTGCATAACATCATCAAAAGATTCAGAGAAACTGGAGAAATCTCTGTGCGTAAGGAACAAGGCCGAAGACCTTTATTGGATGCCCGTGGTCTTTGGGCCCTCAGACGACACTGCATCACTCATCGACATGATTGTGTCACTGACATTACTAAATGGGCCCAGGAATACTTCCAGAAACCACTGTTGGTAAACACAATCTGCCGTGCCATCTGCAGATGTTAACTAAAGCTCTCTCATGCAAAAAGGAAGCCATATGTGAACATGGTCCAGAAGCGCCGTCGTGTCCTGTGGGCCAAGGCTCATTGAAAATGGACTGTTTCAAAGTGGAAAAGTGTTCTATGGTCAGACGAGTCCAAATTTGACATTCTTGTTGGAAATCACGGACGCCATGTCCTCCGGGCTAAAGAGGAGGGAGACCTTCCAGCGTGTTATCAGCGTTCAGTTCAAAAGCCAGCATCTCTGATGGTATGGGGGTGCATAAGTGCATACGGTATGGGCAGCTTGCATGTTTTGGAAGGCACTATAAATGCTGAAAGATATATATATATAAAGGTTTTAGAGCAACATATGCTCCCCTCCAGACGACGTCTATTTCAGGGAAGGCCTTGTGTATTTCAGCAGGACAATGCAAAACCACATACTGCAGCTATTACAACAGCATGGCTTCGTCGTAGAAGAGTCCGGGTGCTGAATTGGCCTGCCTACAGTCCAGGTCTTTCACCTATAGAGAAAAATACATCAAAGATGACCACGAACTCTTCAGCAGCTGGAAACTTATATCAGGCAAGAATGGGACCAAATTTCAACACCAAAACTCCAGAAACTCATTACCTCGATGCCCAGATGTCTTCACACTGCTTTGAAAAGAAGAGGAGATGCTACACCATGGTAAACATGCCCCCGTCCCAACTATTTTGAGACATGTAGCAGGCATCAAATTTGAAATGAGCTCATTTTGTGCATAAAATTGTAAAATTTCTCAGTTTAAACATTTGTTATGTTATCTATGTTCTATTGTGAATAAAATATTGGCTCATGTGATTTGAAATTCTAGTTTTCATTTTATTCAAATTTAAAGAAAAACATTTCTGTAATTTGGGTTGTAATTCAACTTCCCAAAAACTTTTGGTAGTGCAATCAAATAATATTAAAAATGCAGTTTATTTCTGTTGCATTTGTCACAGTCAAGCACATTGCATTATGGGAAGCAGTTGGCCATTCTCAGAAGAAGGGTTATATTGAAAATGGAACACTAGCATGCTTCTTAGTGCATACTGCACAGTGTCCTTCTACTTTCTTTGACTGAAAAAATAGAATGTGAAACAATATGCAGTTGTTTCAACAATTTTTTTTTTTTTTTTTTCAACAGTTTTCATCTCAGAAATAACTTTTGGGTATGCACCAAATACCCCAAAAAATAGCGGCTGATATCATTTTTATTTATTTATTTATTTGTCATTTAGGTTAAAATGGAAGGTCAAGCTGAACGTATAGCATTATGAGAAGCAGTTGGCCATTCTGAACTTAATCAGCTGCTAACTTCAGGGAGAATTGATGTATACTGACCTACATGAAGAGTATGAAGAAATTCAGTTAAAGTCAAATGGGCTGTAGATTTGCCAAGCAGGTTTGTGCCAAGGAATAATTTCTCTGAGAGAAAAAGAATGAAGAGGTTTAAATGTGAAAAGCATAAAGGTTTGCGACTTTTAGAACCCTCAGTTGTAGAGTAAATGTCTCTTGGCGCTGAGGTCATCTATATGCTAGCATACTCCTAAATCACACAGAAAATGTCAACACAGGACAGAAAAATGTGGCTTTTTAAGCCATTTCATTTTTTTTTATAGTAAAAACCATCACAATCAATGTGTCAAGGAATCTGTAAAAGAACAAATTCACCTTTAAGACCATAACGTCTTATTTTTCTAACTTTTCTAATAGGTTTGTTCCAGTACAAAGCTAAAATATCCCAGCCTCTCAGCCAAACGTCTCTGCCAAATAGTAAAGTTTTTTTAAATTCATTTCCAAGACTTTATTTAGAATGCCCTTCAAAAGGGATCAGCTATAGTTCAGTTCTGATAAACAATGGTAAAATATTAGGAGCCAATGTGGGAATTTGGAACTGGACTCAGAAAATAATTCACTGAGAGCCTAAATGTGACTCTGGGGGTCAAGCCAGCTTTCCTTTTTTACAGTGTGGTCTATTTCACTGCACTATGTCCAGGAAACTCTTCAGTCCATTAGTACGTTTTTTAACACTCCAAAGGCCGTTCTCCATGTGGCACCCTCCGGTCTGTTAATGGTTAGGGATAGTACGCAACTCTAAAGCCAGACTTTAATGAAGCACATTGTGTAGACATCAAAAATATCCTATTTGTATTCCACAAAGAGTAAAATAAGAGTTTCAGTAACTAATGAAAGACACTGCAGACAGTCTGTTCAATGGTTTGTAATGTTTTTAACTTTACTGTCAATTGTTGAAATGATGCAACACTGAAAATATGCCTTTCCAAAACAATTCTTGGTGACAAAAAAAACTCTTGAAACCATGGGTTTTGAAAATTGGACATAACATAGAACTGTACACCCAGCGTTCTCATAAGAAAACAGAAATTGGGTTTGTATGAATTCAAAAGAATACCAATTTGCCAAAATGTAAAATAGTTGAAAAGTTAAATTAGGAACTCAAGACAGTACAACCCACTGAAAAGACTGTGCATCTATCCTTCAGTCTTGTTCTCAATGGCAAAAAAATTATACAAGTCTATCTCGACTGAAGTCTATTAAAATCAAAGTAGATTCTTCTTTAGTATATTCTACCAGCAATGGTGAAAAGTGTTCAGTCACAGTCAATAATGTGAATGTCTAATTGAAAATCTGGCCAAGGATGAGGACCGGACCTTTAGTAATGGCATTTCTTGCCTCATATTCGAGAGATTCCTACAAGCTCAAACTAAATCTGTCACATATGTGGGTGGCCGCCAGCCCTCACCACGAGACGATCCAGAAAAAACAGAAACTGATCTGAGGTCATCTCAGAGCTACCTTAAATCACATTACAAACATCTCAACCATCTCTTCCCTTTCCAATCCCTTTCAACCATGTAGAGGCTATAAAGTATATATTTAACTAGTTTAAAGATAAAACACTGGACTCAAGAAAAATTATACACTGGACAATACAAAGTCAATTTTAAACAGACTGTTATTTGACAAACTTTATGGCAATGAAAACCCCCAAACTAAAAAAAATAATAATTTTCTTGCTTGTGACTATTGGGTAGCATGATACTTTTTTTTTTTCTATGATTGCTTTCTTATGTTTTCAAAAAATATAGATTTTTTTTTTTTTTTTTTATCCTAGAGGAGTTGGTAATGATATACTGTATCAAAATGTTGGTGGACTCTTGGGATAAAACTCAAGCAATGGATTCCACAACAGCTTTTGATTTATATGGTCAGTTTATGATCATTATCGCAAAAATACAGAACATATGGCCACTAGATATGAAGCTGACTCATATTTCTTACACTGTGGTCTTCAGGAATTAAAGGGATATTTCACCCAAAAATGAAAATTATCCCATGATGTACTCACCCTCAAGCCATCCTAGGTGTATATGACTATCTTCTTTCAGATGAACACAATCGGAGATATATTTAAAAATATCCTGGCTCTTCCAAGCTTTATAATGGTAGTGAACGGGGGGCGTGTTTTTAAGCCCCCCAGAAAATTTGAAACATGCCCCCCGTTCACTACCATTATAAAGCTTAGTAGAGTCAAGATATTTTTGAGTAAATCATGGGATCATTTTTCATTTTTTGGGTGAACTATCCCCTTAAGAAGACCAAAAAAACACATGTACAGCATATAATAAAAGGTCACTCTCTAGATTCTTACATTATCTAATGAAAATGTGAGGGGTTTTTCCTTGTGCACAAGTTACCACCACAATGCTAGGGTTTTATGCTAACTTTAGGGATGTTTCATAGACATTATACGTAAAGTAAGTAGTTCTCTGAGGAACAACATGTGGACATCCGTAGAACTGGCTGGAACAATATGATGAGACGCATTTCAAAAGCGCAACACTACTTGGCAGACTGGTGGCATTACAGACAAACACTACCCATTGGCCCTTTGCAAGTGACGTCATGGGAACCATTGGTCACTTTAAGCTGACAGGCTGGAGATGAATGAAAAATCGTAAAAGTGTAGTACACTTTAGGGATGTTTTCCACACTAAAAATAGCCACTTGAGACTTGAGTTTCAGAGCTCAGAGTAAAAGCACTACATGAGAACAGTAGCAGCTTTGTGCAGTAAAAAAAATGCAGTGCTTTAAAAATTTGCAGCTGTTCATGAAAGGTTTACAGGTGGTTAATAATTCTAAATATCATTCCTCCCAAAATTATTACTTTTATCCATAATGCTCTACCAGATTTGTGACCTCGAAGTGTGCTAAAATACTTTTTAGTATTCAAAAAGTGCAAAAACTGCAATTTTTAAACGTCAAATTATAACTCAAACACAAACTATTTGTTAAAGCGATGAAAGACAGCTGGGGGTCAGAGTTTTTGAAACCTGTTTGAAAACAATAATAATTTTTTTTATGGTTCCATTTAGTCCAATTACTTCTCCCAAATTTTTTTGCAAAAATCATGCACTTGTCCATTAAATTCAGCATTAAAAGTAAATCAATAAATAGACAAATCAATCAGTTAATAAATATAAATGACAAAAAAATAAATGAACAAATACATTTATACATAGACAAATAAATAAATAAATACATGCATACATTCATACATACATAAATAAAATACATAGACAATAAATAAATAAATAAATAAATACATTGACAAATAAATAGACAAATCAATACAGACAAAAAATAAAAAAATAAATAGACAAACAAAAACACATAGACAAACAAATGAAAAAATAAACAAATAAATACATAAATAGTTTTTGGGCGTAATTTAGTTGCAAGTCAGATCACTTTTGTGTTAGTCTTCGAAATACAAACCATACAAAAAAGCAATATTAAAAAAAATTGAAGTACTAAACCAGTATGATTTGATATTTGCTTTTTGACATTCATTTTTGTTACTTTTGTTAGTTTCAGGCATCTTGTGTGCGGTGAGTTTGATAGTCTCTAATCCTCCCCAGTGCGGACGATGTGCGTCACTCCTGGCTGCTGTGAGCATTGCCTCTACAGCGGGGAATGCTAAAGCTCTGCCCACTTTATTCCCCAGCCACGCCTGACAAACAAGATGCTGAGCAGCAGCCACCCCCCACCACACACACGGAGCACACCCCGCTAACACACGAAAACACGCATGTCAGAAAGTACAGAGGCACAGTCTCTTTGTCTTTCTTTCTCTCTCTCTTAATGTTTAAACATCACTTTGCAACCAAAATTTGTGGTTTGTGTGGTTTTGATGGGAATACAACAGCAATTAGATGTAAAATAGTTAGCAAGAGAAAAGAGAAAATAAGTATCAGATCATTTTCAAAGTGCTACAGAGAGGAGAGGGACAAGCTAAACGTTGGCAGATGTTTTATCGAGCATTTGTACAAAAAAATCGTAACAATTGCTGGGGTAATTTCGAAGAAACATGCACTCAATGACCCCCAGCACAATCACTGTGAGTATTTGATAAATACATACAAGCTTAAAATACCTTCCATGCCTCTGTGTCAGTGTTGTCTCAGTGTCATTGAGATGTTAGAGTTTTTATTAGTCTTTTGACTTACTTTTTATTTTGATATTTTCTGTTTTAGTTATTTTGTACATTTTAGTTATTTTATTTATTTTTTTTTTTTTACATTTTTTTAATATCTATATAATTGTTTATTAATTACTAAGTAAGAAAATCATTTTTTACAGTGTGATTTTTTTTATTTATTAATTTTTTTATTATTGATTTAGTTTTTGGTTTAGGCACATAAAATAACCCTGTTCTGTGTAAATGCCATTTTACAAGAAACAAGCACGGTGGTAATCAACAAACTGCAAAAAAAAAAAAAAAAAAAAAAAAAAAAAAAAATCATTCTTAATAATTCTTTATCTTATTTTCCAATAAAGATGGTAAAAAATTCTTGTCAGAGAAAGAGTCACAAAAAGGCCTAGCTCATGAATATTCAATCAATCAATCAATCAATCAATCAGTCCATCACCATGACTTGTTGGTCTATTAGAGTAAATCTGTCAAGGGCTTCCAGATTCTAATCTGCCCTAATATAACATTACATTTCAATAAACTAACGCTTAAAGGGTTAGTTCACTCAAAAATGAAATTTCTGTTATTAATTACTCACCCTCATGTCGATCCAAACCCGTAAGACCTTCGTTCACCTTCAGAACACAAATTAAGATATTTTGATGAAATCCGAGAGGTTTTTTTGTCCTTCATTGAAAGCAATGAAATTGCCGTCATTCAAGGTCCAGAAAAGTTGTAAAAACATGGTTAAAATAGTCAATGTGACTACAGTGGTTCAATCTTAATGTTATGAAGTGACGAGAAGTATCTTTTTTTTGCGCATAAACAAAACAAAAATACCGACTTTATTCAACAAATTCATCTCTCCCCTGTCATTCTCATATGCTATTAACGTTTCAGCGCTTCCAGGTTCTACTCCATACTGAGCCGGCGTTCGGACATAAACACAGAAGCTCTGTAAAGTAAATAATGTAGCAGAATGACAGGGGAAAGATGAATTTGTTGAATAAAGTCATTATTTTTGTTTTGTTTTTGCGCACAAAAAGTATTCTCATCGCTTCATAATAGGTTGAACTACTGTAGTCACGTCGACTGTCTTAACAATGTGTTTACTACTTTTCTTGAATGACGGCAATTTCGTTGCTTTGGATGGAATATAAAAAAACCTCTCGGATTTCATCAAAATATCTTAATTTGTGTTCCAAAGATGAACGAAGGTCTTACAGGTTTGAAGCGACATGAGGGTGAGTAATTAATGACAGAAATTAAATTTTTGGGTGAAATAACCCTTTAATAATTATTTCATAAAGTGGTGGGGACAAAACCTGCCATTCATTAAGTAGTAGTGAGGACATGTCTTAACAGGATATAACACCTATTACCTTGTATATTTGGATACACTTTATTTCGATTGTCCACTTTAGACAATCTACTATGTAACTTTGCAAATAAATGTCAACTAACTCTATTAGTAGACTGTTAGGTTAGAGTTAGTTGTTAGGGTTTGGTTTAGTAGAATAAATTGACGTACTTGCAAAGTTAATTATAGTCAGTAGAATATCTGTTGGGGAGCATCAAAATAAAGTGTTAGCAGATATTAAGCAGACAATCTACTAAAAATATAAGTAAGTTGACATGTATTTGCAAAGCAACTTATAGTTATTACAATGTCTAAAGAGGACCATCGAAATAAAGTGTATTTTGTTTTAAAGGAACCGTTCACACAAAAGTGAATACTGTGTCATCATTTACTCCTTCCAAACCAGCATGATTTTATTTCGTCCATGAGACACAAAAGTAGATGGATGGTTTAGCTGGATGTCCAAGTCTTTGCCATACATCAAAAATGGAAGGTGATTCACACAGCTGAGTCATAATTCCCTGAAAATCTTCCCCGACTTGTGTTTCATGGAAGAAAGAAAATCATACAGGTTTTGAAAGACATGAAGGTGAATAAACGATTTCTTATTTAGTCTTGTTGCATTGCCAGATTTTTTTCCCCCTTTGGTTTTAAGCATAAACCTCTCTTAACCCATTCTTATTTTCTTACAGCCATTTTTGTACAGTGCAGAAAACATGCTGAAGTCAGTAAATTTTCTTTGAGGTTGACAAATCATTTGTGTTTATTTATTCCAAGTGTTCTCAGCTGGAAGACAGCTGTTTTTTTTTTCTCACTTCAAATAGGACAGAAAAAAGTAGAATTTATGCTCTGCACTCCTTTGGCATCACTATTGAGTGTATGTGTATAATTCTGCCAACAAGCATTGAAGAAGCAGATCATTTCTAAACAGCATCTCACGCATCTGTTTGTCATATGGAGAATTAAGCCATCTGGAATGTGGCCCGCTGTCTTAGGTAGAGCAATCACAACGTCCCTGCTTTTACAATACCATCAGTCCCATTAAAGACAAGCAGCAAGGCAGGTCAAGGAAGCAATTATTCGGAAGGCAACACCTCTTGTTTCTCCCGATAGAGTTTGCTGTTAAGAGCTAAAGGAATGCTGCGTGCAGATAAATTGTGCAGTTTCAGTGTAGAAATGAACTGTATATAGCTCATATACAGAAGGGTCAAATCCCAGGTCACAATGCTTTAACGAGAACACTCAATAACTGAAAAGCTCACTAAGAGCAACATTTTTGGAAATAGAATCAGAACCTGTCCACACGGAGACGCATTTAGCTGTATACGTAAAAATTTTGTATTGTATCGGTGTTTCGTCCAGATGGATCCAGCGTTATGGGAGCCTGAAACCGCTATTTTTTTTAAACCAGGTCCCAGAGTGGATAAATCTGAAAACGACAAACTTACGTTTTCATGTGTACAGCCAATCCGTATATTTTGTGAAATGATGATGTCATCACCCCACATCTCGACCCTAGTCACCGCTACGTAACAACAACAACAACAACAACAACAACAACAACGGCGGACTACATGCTTATGTTCGTGCTGCAGAAGCTACTGAGCCTATTAGCTTTACTAAAGTTTGTATACAGTGCGCAAGATTTATGCGCATGCTCCAAGTCTTCTTCTCCATTTTTAGTGCATCTCTGTGGCAGAATTACAGCGCCACATACTGGTCTGGCATATATACTACATTGTTTTGAGTCTGTTTCAGTGGTTTCGTGTGTACGCAGATATTTCTTGAGACGACACCGTGGGGGTGGGGGGGTGTATCACGGTTTCCACAAAAATATTAAGAAGCAACGTTTCTTGAGCAGCAAATCAGCATATAAGAATGATTCCTGAAGGATCATGTGACACTGAAGACTGAAGAGTAATGATGCTGAAAATGTATTTTTGATCAAATAAATGCAGCCTTGGTGAGACTCCTATCTTTTGAACAGTAGTGTATGTAACTGAAGACTGAACTCCATAGAGGGACCTCCAAAGAATGAGTAAATAAAACCATTAATCAAAAACCTGTGAATTATGGTCATATGAGCTTTTTGTTGAACTTGAGGGTCAGAGTAGTTTTACCCTTTTCATTTATAAAATCATTTATCAAGGTAACAAATAAGTGACATTCGTGCAATTCCTTAAGTTCTCAGTTTTCACTACATGGTTACTAGGGGACAAGAGACTGACATGACCACAACAAGTTTTATAGAGGACCACTAACCTCTTCACATTCGAAAGAGGGGCAATGTGACATGACAAATTTTACAACAGCAATTGTGGCAGGTTGTGGTTTATTAGAAACATGTTTAGACGAGTCAACTGGCAGTAAATTCACATCCCATGAACTGCTGAGCATTTCAAGATTGCACTCCATGACATCAGCCACTTTTCCCAAGGTTATGCACTTTTACCGCATATACACGCGCGGAAGCCAATAATTTATGGCGGCGTTTGGTCAGACAGTGACTCCTCTGGCTTTGCTAAAGGAAGTGACCTTACAAATCTCACCGTGCAAAATGACCACGAGGCCTGAGACTCGTTAAATCATTCCAAAAAAAGCCCAGTTCTGATCGGTCGACTGAGGATATGACTATTGCCGTCAATCTGTGGTTCAGACAATCCCATCTCAATCAGCCACACCATCCTCTGAGCAGTTATGACTCTATGTTGGTTTGCCTCTACCCGTGTTTTTGTCATTTTAAGCTGTCTTCCTCCCCACAATATCCTTGGCTACATTTCCAACACAGTTCAACACATGACACTGACACACCAGCGCTTGTGTTTAAATAACAGCGGAAATATGCAAGTATACTCATGCACATTGGCAAACAACACTCAGCCACAGGGAAAACCCATACATTCTTTAAGGGTTATGAAAAAATATGAAATTGGGTGTTTCAACTAAATGCCACTAAACACATTAACATTTTCACACAAATGTGAGACAAAACAACTAAGAAACATCATGATCTCTTTTTATAAGAGTTGCTATGTCACTATCAAATAAAATTTTCATGCAAAGGGAAAAAACAACAACTGATAAACATTGTGATCTGTCTATAAAATGCTAGCATGTTGTTTTATATTTAGGCTTTATTAATTGAAATAGGTTAGTTCACCCAAAAACGAACCTATTTTGTCAATAATTACTCACCCTCATGTCGTTCCAAACATGTAAGACTTTCGTTCATCTTCGGAACACAAATTAAGATCTTTTTAAAGGAAATAAGGCTTCTGTCCCTCCAGACAGCCTATGCAATTGCAATTTTGATGCTTCAAAAAGTTCATAAAGATGTCGGAAAACTAATCCATATGAATTGAGAGGTTTAGTCCAAATTTTCTGAAGAGACTTGATCGCTTTTTATGTTGAACAGATTTAATTTAGGCTTTTACTCACATATAAACACTGATCAGCGAACATAAACAGATGCTCAACCAAACCTGAATGACGTGAGAATGAACCTCTTCAAGAAGCTAAAATGTGCTGCATAACCAATGAGGTTCATTCTTGTGTGTTACGCAGCATGTTTGAGCTTCCGAATTTGCAAAGTTTCATTTTTGTAAGCTGTCTATGGAGGGACAGAAAGCTGTCAGATTTCATCAAAAAGATCTTCATTTGCGTTCCGAAGATGAATGAAAGTCTTACGGGTTTGGAACGACATGTGGGAGAGTAATTAATGACAGAATTTTAATTTTGGGGTAAACTAACCCTTTAAGGATACTCACCGTTCCTAGAGAGTCTTAATGATGATTTAACAGGTGCATATGTAACCCGGTCTGACTCAGCCACTCCGAGCGGTAATCGAACTGGCGTCACAGCATGGGAGGCGGGCGCACTAACAAGGACACTAAAGACCGCAGTTTCTAGTGCACCTCTTGAGGCCAGGGGAGTGAGGTTTACTCGCACAGCTCTTACTAGCTTGCCTTCATTACACTCACCCCCCTAAACCTCACTCCCATCCAGGTCACAGCACCAAATGTAACCGGTCCTTTCGGGATTCGAACCAGCAACACTGGCATGGGAGGTGGGCGCACTAACAAGGACGCTAAAGACCGCAGTCTCTAATGCACCTCTTGAGGCCAGGGGAGTGAGGTTTACTCACACAACTCTTACTAGCTTGCCTCCATTACACTCACCCCCCTAAACCTCACTCCAACCCAGGTCATGGCACCAAATGTAAACGGTCCTACTCAACCTGCTCCAAGCAGGATTTGAACCAGCATCACCAGCATGGGAGGCGGGCGAACTAACAAGAACGCTAAAGACCGCAGCAAATAGCGTCAGTCGCTAGCACGCCTCTTAAGGCCAGGGGAGTGAGGTTTACACACACAGCTCTTACTAGCTTGCCTACATTACACATAATCCAAAAGAATAAAAAAATCCCCCCCCCCCAAAAAAAAAATTATTTTATAAATAAAATTTCAATAAAGCATGCACATCACTGCTGTAGAAAAATACACACATTTCTTATTCCACGATTTATGTAACTGTGGATCTACAGTTTTTAAACAGGCCACAGGTGCCTTCCACAATGTATGAACACCAAGGGGGAACCATATTGAATCTTACATGTCATGTGATTAGAGGTCACCATGACATTGCCATGATCAAACTAAAAAAACTAAATAAATAAAAAATAAAATAAAATAAAACGCAAAACACATTATAGACATACAGCGTTCACTAGTACAGTCAAACAAATGAGTATCTTAGTATTCTTAATGAAAATTATTCTACGGGACAAATATAGACAACAACAACAACATCTAATATTCAAAGTCTATACAAGACAGTTTAGAAGAAGTCTACACATAAAAGCTCATATACATCCACACTTAACTCAAAAAAATCAAGACAGATTCTCGTTCAAACCTTAGGCTACATAATAATTTGATTTATAGCTTCATGCTACAAAAACATACAGGAAATTATAGATGTTTTGTTTTAAAAATTGCCTTTTACATGGTAGAGTGGGCAGAGTCAATTCACCAGTGACTTCCACCCATAGTTCAAAACCTCCATAAAGGAAATAAACCTCCATTACTGGAAACATAAGACTGGAAAAGAATACATCCCATGGTCTTTGTTAGAGTCACTTATACTGTTGCTAATGGACATGAGGGGTCTGTCTTACAACCTCAATAAACCCAGCTTAACTGCTGTCCGCTTTAAGCTGTTTTAGTCCATGTTTATAGCCACTTTAGTGCCTCTCCAGACAGAGCAGCTGCAAACTAATAACATCAGCTGGCTGTTGTAGAATCCGGATGTGGAGTTTCCCACTTAGCACAAACTTCCCATTCCTAAAAAGTAGCATTCTCTGTCGTAACCAAACATTTCTGACTCTAACTCTGCATGTTGACACTAGTTAAGAATGATTAGCATCTCAAAGCATCTCTATAAGTTGATGTAGCTTATGCTTCTGTAGTTTGGCATAAACTATGTGATATTTATGTTTACAGTATATAGGTATGTTTATATATGAAGGACATTATAGAAATGTTATAATTACAGATGGGTAAAATAAAAACACTATAGCTTTGTTCCTATCTGATGTTAATATGTTGCTAAGCTAATGACTTGATACCTAAGCATATAAAAGTATTGTATATAAATTTGTATCAAAAATTTCTGTACAAAATAAAATGTTAGTATAATTTATAATCAAAAATACTCTATATCTTATACACTGAGCTTGTTGCAATGCATTTTTGGATTACCTATTATCAATGAAATGGTATGTTTTGCAGCATTAGTTTTTTGGCTTAACATTTTATACAGCAGCATATTTTGCTTATATATAATATAGTGTAGCTTGGCTTATATAGTGCATTTCTGATATAGTCTTTTTAGCAAATCTAGCATTATAAAACTTTTACACATGCATACACTACCATTCAAAAGTTTATTTTTAAAGAAATTAATACCTTTATTCAGCATGGATGCATTGAATTGATCAAAAGTGACATTTATAATGTTACAAAAGAATTCTATTTTAAATCAATTCTGTTCTTTTGAAATTTCTGTTCATCAAAGAATCCTAAAACAATGTATCACAGTTTCCACAAAAATATGTCACATGATGATAATAAGAAATGTTTCTTGAGCAGCAAATCAGCATATTAGAATGATTTCTGCAGGATCGTGTGACACTGAAGACTGCAGTAATGGCTGCTTATGTACTCATTTTGTATCATTGTCCATATGTTGAATTTCAAGACAACAAGTCCAACAATTTGTCCCTGCACAACATGCAAACAGACCTTTTCTATACAGTGACAGTCTAAATTTGGCAGCTTCACTAAATATTAGCAAAAGGAGCTTTGTAGTGTTTTGACTGTCATAGCACAGTTTGCCGTTTGTAAACCAATGCAGGCGGAAACACTCACAACCCTTCACACTATGATGTAAGTTTTACACGGATGTGTATAAAACATGAAAGACACCATCTCATAAAGAGGCAGATCATCCTCCAGATGTCCAGTACACTACTTATTATGGAAGTTAAATGAACTGTTCATAAGTGCTGACTAAAAGGATTAATTGGCAAACAACTGAGCAGTAAATAGCTTTAGCAGACAGGTTTTGAAATTTGCTCATAAATATAATAAATTAGCTATTTACATTACAAGCTCAATTTCTTTCTTTTCCATGGGGATGCTGTACAGCACATTGTGAAACTGTAGTGGAAGTAAATGAAATCGTAATACAAAACATTGCACAAAACAAATATGATCATATTTGATAAGGACGACAATAAATCCAATTAAACATTGCTTTGCACCCATGTATTCAGTATTCAGTCACTTCATGATCACTTTATGATTTTGTCAAGGCCAAAAAACATCTTAATTTTGACTAGAAGTAGCTCTATAACCATCATGGATTACCTAAACATATATACAAACTACTGTTCAAAAGTTTAGGGTCAGTAAGATTTTTTTTTAAAGAAATTACTTTTATATTACTTACATATATTTACTCACCAAGGGTGCATTAAATTGATCAAAAGTGACAGTAAAGACATTTATAATGTTAATTATATTTAAAATAATTGTTGTTCTTTTAAACTTTATTCATCAAAGAATCCTGAAAAAACTAGCATTGTTTCCATAAAAATATTAAGCAGCACAACTGCTTTTAATATTGATAATAATAATAATCAGAAATGTTATTTGAGCAGCAAATCAGCATATTAAAATGCTATCTGGAGGATCATGTGACACTGAAGACTGGAGTAATGATGCTGAAAATTCAGCTTTGCCATTACAGGAATAAATTACATTATACATATACTGTATATATACAGTATATATATATATATATATAGAGAGAGAGAGAGAGAGAGAGAGAGAGAAGGATTATCTTTAACGGCAAGCACACATAAAGCGTGAAACATTTCAGTACTACAAATCCTCAAACTGCCCTGTCCTTATCCCTGGTGGAAATATGCTCTGGGAAAATCTGAAACCGCACAATGGAATGAAGTTCAGCCAAAAGTAGGGAACTCTTTCTTTTCTCTCAACACTGACATTGAGACTCCGCCAGTGTTAAATCTCCTTTTCTGGTGAGGAAATTTAAACCCTGCTGCCTCCATTCGTCCACCTTGCCCTCGTCTCTACCCTTCCAACCCTCTTACCCGCAATGCCCAACTCCTGTTTCTTTACATGATCTCTGAAGGAGTTAACACTGTGTGTTATTCACTGTATGAACTCTTTGACCCTTGCACTCTCTCTCTCCTTCTGTCTCCATGTGCTTCATCTCCTCTGGATAAATAGGCAGTTCTCACCAGGGACCACTATGAGCGATGGTTTCACTCTTTACACAGTCAAACTAAAGGAAAACATTTCTTTTTATTTTCCTCCAAGGAAATCATAGCTACTATGAGCCCCTAGCCTAGACTGAACCATTCATGAAGGCATACTTCTTTAAACCAAGAAAGTAGTTTTTTTAACTACTGTCTTCAAATTGGATGGTATAGAAGCTTGTTTACGCCACTGAATAACTACTATGTAAAAATAAAAAAGGTATAATTGCGACTTTTTATATAGATGAGATATATCGATGAGATATAGTCGCAATTGTGTGTTATAAAGTCAGAATTACGAGACACAAAACTCCTAATTCAGATTTTTCTTCTTAGAATTGTGACTTTATAACACAATTGCGTCGCAATTCTGACTTTTTTCTGAACTTTTTTCTTTTGAAAAGAAGTCAAAATTGCGAGTTTATATCTCAATTGCGAGAAAAAAAATTCAGAATTGCGAGTTTATATCTCACAATTGTGAGTTTATAACACGCAATTGTTTATAACTCGCAATTCTGACTTCTCGCAATTGTGAGTTTATATCTCGCAATTCTGATAAAAAGTCGCAATTACATTTTTTATTTTGTGGCGGAAACAAGCTTCCATAGAATGGTGCCAGTTATACTTAATTATAGTAATATCTCTGAATTCATATTCATCAGACAGTAGGCGGAAAGTACCCTGATGACCTTCTACTTCCAGCGAGATTCTGAAGTGCACATTCAATGGACACTTTACTATCCCATGAAGCCACGGGAGGGGATTTGTGAATGGAGATGAAGGATACGTCCAAATCACGCACACACACACACACATATATATATATATATATATATATATGTGTGTGTGTGTGTGTGTGTGTGTGTGTGCGTTATGGATTGGCGGGTGGTTATTAAGTCCTTTGCAGTATGTCAAACACAGACAGGGAGTTGAGTGGCGGCTGCTGTTGTCGAAATAGATCTCTTCACGTCTGAGTCTTGTTTTTTTCCTATAACTTTGACAGAGCAGTGCTCCATACTCCATACTAGACCTGAGTGCAAATCCAGTGTCTGCTGTAGAGAGTTATTCTCCAGATGTGACTCTCCAACCCGTTTCTGGTGAAAGCCTTAACATCTCAGGTATATCATTACACCACTTATACAACTGAAGTGATGAGAGTTGGATAAAAAAAAAAAAATGCAAACGCTATGTGACCAAAAAGAACAAAAGCCTATCTTGGGCAATAGTTAGCTCAGTTTAAACTTTACTTTAGTAGACTTTCAGGTCACAGTGAGAAAGACTGTCTTTTTCTTTCTGCACTCTCTAAGTACATATCAAGAATTCATGCATGTCAAACACTGCGTCAGAGCTTTCTCTAGTGTGTAGGTATCCTTGAAGGGATAATTCACACAAAAATGAAAACTCTGTTATTTGTTCTAAACCTGTCCTTCTTTCTTCTGCAGAACACAAATGAAGATATCTTGAAGAATGTTGTTAACCAAACAGTTTTGGATTCCCATTGACTTCCATAGTATTTTTTCCATACTATGGAAGTCAATGGGAACCCGAAACTGTTTTGGTGAGTAAATGATGACAGAATTTTCATTTTTGGGTGGACTCTTCCTTTTAAACAAAGACACTCATAAAACTCCTTCTGCTTTCATATGTAACCACTTGTGGACAAAGCTGCTTTTGACTAAGGCTGCAGTGGGCAATGTGCTAAACCTTCCATTCATCATGATTCTGACAATCGCAATTAATCCGACACTATGCACACACCACGATTTGTTGAATGCACACTTACACACAATAAATGAAAATGATAAGCAAAACCATTTTCTGTACAATTCTGGTTTGTCCAGAGCATTGATAATTTACTGTTAGTTTTGTGCAGAAATGGATTTGTTGAAATTACTACAGCCACTATTCATCTATCAAATGCTTGAAATGCAACATCACCTTATTTCACATACGGCTGCTGAGAGACAAGACATCACTTTCACCTATCCTAGCGGACACTACTGTGTTTTTGTGAGTGCCTTCTTGAGATGATGTGGAGAGGCTGGCTGGAAGGAAAATAAACAGACCCTGTCCATTGTTTGACCTTCGTCAATGGGCAGCATAGGATTTCCACCACTCATAAACAATGAGGCAACCAGGGAGGTCTACTGACATCATCACTCGAGAAAGGAAGTCTAGGGGAAATCAATGGTGTGCAGTTAAGAGGAACAACGACAATGGTGTGATTAAATAGAAGTAAAACACTGTGTAAGAGTTTTGCCACACTGATTATTGCTATTGTGGTTACTTACATTTTC
The DNA here is from genome assembly GCA_039654765.1 of Mylopharyngodon piceus. NCBI lineage: Eukaryota > Metazoa > Chordata > Actinopteri > Cypriniformes > Xenocyprididae > Mylopharyngodon > Mylopharyngodon piceus. Next base: position 21,079,386 of record CM077449.1, read on the forward strand.
AGTATATACAGTTCATTTTTACTAAATCCCTCTGGAACGACCCAAAATTAAGTAGCCTACTTTGCTCAAGGGCACAACAGTGGCAGCTAATGAATTACCGCTTTTGGAGTTTGAACCTACAACCTTTGGGTCACCAACCCACAATTTCAACCACTAAGCTATCCATCCTTCATCTACTTGGTGTAAGTTTTGGAATTATTTACTAAAAAGTGAAAGATCAGGATTAAAGGAACAGTTCACTTGAAAATTAATTTCTGTCATCATTTACTCACTCTCATGTAGTTTCAAACCCATTCTTTCACTCTGCCATGAAGCACAAAAGGAGATGTTAGGAATAATATTACATGAAAGAAAATGAGGACAGAAACTGTCAAGCTTCAAATATGAAAAAAGAAGCAAAAAAAAGCAAAAAATTATTTCCATATATATTTTAATATATAATATATAATATTTTAATAAATGAATATATTTTAAAATATACAAAAAATGGCAAAAACATTGCTAATATATAATTTAAAAATAAATTTAAATATATTTTCAATACTTTTTTATATTACATACACTATATTATTATATTTATATTATATTGTATTATTATATTTGAAAAAAAATTAAATAAATCTAATAAATTTAATAAATCTAATTTATATTGTTCAAAATATATTTAAAAAGAACATTTTGCATGTATTTTAAGATTGGAAATGTATTTTCTTACATTTTGTGATATATTTTGATATATTTAAAACCTTTTGGATGAACTATCCCTTTAATATGACAGAGCCACTTTTCATAACTACCAGAACTTCTCTTAAACGCAGGTGATGTGGTATATAGTAAGGCAGAGAAATATACGACACTATATGCCCATAATGACTTTGAATAAGAAAGCATTTAGCAATGAATGGGAATCACTAAACTGTCAATGAAAAGAGTCATATGAGATCAATTTGGGGTCATACGTCAAGAATGATTACTTCCAGAACAACAGGAAGTGCTATGCAATAAATCCTAACAAAACACCAGATGGAAGTTAATTGCCTTGTATTTTTTTATCAGAGCCTGATTCACAAAGTGGAAGCAACTCCCAAGATCTCTGGCTTGCACGAGGACATCCGTTGACGTGTTCAACAACCTCTGTGACTTAAGTATTTTTATCCAAGGACACACTGGATCCTGACTGGATTGACTAGTAAATGTGTGTGAGCACTGCTGACCTGAGCATCTTTCCCACCAAAGGTGTGGTCTTTTTTGCAGAAGAGGATGTCTTACATTTCAGCAACTATTGTTCTCGGATTCCTCCTGGCAGCCATCCCTCTCTCACTTCCATATACACACATATCACTTCCCTCAACCTGTTGACTTGATATGAGAATCTGAATCACTGGTTCTCAGTTCACAGAGAGTTCTGTCTGTTCTTCTTCTTTCTTTTTCTCTAATTAATGGGAAAACAAACTTTAAAAAAGGTTACAATAAAAAAAATAAAAAAAACATGCATCTCCTGATTTCAAGATTCATAATATTCTTGTAACAATATGTGTCTGCAGCACACTCGACGATGGAGTTCAGCAAACAAAGTATTTTATTCAAAATAATAAACAGGAGATATCCAATGAAACACGGGAGAAAACGAATGCAAACCGCATAGAACTGAAGCAACACAGAACAATGAACTGAGTGAAGCAAGGTTTTAAAGGATTAGTTCACTTTCAAATGAAAATTACCCCAAGCTTTACACACCCTTAAGCCATCGGTGTATATGACTTTCTTCTTTCTGATGAACACAATCAGAGAAATATTAATAAATGTCCTGACGCATCCGAGCTTTATAATGGCAGTAAGTGTTACCAAACGAGGATGAGCTGAAGAAAGTGCTTCCATCCACATCCATCCATCATAAACATATTCCACACAGCGTTTGTGTAAATAAAATATCTATATTTAAGAAGTTATGAAGTAAAATATGTAGCTTCCGCCAGACCGTCTTCCATCATGGTCAAGGTACGAAGAAAGTGTAAAACTCTAGCAGTTCAAAAAGCTTACGTTACATCCTACGCCTTCCGTATTTAACTTACTGAAAAAGTGTAACTGACATGACGCCAGTTTACACTTTCTTCGTAACTTGAATACGGAAGGTGGTCAACAGAAGCTAGAAGCTAGATATTTTACTTCATAACTTATTAAATATGGACGCATCGTTTCGCTTCAGAAGACCTTTATTAACCCCCCGGAGCCATGTGGAGTATGTTTATGATGGATGGATGTGGATGGAGGCACTTTCTTCAGCTCATACTCATTTGGTAATGCTTACTGCCATTATAAAGCTCGGAAGCGTCAGGATATTTATTAATATTTCTCCGATTGTGTTCATCAGAAAGAAGAACGTCATATACACCTAGGATAGCTTGAGGGTGAGTAAAGCTTGGGCTAATTTTTATTTGAAAGTGAACTAATCCTTTAAATACAAACAGAGAGTAATCAACGGAAAACAGAACAGATGCGTAAATTAATAATGAAGGAAACTAACTAGGAAAACAGAACACAGGCAAAACGGGAACATACACTGTAAAAAAATTATTTTTAGAAGTTGTTAATAAAAGAAAGATTATTAGACTATGTTTTACAAGAAAATGCGGTAGCACTTTATTTTATAGTCCTGTTCCCCATGTACATACTATACTTATTACAGCAATTATAATAACTGGGTAATAACTAGGTACTAACCATGAACCTACACCTAAACCTAACCTTAACCCGTGTAGATACCTTACATTACTCTGTATTTTCTTAGGTAAGTACACTGTAACTACATGCAAGTAGACGTACTGTAAAATAAAGTGCAACCAAAAATACCATTTCAGTCTTTTTACTTCAAAATTTCATGTATAATTCAACCATTCTTTATAATTGTGAAATTTACTAGCAATTTCTAAGTGAAAATTGTTTCTACACCATTTTTTCAGTGTACCGACTGACAACGAAACCAAACAGTGAAACTAAACAGAACTGAACATAACCCTGACAATTCTAAAGGTTTTACATATTTACATATTTTTTAGATTTTACCGCTTTTAATGTAATAAAACATGGGGAAATATCACCTTCATTAACCATCAGTAAAATACATATCAGACATCTGTCCTAGTGCACTGTAAGGAAGACTAGAATTTTATTTATTTATTTATAACTTGAACTAAATAGAATTTAACTACATTTTCACAGAATTTTCAACTGTTGAATTTTTACTTTTTGGATGACCTTTGCCTTTAAGAGCCATTAGAAAGTCTTAAATAACTATAAACACAAAGTCCTATTGCCATATCTGATGGTAAAATAAAAAACATGATAGAATCTGAACCACCTTTAAGGGAGTTCCATGGGTGTTCTGGGCTAAGATATTTACATTTTATAAATCAGGGTCTAGCGAAAAACTGAGAAAAGCTTTGGAAATACATCTATGTGCAGGTTAGGTTATTGTCAAATTTTCCCGCCCTTCCAAGCTCACAGAATGAGATTTGAGAAACCCCTGAGACAGAAAATGAAGGAAATCTCCGTCAAAACATTTCTATTTAACACTAAACATGCTCTGTTTGGGGAAAAAAACTTGTAGAGCAAAGTGAGGTGAGTGTCTTGTTTTTCTTTTGCTAAACTGTGGTGAAAGTCCCTCTCTAGCAGCTGTGAGGAAATTCCCTGGTAATAACAAAAGGTCCTCGTGTATGAAGTTTGCATCATTAGTCCACAGCTCTGCCTCACCATCTGTTTGGATAGCTTGAGTGCTTCCTCTCTGTCATTGTATGAAATGTGAAGGGGTTGTGAAGGTGCAGTAATAGAGGAAGAGAGAGAGGCCGTGTTGAAAAGCATGTAGCTTCTCTATAACATACCTTTCCTATCTGAGCATCACATGAGGGCAATAGTTTCTTTGAAAACCACTTGTAAATATCCTGTTTGATCAAAGGTTAACTGTGTGAAGAGAAGGAATTATGGTTTTGTTTCCTGTGCAGGAATTTTAAAATCACGCTACATGGTGAAATTGACAAGCGCTACAGTGAGAATACAAGAGCAGCAATAAATGTGTCATCATTACAGTCTTTTTTTTTCTTGTAGCCATTTCCGACGAAAATGCTTACTGCTAAACAAAAGCACTGAGTCAGCCAGAAAGAGATCTGGCCCATGCAGACTGGCTTTGGTTCTTTCATTGTACAAAGGGATGTTGTAAGCACACATACAAGCCTAGCGGTCACATTTCATAGTGACAACAGTTCACAGACCACCACCACTGAAAACCCGAATAAGCTGGGCTAACTCAAAAAATTTGAGGTAATCAGTTACATCAAATTTTTTGAGTTATGATGTTCCCAATTTTAAGTAAGCAGAACTATCACGTTTTGAGTTTGTAGTACTCATGCATGTTAATTGCTCCTAACTTGAAGTACTGAGTTAGCTAACTATATATATAATTATAAAATATATATAATTATATATAAAAATTATACATATATTATATATTACATATGTAGTATCATCTGCTGAATTAAGACACAGACTTGTAATGCATATCCATTAGTGTAACGACAAAAATCTAACAGCTGCTCTGTGAAAACAACATTTTAGAAAAACAAATGGAGCAGGTTTCTCATGAATCGGACACCTACTGTTCCATGGACGAGTGCCTCCCGCCAGCAAGAGGAAATTACGTGTTTACATGTAAGGATATGCAACCATAGGGGAGTCCAGTATCAAATGGCACCTCTTAAGGAAGCAATTAGACATATTTTATGCTGTGATTTCTGAAAACGCTCAAGGTCAAACAAAATGAGTGCACACTATACACAAAATAAGGGTTGCTATGAAGACAAATGCATTATATACGGTGCAAGGGCCTAACTATATGCAATGATCGCATATTTCTTTTCATTGCAGTTCTATTACAGTTGCATTTGGCTGTTTGCCGACAATGACTTCAGTGATTCCATCATATCTGGGAAAGTTTGGAAACCCCTGCCTCAGACATAAGTATGAACTTGTTTCAATACAGCATATTTGAGGTTATAATGATGGCTGTTTTTTGTACCTTCTTTTGGTATCGCCCCTCTGACATCATTATTGAACGACACCCAGTGGGGGAACAATTCACAAATCACAACACAGATTTGAATATATTGGTGTTTTCTAGGTGGTTTTTAGGTGGTTTCTTACTGTCTCAAGCCAAACAAATCCTCCCTCAAGTCTTTATGATATTCTAGGTTTCGTGATATGATCGTTCCTTCAGTATAAATGAATAGTTTTTTCACCACCAGACAATTTTATCTAACATATCTAATGTAGTTCTCTCACTGTAGTTCTCACAACAAAACATGGTGATTTGTGCCTCTAATACTCTTTAAGTCATAGGACACCAAACTGTACTGTATTCATCGAAAGTCCAAAATATTCTCTAATAACATGTCTTATGAGCTAAAACTAAATGTAAATTTGTTTTAAAGTGCCCCTATTAATCATTTTTAAAGGTTCCTAATTTTTTTGGAGATCTCCTACAGTCGGTTTACTTGTATACAATGTCATAAAACACTTTAATTTTTTCATAATACACATTGCAGCATCACCTCTTTTCCCACAGTGTCTGAAACGGTTTGATAAAGGATTCGTTCTCTCTAAACTCCTCCTTTCTGAGAGTCTTCTCTGCTCTGATTGGTCAGATGGCCCAGTCTGTTGTGATTGGTCTACCGCATATAGCGTGTGTCGAAATCTCAACGGCCATTACAACATCTGAATTTCACATCTGGAGGCTTCCTTAGCACTTGATACACAGTGATATGAACAGTAACAATGGTGACAGTTTTACCATATCAATTCAAGTCCGAGTCCTCATCCTTTGGAAGTGCATGCGAAAAAAGATTTGCTTTCGCAGCGCAGAAAACAGGGATATGTAAAGTGGGAGGAGCTGGATCCAGATCCAGGGAGTGGAGATGGGTAGGTTTAGATCCAGGGTGTGGAGATGGGTAGGTTTAGGGATATGTAAAGTGGGAGGAGTTGGATCCAGATCCAAGGGGTGGAGACAGGTAGGTTTAGGGATATGTAAAGTAGGAGGAGTTGGATCTGGATCTCATGTTCTGCAGTGAGGACCATCTCGAAAACAGCACCTTCTCAACATGTCGACAACATGAACCAAACTCTTCCAGGCCTCAGCTACAACTACAGTGTTTGAGGGCGGGTCAAAGTAGACATTGTTCGCGGGCAGCCAATGAAAATCATAGGCTGGCATTATGCAAATTTGTAAACCTACGTATGTTTGTGCAGGAAGTAAGACTGGAATTTGCAGGCAGTTCAGAATCGGTTCTTTCTTTTAGGAGACCTTTTTTTTGCAGACCTTTTACGTTAACAAACAGCTATATTACACACTACATGAAAGGAAATATTCGAAAAAGCATAATGGGGCACTTTAAGGATATTTCAATATTTTTACTGGCAAACAAGAAAAAATACAGATAATAAAAATCATCTTACCGTATGCTTGAGTCTGTGACACGTTTTTTACATTTAGCGGACTCGTGTTGATATATGTCTGTTGTCTTTTGAGAGTCTTTGATCACAGTTTAAAGGTCACCGGCAGAGGCTTTTAATTTTCCCTTAGATTCTTCGCTAGACAACATGTTTGCTTTCACTGTGTCCAAAATCTGATTAAACCGACAAGACCTTTGAGCACTGAGAAGAAGCCCTTAGAGGCCATAATTTTAAGATCAAACAGACACTGACACAACCTAAATAGGGTTTAAGTTCACGACCTGCAACCACAATGTCAACCCTGCACGAGTGCTATGCCAGCCACAAACCGATATTGGCATCTAACACAAGATTTATTGCTTATGCTTAGGGTTACAGGGTTTTTTTCAAACCACATTTCATTGGTGCTACAAATAATAATGATATTTGCAACAGCAATTATCACTGTTACTATTTCGCACATATTGCACATAAATGAAAGAAATATCAGTTTCCTCCATGATCAGGTCACATCACATTTTCCATATCTACATGCAGCAGACTCAAATGAAATAGAATGATAAGCAACAAAGGAATAAAACATTCAGTATCGGATTCACTCGAGAGGGATCTTCTTTCCCACTCCAGATTGCTCATAATGAATCTAAACCACATGCCCAATTTCATTTTCCATTACTCAGAGCATTACGGAAGAGGCTGGAGACCAGGGGGGTCTCTGAAAGGAGCCATCAGTATCTGTCAGTCTGTAATCGTGTGCATCTGCAAAGCACATTTGGAGTGCAAATGATCTTTTAAACAAAGCCACTGATGCAACTGCAAAATAAATCATTAATTTCATGTATTTATGATTTTCGGTGTGTTTAGAGAGGATATTCCAAAGGTTTAGGTGCAAGGGAAAGGAAATTGATTTCAGTTTCAAATTAAAGATGCACTGTCTAAGAAAACAAGCTAAATTTGCTATCAACAAAACAAAATTTTGTGATGTTTATGCTTAAAACAAGAAGAAACCAGTTAGCAAATAAACTTCATTCAAGATGTAGCGCAAAATCTTAAAACTAAAAAATAAAACTATTTAAAAAATATATATTTATGTTTTTTCCTAGTAAATGGTCAGTGGAAGGTGCCTTACTAAATATTATAAAAACTAAAAAAACGAAATATTATATAAAGTAAAAATACAAATATATATATATATATATATATATATATATACACATACAGTATATAATGGAAAAAAATATTCAGTAAATAAATGGTAAAACTTTCCAAGGTTCAATTTGTTAATATTAGTTAGCTGCATTAGTTAACATGAAAACAAAGAAAATAAAGCATTCATTAATAATATTAGTTAATATTAAATTCAACATTTACTAATGCATTATTAAAATCAAAAGTTAAATCTGTTCATAATATTTAATGGATTTGAGCTAACATGAACTAACAATGAATAGTTGAACTTTTAATAATTAATGTTAACAAAGAATAATAAATACTGTAGCTCATTGTTAGTTAATGTTATTTAATGCATTAACTAACATTAACTAACAGGACCTTATTGTAAAATGTTACCAACTAAATAATACACTAAAATGGGTAACAGATTTGCAAATGTAGCATTTAGCATCATTCAGAATTGAGATATTTTACTAGAAAACAAGATAAAATCACTGATTAAGAAAAATAAAGTTCAAGGTAACATTATATTGTATATATTGGACAATGTCCTTTATCTGAACTGTCCTCCATGAACAATGCATTTTATTTTGAAAAATGCTATCTGTAGATATTGTGCAAAAACACATGGTTATTTATGGAGAGAGAAAACAATCCCACAGTAGATAATGGCAGGTCATGTTCTTGACATTTCACTTGAATACTGAATGTTGGCCAAAAAGGACATCAGAGTTCTCAACATGAGACAGAATCAGCCTAGTAACAACGGTTATGAGCCAACACTCTTGAAAGGTGAGATCAGTAAACAATAATAAATCTGTCATCAGAATCACCATGGAAAGACTACTAAGGAAGCAGCTGAAATGTGAGTAATGTTTGTCCGTCAGTGGTTGTTAAAGAGAATGTCAACAGTTGTAAACACTGGAATATTTTTCTCTCTTTTACTTCCGATTGGTTGGCAATTAGTTGTTCTAAAACTGTAGCATATAAAACATCTGCAAGCGTGCACCAAGAATATGAGGCAAGCTTATACAGAGCCACCAGCCCTGACACCTTCATGTAAAGAAACTGCTAACACAGTTGATACACATAGGCTGTGCTAACCTGGCTCCCTACAGCTCCGTTCTTATAGAGGAATGTCTAGTATAAACCATCCGTAGGCCTGAACACTAGCTAGCACTAGCTGTTTGCCCTCAGAAGACTCAGAGTGTGTTAATGCAGCACTGACATGAGGAAGAGCAGAGCCGTATGGAAAAAACACAAAGGGTCCATGTTTGTGTTGATATAGACAAGATATATATATATATATATAAAGGCTATTTTTGGCATATACAAACAGTGCCAGCAAATGCTTTTGATGTAACTCGGGTATCTCAGCTAATGACAAAAGCAGTAACAAGGTAAATGCAACAACACGTTTACGGAAATAATACTTGGTGAATCTTGCAAAGAAATGTTTGGCCTCATATTTCACCCCCAAATCGAAATATAAATAAAAATTAGATTATTTTCATGACAATTAAGCACATTCTTATTACTGTAATGTGAAAAACAAAATTGAAAAGAAAAGTAACGGAAATCATTTTGTCCAGACATTATTAAATTCAGTACAACAAAAATACTCCCAATTATTTACTTCCAATTGTATTTTTCCACATTACAGTAGACTGTTGACACTTGGGAAGGTGTATTGTTAATTGTTACAATAAAGATAGAGACAAATTTGAGAAATATTGTGAATAAATAAATTTAAAAAAAAAAAAATTAAATGTAGTAATGAATATTTTGATAATTTATATGGTTAATTGTTATGCAAATAATACAAAAATGGTCTGAATAATAGTAATGATTAATACTAATTATGATAATTATTATAATTAAGTAATTTAAATAATAATATCACTTGTTTATGTTTTTTTAAGAATATGATCCAGATTTAATTATATATATATATATATATATATATATATATATACATATATGATTTTAATGTCTCCGTCACTAATCCTATTCTCAGTCAGTCACATTTTATAAAAATAAAACAAATCGTATGGACTCTGCAGCCATCTAGTGGTCATAAGTAATAATGACAGGGTGTTTTTCGTCATTTTACGCCAGTAGACATTACTTCACGGTAAGTGTCCAGTAGTAGCAGCATGGCGACTGCAGCAGACAGCGGAGATGGAGCTTCATATGAAAGTGATGATAAATGTGAAGAAGTTCGAGATGATAAACCAGCACCGAGCCAGAGTTCATCTAACGAACAGAATACAGAACAGAAACCGGTGTGTCTCATAGTTCTAGGCATGGCAGGGTCAGGAAAAACAACTTTTGTGCAGGTAAGACTGAGTGACTGTAACACATCAGTACAATGACAAGTAAATTATATAATTATGTAACATTTACTTGGTCATATTAAGATACTTTCAGTGTTATATGTGAGAATTCTGAAACCAAATAATGACTGCTTATAAAGAAATCCAGTAAACATTAACTTGAATCAATTTAAGATGGATATTAATATGAATTAATGAATACTAATATCTTTCTATATATATTGTTGTATCAGAGGCTCACAGCTTACCTGCACTCCAAGAAAACTCCTCCATATGTCATCAATCTTGATCCTGCAGTTCATGAGGTCCCTTTTCCAGCCAACATTGGTTTGTCACTGTTCCCCCTATTCCATTAAAACGGTGCTGGTTCTCGTACCGGAGCAGGTGCCGCGGAAACTTGTTTTCTGAACTGACCCGCGTTTCCACCGGCTTGAGAACCGATCGATGACGTAACTGACTACATTGGTACACAACCTGCCTACAAATAAAGAGCTCATGGCGGACGTTGTTTACGAGTTTAAAAACAAATGTAAAAATCCAAACTAATTTAATTAATAATTTTAATGATCTCACAACTTGCTTTTGTCATTATACACATAATATGTGTGTTTATTTAGCACTATGAGAATAAAATAGTATAAAAATTCACAATATAAGAGAAGCTTGATTTTAAACCCTACCTGAATATATGATATTGTTTAATCACATTTTGAGCAAATATTGAAAAACAGTGTAATTGGAGTCTTAAAGGTTTTGAGAACTTATTTAACATCCAAAGTAATTTGATTCAGTGCCTTTATGCCAGCACAAGCTGTTTAAATTTATACAACATTTAGTTCCAGATTTGCACACCGAATTCCAGATCCGCACTGGAACCAGCACCATGTGAAACAGTGAAATTTCATTCAGGGTTATTTTACTGATCGAAACACTGGCTGCTTTTGTTATGGATAAATATTCATGATCGGATAGCATCTTATCAATTACATTAATGTCAAAGATTAAGTCTGATTGTTTTTTTTTTTTCCTTACAGATATCAGAGACACTGTCAATTACAAGGAAGTCATGAAACAGTATCCTTTCAGTGTGAAATTATGTCTTGTGCTGTGTATCATCATTATAGTGCATATTTTCACCAGGCATGGACTGTTATTTGGATGGTTTTACTAAACCTTTAAACCTCAGGATAGACTCTTACAACGGATTCAAACTTGTTCACAGCCCCATAGTCATGGAAAACTTGAAATATCAGGGAATTGTAAGGTTATGATTTCCAGGCCTGGAAAAATTAGCTGTTTTAAAATCTTAAAAAAAAATAAATAAATCATGATTTTTTTTTTTTTTTTTTTTTTTAAGTATATAATGCAGTTATACTCTGCTCTAACATTTTATTTTAGTTAGACATTGCTCTTAAAGGGATAGTTTACCCAAAAAAATTAAATTTTGCCATCATTTACTCACCCTCAAGTTGTTCCAAACCTGTATGAATTTCTTCTGTTGAACACAAAAGAAGATATTTTGAAGAATGTCAGTAACCAAACAGTTGATGGGCCCCACTGACTTCCATAGTATGGAGAAAAAAAATAATAATGGAAGTCAATGGGGCCCATTGACTGTTTGGTTACCCATATTCTTCAAAATATCTTTTGTGTTCAGCAGAAGAGAGAAATTCATACAGGTTTGGAACAACTTGAGGGTGAGTAAATGATGACAATTTTCATTTATGGGTGAACTATCCCTTTAATCAGTGCATTCTCACAAATGACTCGAAAAATCATGATAATATAAATAAGTGGATTGTCTTTGACTCTAATGCAGATATGGTTTAGGTCCAAATGGAGGAATTGTCACATCTCTGAATCTGTTTGCAACACGATTTGATCAGGTAGAACTGCATTTGAAGGATCCAATAGATGTCACTGTTTTACACTTTAACTTCCACCTACTTCTGTTCTAATTTACCGTTTCTGTGTGCCTCTTTTAGGTCATGAAGTTTATTGAGAAAAAGCAAAGTAATCACCAGTAAGTCTGTGTTCAGTACTCCTAGATGTGATGATATTTTTTATCTTTTTTCTCAGTGCTACTATCTCATGTATGATTTTTTTGTGTGTAGGCATGTTTTGATTGACACTCCTGGACAAATAGAGGTGTTCACATGGTCGGCATCGGGAACTATTATAACTGAAGCTCTGGTACTTCACTGTCTTTCACGCTTAGTCATGATATAGTTACTATGGGTTTCTTTGTTACAGTATTTGGACATTTTGAATATAAACACAAGGTTTCTTTTCTAGGCCTCTTCTTTTCCCTGTGTGATCATTTATGTGATGGACACGTCTCGAAGTGTGAATCCGGTCACCTTCATGTCCAACATGTTGTACGCCTGCAGGTCAGCAGCTCAGATTTATTTGATATATCTTGGTTGTTTCTGCCACTGAATAAAAAGTGTAAAAAGTAATTGTGAGTTTATATCTCACAATTCTTTTTTTTTTTTTTTTTCCCTTGCAATTGCGAGTTGAATTTTTTGGGGATAAAAAATCTAAATTGTGAGATAAAAAGTCTTAATTACCTTTTTAATTTTTTTATTTCGTGGCAGAAACAAGCTTACATAAATATTTCTGAGATTTTAAACTGCACAAAATGTATGTAGTGTAAAGCAGAATAGTTCAGAGCACAGTGTACTTGCTGAGTTCTCAGTGTTATATTCACACTGTATTAAGCTGTGTTAACAACATCATGAAAGTGATGTCATGATTTTAGTAGATCTTACTGAAATGTCTTGTTTTCCTCCAGCATTCTCTACAAGACCAAGCTACCATTCATAGTCGCCATGAACAAGGTAAGAAAATGCTGTCATCCTAATCTTTAGTGGTCAATCAATAGGAATTTTTTTTATCGGCAAATACTGATTTCTAGCAGGATGACAATTGTATGATGCATGCAAACAAATTCGATGCATGCAGTATTTCTTAAATAAAATTATTATATTTATATGAATTAAAAAATAAAATAAATGGAAATGTATAATATTAATCAATATGTAAATAATAAATATTTATTAACACATGTATTAATATTTGTTATTTACATTTAAATGTATATATTTGTTACTAATTATACTATTCATATTAATAACTACATTTAATATAAATAAAATTACTGTTCAAAAAATGATTATTGGTGGATAAACAATCTCATCTATCAGTTTTTTGCTGATCTAATTATTTGTTTTAAATAGAACAAATCAGTGTAAGTGTTTTTTTCTGTATCTTTATCAGACTGACATCATAGATCACAGTTTTGCGGTGGAGTGGATGCAGGACTTCGAGGTCTTCCAGGATGCTTTGAATCAGGAGACTTCCTATGTTAGTAATCTGACCCGCTCTATGAGTCTCGTCCTGGATGAGTTCTACACCAACCTGAGGGTGAGTCAAAGCTCCGGTCCTGTTAAACCACATTACTATAAGTTCTCGATGGATGGTTGCTAGATGGTTGCTTAATGACCCAAGCCAAAAAGTCCTCCCTTAAGTCTCCATGATATTCTGGAATTTAGATATGTAAATCTAATTGCTTAGGAAAAAATCAATAGTTAGGGTTACATATTTGTTCACACTGTAAAAAGTGATTGTAATTTTAACTGTAAAAGACTGTAAAGATGCTACAGTAAAAACCTGTTAATTGGTTGATGACACTAAGGCTACGTTCACACTGTCAGTCCAAATCTGATTATTTGTGTATCCGACTGGAATCTGATCTAAAATTATTGACTGTCCACATTGTGTATCGCAACTATTCAGATCCAATTTGTGTGTCCCATGTCGCTCTTCCACATTCCGGAATATCTGCATTGGTTTCTATGGCAGTGACGTTGAGTTGGTAGGCATACGCCAAAAACAACAACAACGGCAACATGGAGGGGTTTGCAATACAGATGTTGTCTTATTTTCAACATGACAATATGTAGACCCCGCACTGGACTACTGCATCTTATGAGGAAGCAGCAGAAATATAGGAAGCTGGTATGCCTGGCTTTATTCCGTGCTGTCGTCTCCAACGGTCTCAACCTTGTTTCTGCAGCGATTTGACCATGTTTCCTAAAATAACGTCTGAAGTTTACATTTTACATGACATGAGAAAGTCACATAAACCGCGTGAAATCCGATCAAAGTAGTCAGATTGAAACAGATTTACAGAAATGCGATTTGAATAGGATTTCAAACCACAAATGAATATAGCTCGAAACGGATTTGTAAAAATCACTTTTTTTTTTCTTTTGCCATTCACACTTGCTAAATCTGATCGGATATCAATTAAATGTGCACAAAAATTGGATTTGGACTGAGTATGAACAAGGCTTAAGTTCCCTTACTATATAGAGGGAAGAACTTGAATAGATCTAACCCTATGTTTCATGTAATTTTACAGTAAAATACTGTTAAATGTACAGTTGTTGGAAGCAAAAAACAACAAATTATCTTATAATTTACAGTGAAATGCTGTAAGCTGAGAATTCCCTGTGACACTTCATATTTGATGGTTTTTAATTTTAATGATTTTTTTCTGTTTTTGTACATCAGGGTTTGTTACATCTTATGTTGATAAATTGTTTATTGCATTATGTTATGTGTCATTTGTGTTACCATGATTTGTATTTGTGTGCACCAGAGTGCAACTTAGTATTAACCTCAGCTTGTGGAAAAGCTCTTTGTGATGGACTTTGATTCATCATGTGTCTTTCTCTCTACTACCAGTGCTATTTTGGTGGTTGTCAGTATATGTTAAGGTACAAAACAGATTTTAGCAACAGCAGGGCCTTGCTAATTCAGCAGAAAAGGGCTGTTGCATTTACCAATTTAAATTCTTTTTTTTTGTTTGTTTGTTTTAAATTCGAAAGTTTTCAGGTTGTTCTGTAAATGTTTACATTTTTACTGTATTTTTACAGAATTATTCTGCCAACCACAGCTGCCAGTTTGTTTTTGTTTTTTGTTTTTTTGTTTTCTGTAAAAATGATTGTATAAAAAGGTGTAAAAAAGGTTGTATAAGCCATGCTATTAGTGATGCTTACCTTGGCTAGAACCATCGATTAAAAAAAGCAAGACATGAACACAGATTTATGGCTCTCTCAGTGTCTGGAATGTATTGTTGGGCTTTAAGGTCACAGTTGCAAATGCAATCATTCTTTTGTGACTTTGTTTTTTTCCTCTGTCTAATGCTTATTCAGGAATGTTACAGCCTTTCTTTGTGTCCTGTAGGTTGTCGGTGTGTCTGCAGTCACGGGTTCTGGGCTTGATGAACTGTTCGTACAGGTTGCAGATGCTGCTAAAGAGTATGAAACGTATGTATCCCAACACTCTGTATAACTATGAAATTCAAACTTAAGCTCAGACTATAGAACCTCAATGACTTTAGTTTGTCTACCAGTGCTGTTGTTGTTAAAAACTACAAATCATTTAAATCTATTAAAAGTAGTTAATTGAAATAAAGCCTAAATAAAATAAATATAAGTATTCGATGAAAAACTTTAAAAAAAAATAAATAAAAAAAACTTGAAATGTTGCATTGGCAACTAACTGAAAAGGTTTAAGTTGAAGTACTAAAACTGAAATAAAAATAAATTGATGCTAAACAGAAATATTTAAAGGTACAATATGTAAGATTTTTGCATTAAAATATCCAAAAACTGCTGGAACAATGTTATATATTTTGACTTGTGTACTTACATTATACCAAATGTTTCCAACAATGTTTAAATCAAGAGACGTCCGCAATTTTAACCAATATAACGGCCCGTGTCATTGCGTCACCTGTCAATGGCGTCATATCCCCCCCGCCATCAGCTGTCGGTAGAAACCATGGAAACAGTGCGCTTCCTGAAAAAATGCAGAAGTTGTAGTTGTATTGTCAAAGCATACAATCTCGGTAGCATCTAGCAAGCCACAGTTGTTTGTTTTCCACATTCGTGATGCACCACAATTATTCATTACCATTTGCTGCGGGTTCTGTCGCCAAAGATGACCCCATAAAGCTAAAACAGCTGTAGAGGTGAACACCACTACTCCCATGATTCCACTTTCCGTCACTGCGTCATCAAGATACATTTTTGTTTTTGTTTTGAATAAGCAACCTGTAGCGGTTAAACTTGCATACTATGCCTTTAAATATGAACACAAAAACGACAAAATGATAAAAATATGATAAAAATGACAAAAACGCATAACAAACTGGGTATATAAAATATATAAATAATTAAAATTTCAAAATTTTATTATAACACTATAATAGTACTTAAATAATACTAAAATAGTTCTGCTGTCTACACTGGAAACGTCACAGCTTGACGTTATCTCAGGATTTTCACCAGCATGGACAATGAAGTTGTACTTCAGAAAGTCAAATGAAAATACAATATTTTAATTAATATTAGTGCTGTCAAATCGATTAATCGTGATTTAATTGCATCTAACTTTATATATTGCATCCCCTTTTAATATATATACAGTCAAACCAAAATGTATTCAGACACCTTGAACATTTCATTCATTAATGCAGTTTATTCACTATAGTTTAAAAAAAAAATGGTAATAAAATATGACAAGATCTCAGAGTTAAACTATGTCAGAAAAAATTAATCTTAATTATGTCAGATAACAAGCAAAACATGGTCAGGTCAAAGTGTCTGAATAATTTTTGGTCCCAAATTTTTATCAGTTTTACTGGTAGTCCACTGTATGAAGAATTTTTGGGTATAATATGTCACAGTTTACTTTATTTTGCTATCCTCACTTACATAAATGAACTATAGTGTCCTGCACCCACTAGTAAAAAAAAATGATATCTAGTGTCTGAATAATTTTTGGTTTGACTGTATGTGTGTGTGTGTGTTTGTGTATGTGTATGTGTATATATTTACAAACTTTTATGTTAGATGCGATTAATTGATTTGACAGCACTAATTAAGATCTTTTTTTGCAAATCAGTTGGTGTAAAATTGACTTTGAATAGGCTGTTTTAGAATATTAAATTAATTTTACAACTGTTTATGGTTAGAAACATTTTTTAAAAACAAAATAGAATGCAAAGCCCAGAAACATCTCAAGCTGGATTTGATGTAATGGTCTAAAGTTAAAGACATACATTTTAATAGCAAAAAAATAATTTTATGCCAGAGAGATGGAGAAAATAAAGTGACTGAAGTTGCTGTGCAGCGTTTCAGTATTAGAAGGGATTCATTCAGGGATTTTAATTTTAATGTGAATTATAATAATGCATATGTTGTTTAGGACAATATAGATATATGTTGAAAGATAAATTAATGCTTTTCTGCAAACAGTTGATGTATTTTACTGTCTTTACAGCGAGTATCGCCCTGAATATGAACGACTGCACAGAGAGCTGGTGAGTAATCGCTGATGTGGGCTGATGTACTAGTCATGAATCAACTGGCCATGTCTTGCAAAGATCCTTCCATCACTGATTAAACTACATATTTTTGTTGCTTCTTTTATTTATTTATATATATTTTCTTCATTTGAAAGGCAAATAAATATTGGACTAGCATGTCCCCTTTTCGTTCCATGAGAAAAGGTCAAGTCTGACTGTTATTAATTCTTTCATCTCATACTCAGGCTGAAGCTCAGAGTCAGAAACAACAGGAGCAGTTGGAACGCCTTCGGAAAGACATGGGAGCAGTTCCCATGGAAACTGCAGTTCCTACCGGTACATTCATTCAGAACAGTCACGTCTCTGTTCATTCAAAAAAAGAAATTTGGAAGTCATTAATCAACTTTGAACTCTTCACATATAACGAAAGATCCAAATAGCTTTGTTTAAAAAAATATGAATGTGCCTTGTATACATCTGGTTATTTTATTCTTTAGAAGCCACAGATCTTGGTGGGCCTAGTAACCTCATCTTTAACCGCGGCAACCCAGATGAAGTTGAGGAAGACATAGACAGCGATACTGATGATATCGATCACACAGGTGAGAAGGATACTTTAAATGGCCCTTAAAGAACCATAATCGCTATCACGCTCTGTAGCACCCTTGTTTATGATGTTTATGATTCTTTTAACAGTCACAGAAGAAAGTAAAGAGGCCGGTGCTTTCGGGAACTTTCTGAAGGAGAGAAGAGAAGTAGTGCAGGTGCGCAACAGGAAGTCAGAGTGAGGGCAGGAAATGGTCATCATGTATGTATACCGTTCAGTCATACATTTGAGTTTGACCCTTGAACTTTGACGTATCCACTGTCTTAACTTTGGAAGACTCCAAAATAGATTTTGGTGGCTAATATGGTCTGTTTTCGTTGAATCTGCAGCTGCTTTAGCTACCTGCAAGCCTGCTCTGAGATTTCAGAATTGCAAATGAGTAAATTTGTATTAGAATGTAAAAACAGTTGCATCACGCACGGGTCAAGAACTGCATTAGTTCAAATCCAAGCATCAGCATATTTTGGAGTTGGATATCTTGTGTCTCCACTGAGCATGTCATTGCACACAGAAAATAATGTCTGGTTTTTCTTTTGCATAATATATTTATGTACATTCTACAATTCTATAAAGTCTGTTAATAAAAACTAGTTTTCCTAACAACCTGACAACAGAAGCCAAAATCTGCAGTTTCTCTTTTAAGGAATGGACTCTTATACCTATAAAGTTTGTGTTTCTGTTATGGTTAATAAAATATTTTTATACATACAGTATACAAAATCTGCCTTGCTGGAATCTTTCTACTTTGTCTTTTCATAATGCTGTTTAAAGAAGCGTACAGCGTGTTCATATTGAATGGAGCCAAGCGTGTGCTGAGATGGAAGGTGGGCAGTAGTGGTTTTGCAGCCATATGGAAGAGGGATCCAGTGGGTGTAGTGAGACTGTGGGATTCAAAATCACGCCTTCAGCCCCTCTGTTTCATGAATTATGTTTTTTTTGTAGACCTTCACATGTGTGAAATACCACTCGGCAAGACCTTCAGCTTTCAATTTCCTTAAATGTGAGTATTGGAGAGGTGATAGAGATTCTCCTTTCGAGGAAACGACTCAAACATTTATTTCCTGTCCTTCATTCACAGTATAAGTGCTTGAATGACTGGTATTTATTAATTTTCATACTGAAATTGCATGCAGCTGTTGAATTAGTTAAGCACTTGCTTTAAAATCTGCTTAAATGTGTTTAGATGGATGCAATCAAAAATTGCATGTATCTTGATTATATCTATCTAAATGCATTTATGCTTAGATTTATGTGTTTTTCCATATATTTGGATTACACAGTTTTAACATAAACTGATGCATATTTGTCAGTCATGCATAAACTGAAAAAAAAAAATCATGGCAGTTTATGAACTAGATGGATGGATGGGAGGGTGGGATGGATGGATGGTTGAATGGGTTGATAGATAGGTGGGTAGGAGGATGGGTTGATGGTTGAATGTGTGGAGATGGATGGATGGATGGATGGATGGATGGATGAAGTTGGGTGGATGGATGGATGAAGTTGGGTGGATGGATGGATGGATGGATGGATGGATGGGTGGGTGGGTGGAGTTAGGTGGATGGATGGTTAAATGGGTGGGTGGATGGATAGGTGGGTGGGAGGATGGGTTGATGGTTGAAAGTGTGGAGATGGATGGATGGATGGATGGATGAAGTTGGGTGGATGGATGAAGCTGGATGGATAGGTTGGTGGGATGGATGGATGGGTGGATGGATAGATCTGTGGATGGATGGGTGGATGGATGGGTGGGTGGGAGGATGGGTTGATGGTTGAATGTGTGGATGGATGGGTGGGTGGGTGGGTGGGTGGAGTTAGGTGGATGGATGGTTAAATGGGTGGGTGGGTGGGTGGATGGATAGGTGGGTGGGAGGATGGGTTGATGGTTGAAAGTGTGGAGATGGATGGATGGATGAAGTTGGGTGGATGGATGAAGCTGGATGGATAGGTTGGTGGGATGGATGGGTGGATGGATAGATCTGTGGATGGATGGGTGGATGGATGGGTGGGTGGGAGGATGGGTTGATGTTTGAATGTGTGGAGATGGATGGATGGATGGATGAAGTTGGGTGGATGGATGGATGGATGGATGGATGGATGGGTGGGATGGATAGATCTGTGGATGGATGGATGGATGGATGGATGGATAGGTGGGTGGGAGGATGGATGGATGAAATGATGGATAGGTGGGAGAGAGGATGGATGGGTGGATTGATGGATAGGTAGGTAGGTAGGTAGGTGGGTGGGAGGATGGAATGATTG
Source organism: Mylopharyngodon piceus (assembly GCA_039654765.1). NCBI lineage: Eukaryota > Metazoa > Chordata > Actinopteri > Cypriniformes > Xenocyprididae > Mylopharyngodon > Mylopharyngodon piceus. Next base: position 21,099,643 of record CM077449.1, read on the forward strand.
ATGGGTGGGTGGATCGATCACTATACAGACTCTGTATGCACCGAATCCAAAATTGGTGTTTGCTCACATTGGTTTACATTTTCATTACATTTAAGTTTATGTGCAATTCAAATGCATAAATCTCACATTTAAGCCAAAATATTTTTTGAGGATGGATGGATAAATGGCTGGGTAAATGGATGGATGTATGGATATACATTTTCATTGCATCCAAGTCCTGCGGACTCTAACTTTAGTCTGCAAGTTTCTAGAATAAGAGTAGTCGTGAACAGATGCATGCTGTGTGGGTGACTCATCACATTCTGAAGCGTGTAGGTTGTGTGGCAAACTTAAGCAATGGCAGATGCCTTTGAATTTTCACAGAGCGTGAGTCACTATGTGGTTGATTTTACGAGCGCTCCATCTTAACACCCTTCCATGCTGCTGCCGCCACACACACACACACACACACACACACAAAAACACAAACATACAAATGCTCTTTTGCTGAACATAAAGGGAGAAAGGATGAGTTGAATGGAAGCGGGAAGTGTCAGAACGCCTACTATAATTGCATGTCTGGGAGGAAGAACATTGCCTGGCGAGATCCAAAAGTCAGTCATAACTGGTTTTTACCAGTCTGCGGTTGTTATTCTTTGTTTTATCAATGTTAAAGGTCAAATAGCTGTTTGTTCATACTAGGACACCCCTACACTGTTTGAATGCCAGTATTTAAATTGTGTGTACTTTATGGCCAACAAATGATGCTTTCCCAACTAGACAAAAACCAAATCTATTACAATTGCATATTGAAAAATTTGTGTGACTTACTACCATGATATTTTAGCAGTATGTAAATAGTGCACTGCACAGTGTGCAGATGTTTACTGCAATCTGTGTGGTATACAACAAATACTGCCTAATATTTTAGAAATACAACGTGAAGTGGTACATACTATGCAGCAATTAAGATTGTGTTCAACATTGTCGCATGACCTCATTATGTGCATACTTAATTTGTGGATTTGTGGTCTAGTTGTCATCTCAGACAAAAAAAAAAAAAAAAAATGGTTGTTTTGTATTTGTAATCCAATTTTGTGTCAAAATATCTCAATTTTGGTAGCCTAATTTAATAAGTCAAGAAAAAACTGTCAAATACCACAGATGATATTACTTGCAGTTCAGTCGTCATACTGGGAATAATGGACTGTCAAGTCGAGCGCATAGCATAATGAAAGAAAGTATCCAGTGCAGTGTACACTGTTGTATACTGCATTTTTTGGGGAATATAGGCCTAGTCATCCATGTATTTTATGCATAATAAAAATTCACAACATTATTCATAATCCAGAAATGTTAAGCAAGTACTTTACTTAATAGTATAAGTTAGGTACTCTTCTGTTCCAAAATGAGGTATTATTTGATCTGCCTGAATTAAAGTCACCATGAAATCAAAATTGACAAAATTTTTATGACATTTTATGGAATATTGAAGTATTTTTTATAAATGGTTTGTCCGTGCACATAATTTATTTTTAAACTTCATGTGCCCTCATAATCTTTAATCAAAATAACTTCCCCTCCCTCTTGCAGTGACATCTCCTCTCTTCTTTGATGACTTGTTTATTTGCGTGAGGGTGGGGCAACCTGTCACTCAAATGAGATCGACCAATAGCAAACCACAACTATCCAACGATCTAATCAATTCCCCGTGGACAAAATCAAGTGCCGCCCTACATTTTTTCTTGTTAAAGAAGCCGTTTCCCATGCGTCACAATAGGGAGGAAAAAAGACTATCGCAACTTCCTTTTAATGCCAACTTTAAAAATGCAGAATAACCATATTTACTTCCAATATGGTAACTGAACATCAGGTGCAATGGTGAGATCAGGTGGGAAAATAAGTAGCATGCTACTGTTAATTACATAATTACATTTATTATAATTATTTATGGTTACACTTTATTTTAAGGTGTCAGTATTACAGTGTAATTATACATTTATGTACTGAGTAATAATAATTAGCTGCATGTACTTAATATAGGTTTAGGGTGAGGGATTGGTTTAGGGTTAATTGCATGTAATTATGCATCATTTCTAGTTATTACTACAGTAACTACATGTAACGTGTATATAAACATATTTATTAAACATCATTACATTTATCGTGTGCGGCTTCACAAACATTTTTAAGAAATAATAGATGCTGTACAGCATACACAATGCAGCATGCAATAAGCAATACCCTAGTATTCAATTTTGAACATTGCTGTTGTTTTTATCTTTTTATGTGATGTCATCTTTTGTTCTTTATTTACTGCTAGTAAACATCATGTTTAAGCATGTAGATTGGTTTAACCGTAAGTCCAGGCCAGAGAGATACTGACGACCCGAGTTAAAAGCTATGAGTCATGCAGCACGCGACCATTAGAGTGATGTCATGTCCTGAGTTTAGAGCCTGCAGATACAGTATGACCTACTCTCCCACAACACGCTCTCCAGAGCACTTCACACCTTGGAATACACTATCAGATCGTATAAAGCTTTTGACTCAAACAAATGATGCCTATTGGATTGTAATGTTTGACATCGATATTGCCCTTGAAAACAATGTATTGTAGTTTTATACATTTTGTGTATACTACATTTATGCATACAAAAAATGTATTATAGAGTTTTTAATGTTTTAATCAAAATTTTAACATTAAAACATCAAAAATGTCATTGTTTTGGCCTACCTATTGTATAAAATGTCAACATTTAAGACATGTTGATGCAACATAAATCAACCTGACATGAAAACAGCCTAGTTCAGCTACAAACCTACATCATGTTGTTGACCTTAATATATGCCACTGTGGACAGTTTTGAAACCAAAATACAAGATCACTGCCAGGACAAAAACAAGCATTTTATGCATTTTTGACTCAAAACAAAGCATGACTATGAATTATTCACTGTTTCGCACTGTATTATTCAGGAGGGGTGTGTCAGAATGAGCTCATCACAATATGTTCTAATAAAATTCAACTGGCATACCGTAATGTACCTCTTAAGCAAAGTGTACCCATCAATCATTCTGCCACAAGTATCACAAGCCATTAGACTGATGTGTTACTGATGTAAGAATATTTCCCACTAAGCTGAAGCTGTCCTTTACTGTGTATTTTGTATGAGGAACAGTATGTACAAATTTAGTTTGTAAAATGACAACACATTATACCTTAAAAGGAAAAGGCTTAATGTAGTTTATATGTACATATGTGATCAAAAATACAGAAAAATCAGTAGTATTGTGAAATAATATTACAATTTAATATAACTGTTGTCTATTTGAATATTCACCGATCAGGCATAACATTATGACCACTGACAGGTGAAGTGAATAACACTGATTATCTCTTCATCACGGCACCTGTTAGTGGGTGGGATATATTAGGCAGCAAGTGAACATTTTGTCCTCAAAGTTGATGTGTTAGAAGCAGGAAAAATGGGGAAGCGTAAGGATTTGAGTGAGTTTGACAATGGCCAAATTGTGATGGCTAGAAGACTGGGTCAGAGCATCTCCAAAACTGCAGCTCTTGTGGGGTGTTCCCGGTCTGCAGTGGTCAGTATCTATCAAAAGTGGTCCAAGGAAGGAACAGTGGTGAACTGGCAACAGGGTCATAGGCGGCCAAGGCTCATTGATGCACATGGGGAGCGAAGGCTGGCCTGTGTGGTCCGATTCAACAGATGAGCTATTGTAGCTCAAATTGCTCAAGAAGTTAATGCTGGTTCTGATAGAAAGGTGTCAGAATACACAGTGCATCGCAGTTTGTTGCGTATGGGGCTGCATAGCCGAAGACCAGTCAGGGTGCCCATGCTCACCCCTGTCCACCGCCGAAAGCACCAACAGTGGGCACGTGAGCATCAGAACTGGACCACGGAGCAATGGAAGAAGGTGGCCTGGTCTGATGAATCACGTATTCTTTTACATCACGTGGATGACCGGGTGCGTGTGCGTCGCACACCTGGGGAACACATGGCACCAGGATGCACTATGGGAAGAAGTGTGATGCTTTGAGCAATGTTCTGCTGGGAAACCTTGGGTCCTGCCATCCATGTGGATGTTTCTTTGACACGTACCACCTGGGACATGATGAACAAACAAGTCTGATCCATGGAGGCCCCACCTCGTGACTTACAGGATTAAAAGAATCAGCTGCTCAAATCTTGGTGTCAGATACCACAGCACACCTTCAGGGGTCTAGTGGAGTCCATGCCTCGATGGGTCAGGGCTGTTTTGGCAGCAAAAGTGGGACCAACACAATATTAGGAAGGTGGTCATAATGTTATGCCTGATCGGTGTATTTTAAATGTAATTTATTACCATGCTGTGATCCAAAGCTGAATTTTCAGCATCATTATTCCAGTTTTCAGTGTCACATGATCCTTCAGAAATCATTCTAAAAAGCTGATTTGCTGCTCAAGAAACATTTTATACTTTTACCTATTGAAAACAGTTTTGTTGCTTTATATTGAAACCATGACAGCATTGAAATAGAAATCTTTTGTAACATTATAAATGTCTGCCACTTTTGATCAAATAAATGTGTCCTTGCTGAATGAAAGTATTCATTTCTTTTTTTTTTAAAAAAAAAAAAAGTATTGTGTGTGTATAGTGTATATGTAATGTGCAGCCTTAGAACACATTTTCTTTAAAAATATATATATATAAAAAATCTATTCATGCTTTGCAAAAACCAAATATGGAAATCATCAGTACAGTTTGTGCTTGTATGCATGATTAGCTTCATCATCATCATCATCATCATTGCCTGTCAGGTCAGATGCGAACTGGAAACTGCATCATTCTGACTAGAGAATCCAGCACACCGCTCCTGATTGGCTGGAAATGACATCATAGCAGGGTTACCAGTGATGATCAGGCTTTCCTTGCAGTCGCATTGTTTTCCTTCACTACATCCCCCCACCTTTCTCTTTTCAGTCTCTCTTTACTGCTCTGCAAAGGATTTCAGTGCACCTTTTGCGAAAAATTCCCATTATACACACATTGTATTTAACCATTATATATTCTGTCCTTCATTTCTCTGTTAATCAGTTTCAGGACCTTGTTTGCTGCATTTTTTGCTCTGTTGCCATGTGAAAACCCTTGTATGCAGGCACAAGACTCTCCACCTATAGCAGACAGCTGGATGACATCATCGCTAGAGTGTGAGCGCTGCCGTCTCCCCTCCCCCTGCATGCGGCCTCCTCCGGTGATCACATCCAGCATACCAAACCCAACGCTCCCCTCCAGTTTGTATGGGTGGGTGATCCTTTCTTGCACAAATTATGTGCTTATATATCATTTACTTGTATTATTAACTATAAAAATGCAATCTTTTCTTTTGCATTAACCCACGTACACAGAGTTTCTTTGTTAAGATGTTAAATATTGTTTGAAGGTGTATGACAGGTAATTTCATTTCATTTGTTAGGGTAAGTGCCTGACGTCAGTGTTCTTAGAGGGTTGCGGTACTACTGGGAAATAAAGTAGGTACAGTGTGTTCTGTTCCACCATATCCAACATCCAAATCAAGTCCGCTGGGAGTATTTCCACCTCACCTGAGAGACCTTGGAACTGCAAACAGGTTCAGATAAGCACCTTATATGGATGCTGAAACCATCAAAGTTCATCCTGCACATTTACAAATCCTGTTCCAGGATCATTAAATCCATCAAGTAACCATTCTTTTGTGTAATTAGAGATGTGATGTCCATTAAAACCAGGTTCGTTCTACAAAATGAACGCAATGTGCTACAAACTATCTTTAAAATTGTGAAAACTCCAATAATTGATTTGGCACAGGACCAGAGCAACAGATGGGCCATTGACAGACTGTTCAAACAGGCCCGCTCTGCCCGCATCCAGACGAACATGTTGGCAAGGTTATACTGTCATAGTCATCAGCAAGACTCCAGCCATGAGTGAGTGAGTGAGAAGATGACACATAAATCCCTGTCCTCCTCCGTTTTTAGAAATGACATTTCGAACAGCTCCCAAAACCAGACAGAACTGGATTAGCACACGATGCTGCACGTAATTCAATTCCAAACTGAAATGAAGTAAAAAAGCAAATGCGTTTGAGTTTCAAGCCTTAATTTTTGCTAACAAATATAGGAAAGCACATTTTTGAAATATAATATGCTCCAATAGCCAATTTTCCATAACAAAAAACAATACTATATTATCAGTTTCCTTATTAAATACTACTAATGTTACTCAATAGTGCTTCTTCTGCATAAAGCTGCAGAATAATATGCCCTTTCCTTCAGTGAAATCATAACCAGTTTTCAACAAAGAGTTAACCACCCCCTATCTGCACTCCCAGCCATTCCAGCCCATCAGGAGCCTGCATCCCTCTCGACCAATCACAGCGCTTGAAGGTGATGTCATGCTTTATCTAGCAGAGGTGGTGCTGATGCTGCCAGGTTGAGCATCCAAACAGCAGCAGACTGTCAGACTGAACACGAGGAAAAGACTCTGACAGAAGACCACAGCACACTGTCGGTGAGTTAAGGTGAAATTGTATATCATAACCGGTTATTTATTGGATTATGCTTTTGCAGGAAACTGCTGATCTGTTGGACTAATGCGATTGAAGTTTTATTAACTACGGAAAGTTCCATTAATTCGGTTTTGTTCTGTATTAAGTAGTCTTAGATTATGTTGCACTGCAGATTTGCATGCTTGCAAGATTTAGATTTGAGATACCTCATGCAGCCTGGCTTATTAGACTTGCATATGTATTTTTGTTGTTTTTTTTGCAACTGTTTAGAGTCTTATTACCACAATTTAGAAAGCAGTTGTGCTTAAAATCATGTTAATGCAAGGTGCTTTGCATAGTGCAATGTGAAAAATAGGAGAGGAGTGGAAGAAAGTGCATTGCTTATTTTAAAAAGGGCAAAGTGTACATTGGAGGTCCTGCAGTGAGTGTGCTTGTCTGCGCTGTGGGTGGTACTGAGAGGTGAGATTATATGTTGGTGTGCAAAAGGCCACGGCCCCTTCATAAAGCGGCACATCCTCTGCTTTCAAAACAGCAAGCGATTATTTTAATCAGAAAGCAGTGGGAGGTTAAGAAAATGACTTGCATCATGAGCTGCAAACAAATGCATGATGCTTAAATGACAATGCTGTTGGGTTGTGTTCCAAAGCATGTATTATTTATTATATCAGCTGTGTTGCTGCATTAATAAAACAGGAGCTGATTTTTGCTTTGTGCATCCCTCATGAGTGGGAAAAGGATGCACATTCTCAAAGAAGAGTCAACATTTTCGGCCTTTATGCTGGGAATGGACCCCTAAAACAGTTGAGATGCTCTATAGAATAAGCCCATGCATTGAAAATGTCACGAAGTTTCAAAGGTGTTAGCGGGTGCAGCGATCGTGAGCGTGGGAAATGTGGGGGCACAGCGAGGACAGAGGCAGGACGAAAGAGAGAGAATGATAGAGAAGGCGCGTAGGCTGAGAGACGATCATCAACCCTAAACAAACCAGATTCATTCATGCTCTCTTTTGTGAACGATTGCTATCAAGTACTTTACTGCTGTTTTGTGGATTTGAAGAGATTTATCCTTAGTATGCATACTATTATGTGCTTAGATGTAGCTGTGTGATACTCTTACACTGCAAACAAGGCATTTACTTGAGAAGCAAAATTGTGTAAGAGAATACATCTTGAATTTTTAAGATTATTATTATTATTTTCAAAAACTAAAACTTGATGCAAAATGCTTAATCTGATGGAATTTTGCCTTTATTTTTAATTTATTGTTTTATGATTTATTTATTTAGTATACATTGTTGATTTGGGGTTGTTCATAATCTACATTTCCTTGTGATGCTAAACCTTGTGTGGCCTTTATAGGACAAAGACATCCGTGAAAATGGATTGACTGGTTTCTGATTACATCATCGTTTCTCTCTCCTGTAGGATCAGCTGAGTTTGAAACGCCTCAGAAGACTCAGAAGAAGGAAAGATGACTCTTGCAGGTACGTGTACGTCCACCTGCTCGTTCACATGTGAACTTGTGAGTGTTTAATCGAGCAGAAGGAATGATGTGTGAGCACATGGCATCAGTGGCATTAGCTCAAAATAACTGTCTTTTTATCTTTTGCAGCATACAGAGAGAAGATGAAGGAGCTCCCTCTAGTGTCGTTCTTCTGCTCCTGCATCCTACCAGAGCCTCGGGAAAAGCCCACCAAGAAAACACAAGGTACCTTAAAGGCTCCTATAAAAGTCTCATATCTAAAATCTTTGTTTATGTCTGTTCTCCATCATGATTTTAAGTTTAGTTGATCTAATTATTTTAAAATTAGTTACATGAATCATTGTGGATCTTTTGTTTTAGATGTTGTGGACCTCAACCTGTGCATCATTAAAGATATGGAGGTGATCGAGCTAAACAAGCGGTCATCGGGCCAGGCCTTTGAGGTCATCCTCAGACCACCGTCTTTTGATGGTCAGAGGGAATTTCATCCCACTTTCCCACCTCGCAGGGACCCTTCGCTGGAAGAGATCCAGAAGAAACTGGATGCTGCTGAGGAGAGAAGAAAGGTGAGGAATACATCATGATGGAAGATAATTAGTTAGACAAGAAAAACGTGTGATTATTATAGCTTTCACTTGCATATCTATAACAGAGATATAATTTTGCTTACCATATATGCATCAATTTGAACTTTACATTCAATAAATGTAAGACAATTTCAGATAGATATTTCAAAGCTGGATATGCTCAGTGTTTTAGTATTATTCATATACTATTATAGTTTTTATTAATATTTTGAATCAGCTTTACTTTATATTTTCAGTTTTCAGTTTTTGTTTAGTTTAAGTAATTTGATTTTTTTGTGCTTAACTTACTTTTGTCCTTTTTATCATTTTTATTAATTGGTGTGTTTTTTAAATTTTTATAGCTTTAATGTATTTTTTATTTAATTTTAGTACTTCAACTTCAATTTATTTCAGTCTGTTGCCAAGGCCAGTTTGTTATGTAATATTTTATTTGATTTCAGGTTTGTTTCAAATACGGAAAATTATTTTAACAACACTAGATATGTTTTTAGTTGAGTCTCATATTGAGTTAGAATCTTATGTGTTATCTCCACAGTGTCAGGAAGCTGAACTTCTGAAGCACTTGGCTGAGAAGAGAGAACATGAACGAGAAGTGGCCCAGAAAGCCATAGAGGAACACAACAACTTCATCAAGATGGCCAAAGAAAAACTGGAGCAAAGAATGGAGATTAACAAAGAGAACAGGGAGGCCCACATCGCTGCCATGCTGGAACGTCTTCAGGAGAAGGTACGGTGACATCCTAACCCAGTTCCATTTTTAAAGGTGCACCACTAGTGGCACAAAAAGGAATTGCAATCTGTTTGTTTGAGTGGCTTAAAGGGATAGTTCACCCAAAAATGAAAATTACCCAATGATTTACTCACCCTTAAGCCATCCTCGGTGTATATGCATATCTTCTTTCAGACAAACACAATCTGAGTTATATAAAAAATATCCTGGCTCTTCCAAGCTTTATAATGGTAGTGAATGGCGTTCACAATTTTAAAGGCCCAAAAAAATGCATCCATCCATCATAAAAGTAATCCATACGGTTCCAGGGGGTTAATAAAGACCTTCTGAAGCAAAGCAATAGGTTTTTGTAAGAAAAATATCCATATTTAAAACTTTATTAACTATAATAATCAACTTCTGACAAACATCCATACGCAAATCAACTTAAGGCGGAAGCAGGACCTCTGACGCGACCTCTCGCGGTTCAAACAAATAGGGCTGTGCAACAAACTCAAGCTCCTTTTCTCTTATATCGAAATCCTCCAGCATTTCTATTGAAAAAATCACATTTTAGACTTCTAATTCGTGACTGTGTTTTGTTTTGCTCTATCTTCTGCTCTTCTGCGTTCGTCATTACGTCATGCATCGTGTCAGAGGTTATGGTTGTCTGCCGGAAACTGGTTATTATAGTTTATTAAGTTGTAAATATGGATATTTTTCTTACAAAAACCAATCGCTTCGCTTCAGAAGGCCTTTATTAACCCCCTGGAGCCATGTAGATTACTTTTATGATGGATAGATGCACTTTTTTGGGCTTCAAAATCATGAGCGCCATTCACTACCATTATAAAGCTTGAAAGAGCCAGGATATTTTTTTAAAAATAACTCTGATTGTGTTTGTCTGAGAGAAGATAGTCATATATACCTAGGATGGCTTGAGGGTGAGTAAATCATGGGATCATTTTCATTTTTGGGTGAACTATCTCTTTAATATACAGGTAGTAATATAAGCTCAATTGATGGTGTGAGTTTAAGGCATGACTATCTGAATGTTTTGGACTTGTATGGAAATAGGCATTATTTTTGCAATTCTGTTTGGTGCCACTAGGAAGATCTTTTTAAAGCTTAGACACTTTAGGGTTGAGATTGAGCTATTATTTAATAGTTTTTCTTCCTTTTGTCTTGTATTTTTCCAGGACAAGCATGCTGAGGAGGTGAGGAAAAACAAGGAACACATGGAACTGGACTGGCAGTAGAATCAAGAGCAATTCTTGTCCAAATTTTTCAAAAGCAAACAATAAAATAAGGCCTAGCAGGTCCTAGTCATGCGAAGAAAGGCTGTGCTTTGGAATTGGCAACGATTTGAAGGCCTATCTTGCGATATTTGCAGCGAAAGATACTATATTCTTGTGTTTGCTGCAGTACAAAACGTAGTGTATTGTGGATGTGGAATTGGGCATCAGTTGGAAAATGACAAAAAGTTGTTTTGTTTTGTCGATTTGTTTGCCGCCAAACTGTGTAAAATGCATGCATCATCTATTTCTTTAGTCTTTAGTAATAGCTTAGCATGAACTGATAGGATAAAGATAATGAACAAAGAGGCAGATGGAAACTACAGAGTAACCAAGATGTGTATTTGTGTTGTTCTGCTGTGAATTAGCTGTTTGTAACATTATTTGTGTATTCAAAGAGGTGTTGTGTACTTAGTACTGTAGTTCTGCTTTGTATTTATGTGTCTTAGTAGAAGAATTACAAAAAAAAAAAAAAAAACAGTAGAATATTTGTTAGTTACCTGACAACATATAGTGTATTAAATGTGGCCGAAATCAACGTTTTAATGTTTGCATGCTGTGAATCTCTTGATAAAACTTGTGAAAAGCCATTTGGTGTGTGAATGTGTGGTCTTTGTCCTGATATTAATTGCTATATCTCTGAACTTTATGTTCCAGGTGCCTTGAGATCTTCCCACAACACACGCTGATCATATGGGAGAACATTCACCAAAGGACTGACTATCACGCTGAGCTTATTAGCTTGGATCATATGAGATTATGACTCTGAAACCCGATTATGATATCATTATATCATTGTAAGGTACGATGGCCATGTTGTCAGATGAACGGAACTGGCTGGCCAGCAAAGATTGTGAAGGAATCTTTACTACCTTAATCTGAGAAAAGCAGAGATGTGTTTGTCTCTGTGACGAGCTTGTATGCCAATAGTGCCAAAAATGAGTGAATGTGAGTGGTAACTTTGTGTGTTTATGAATATTTGAGTGACGTTTGGACGGTTTCATGTACTTTGCCCATGTGGATGCAGTCAGTTTGTCTTCTGTCCTGTCTTTAAGGCTCTATTTTTGGTAAACTGCTCAAGCTTTTGCCGCTGTACATATGTTCACTTGCCTCATGATCAGCTGGTGTCTGATTTGGCTATATAAGTCTGTACAGAAATTGTGATATATTTTAGAGGCAGAGCGAATTAAAGGACTGCTGGTATAGTTTTGTCCTTGTGACTTCCTTGTTTTAGATTCTGAATTTTTTAAAATGCTTCCAAAAAGAGAAAAGAAAAAAATAGACCATCAGAACAATCGTTGTAGTATTTTTTTCTCATTTATTGCAAACTTAAAACACATTTGGATCAATAAATAAATAATTAATACAAATTATTTTAATAAAAAAAAAAACCCAGTGAAAATAAATAAATAACCTACATTTACAAACACATATTTAATGACATTAATAAATTAGATTATTAGACAGGTGATGATGAATCTGATTCTTCTGGTTCTTCAGAAATGTTTTAATATCAAAATAAAGCAAAAAAAATTAAAATAAATCTCAAATATATAAATCCAAAAATACAGTGGAAATAAATAAATATCCTACATTTGCGAACACGTACATATGTGATTGTATAAATAAATTATAAAGTCTTAAGTCTTAAGCCTTAAGTTTTAGAATAGTAATACTGTAACATCAGTAGAAAACATCTACAGTTCTGTAACTCCATTAGATTCCTCATTTTAAACGTGTTCTACATATGGACGAATGCAGGTACATCCCACTGCGATGGTTTTGTACTCAATTCTAAAGGAATAGTTGTGCTTTTCTCCTCGAATTCTCCTCAAGACCATGATTTGGGTGTAAATAGGTTGGGACAGGTAATCCTCACTGCCATCGATCAAACATCCAGTCAGCGAACACTTCGCCTCTGCGATGCTAGAAGGGTACAGGTTCTCGTCATGCGTAAACCTATGAAACAAAATGAATCATGTGCAATTTTAGGTTAGCGGGCTGAAACAGTCACATTCTAATTCTAAAAACAAAAAGAAGCTCTTAAAAATAAAGGTTCCAAAAGGGGGAGGGCTGCAACAATGAGCCTTTTTGGGTTCCCCAAAGAAGCTTTCAATGAAGAGCTCTTAAAAGAACCATTTTTTTAGTGTGAAGATCATTAATCTAAAAAAACGTTTTTTATATATAAAGAAGAACATTTTGTGCAATGGAAAGGTTCCATGGATGTTGAAGGTTCTTCATGGAACGACTGATTCCAATAAAGAACCTTTGCTTTTTATGGGTATATAGGACAAGGTCTTACGTGTAGGTCCATGGAGAGATGGAGTCGTTGTTTAATGGACGGATCGGTCTGGCCGCCTTGAACTCAGAATCCAAGATCAACCGGTATGATGATGACGGATCCGATTCATCTGATGACCTGTGGTGGCCGCTTCCTTTCTTCGGAAGATGTTTCGAAGGTGCCCCCTCAGCTCCAAATGATATTAAAACGAGCCCCATCATACAAGCCACCTGTGAAACACAAACACTGTCATTTCAGACTCATTTTTGTGACTTCAGCAACAGAAATCGCCAGTATAGATAGCAGGCCATCTTCTAACATTTCAGCAATACTCACCACAAGGAACTGGATGTTTAACGCTGATGACATTCTTGCATTCATTTGTCTCAAGGTTTTGATTTTATCTTTTCAGATGTCTTCTGTCAGTCCTATGTCTAGCTGTTCTACATTTGCAGTGGTAAGTGCAGTTTATATAGAGAGGCCTGTTCGTGCATTCGCAGTGGTGTAGGTGCGTTTCCTGTGATGAATTTTAGCCTTTGATGGCATTTTATGTCGTCATATTCAGTGTGTCAGCAAAAATCCTTTTCGGTATTGAGTATATCACAATGCTTTGTGTTTTAAACAATATGATGCACCTATAGACTTCACAATTTTATCCAAAAGCATACAGTATTTTGTTTCATTCTAAGATGCGATATAAGCATTTTCTTCTGGAAATCACCTTTCTGAGGCTTTTTTTTTTTTTTTTTCTGGACCCAAAGTGAATTTTAGTGGATGTATGAAGTCATTGACGTCATAGCAGAACTATTGATATGTTCCACTAACATTTGGACCCCATTGACATTCATTGTATTTAAGAAAAAAATCTTATTCCACAAAAAAAAAAGTCATACATGTTTTAAATATGGTGCACTTATAGACTTATAGACCAAAAAATGCTGTATTTTCTTTCATTACATAAGATAACAATATATGTACCTCCAAACAAATGCTTCAAGAGATTTCCTCAGATCTAACATCAATTTTCTGAGCCATTTTTCCAATAAATTTTCACCAACTGGTGAATAGTAGTGGATTTATGGAGTCACCTGTGTCAGAACTATGGAAACGTTCCATCTATATCTAATGCAATGGAATTCATACATGTCTGAAGTGTCTAGATACATTTGTGGCCACATATTATTGTGTTTACTGCACCTTAGCAACCAAGTTACTAACATAACCTACTTTCTTTGACAGACGTCTCACATTTATTCAGATCAAAAGGTATATATTAGTATGCTGAATTAAAGTCTTGCTGAATATGATTCTGACCACTGTATTTCAGCCCCCACGTTGTCTTTTGTTAATGCTAGTGACCTCGATTGACATAGTTTGCAGAAAGTCATTTAGACATGAAGACTTCCGCCCCGTTGTGTGTAAAAGTTTGCATCTCACCGATGCACAATTTCCCACCGGTGCTGGTTTACGACTGCGTCAGATGCGGTGCAGTTGTGGTCTGGCCCTCTCCTACTCTGAAATTTCTAAGGATTGAAATGGAAAAGGCAGGGCCACATGTGACTCAGAATTGATGCAGATGCAATTGACAGTAATACAATAAACGTAATCCCCCAAAACAGTTTGACAGCGTTAAGTCCATGCATTTCAAAAATGTTCTTCTTGTGAGCATAGATAATGAATATTGTTTGTAGTTTATAAGCCTTTATGATTTTAAAGGGTTAGTTCACCCAAAAATGAAAATTCTGTCATTAATTACTCACCCTCATGTCGTTCTACACCCATAAGACTTTTGTTCATCTTCGGAACACAAATTAAGATATTTTTGATGAAATCCGATGGCTCAGTGAGGCCTCTATTCCCAGCAAGATAATTAACACTTTCAATGACCAGAAAGCTACTAAAAACATATTTAAAACAGTTCATGTGAGTACAGTGGTTCAACCTTAATGTTATGAAGCGATAAGAATACTTTTTGTGCGCCAAAAAAAAAAAAAACTTTATTCAACAATATGTAGTGATGAGCAATTTCAAAACACTGCTTCATGAAGCTTCGAAGCTTTACAAATCTTTTTTTTCGAATCAGTGGTTCGGAGCGCGGATCAAACTGCCAAAGTCACGTGATTTCAGTAAACGAGGCTTTGTTACATAATAAATGTTTTCGAAATTTCAATGGTTCACCACTGGGGGGCGTGACTTTGGTAGTTTGATCCGTGCTCTGAACCACTGATTCGAAACAAAAGATTTGTAAAGCTTTGAAGCTTCATGAAGCAGTGTTTTGAAATCACCCATCACTAGATATTGTTGAATAAAGTTGCTATTTTGTTTTTGTTTTTTGTTTTTTGGCACACAAAAAGTATTCTCGTGGCTTCATAACATTAAGGTTGAACCACTGTACTCACATGAACTGTTTTAAATACGTCTTTAGTAGCTTTCTGGGCATTGAAAGTGTTAACTATCTTGCTGGCAATGCAGGCCTCACTGAGCCATTGGATTTTATCAAAAATATCTTAATTTGTGTTCTGAAGATGAACGAAGGTCTTACGGGTGTGGAACGACATGAGGGTGAGTAATTAATGACAGAATTTTCATTTTTGGGTGAACTAACCCTTTAAAATACTTAACTTAAAGGAAAAATTCAGTCATGATGTTTCAAAACTATATGAATTTATTTCAAACGGGAACACAAGAAGATATTTTGAAAAACGTTGGGGTCCAAACAATATTGTTCCACAAAAGAAAAAAGGTCATACAGGTTTGAAATGACATGAAAGAATTTTCATTTTTAGATGAACTATCCCTTTAAAAAATATTTCTGTATGTTCATAAACCCTAAAGGACTGTTGGATATGTGACGCAGGCCTCTGACCTACTTCTTGCAGTTTCAAAATGTCTAGGAATCTCCTACTTTCATACTCATGAAAAGGATTTCAGTTACTTAACGTCCAGGAATTGGAGTTTTCGTAGTGACCCACAAAAGACCACAAATTTGGAGACTCTTCAAAAGAGCTGAATCACTAACCCCAGTTTCCACGCAACATATTGGTTACTTAGTTTTCACAGTTTCATCACTTGTGAGATTATTTCAACATTCCTACTCTGAATTGTTACTATGGAAGGCATTTCTATTTAATTTCTATTAGTATTCATATTATAAATAACCTTTTACATTTTTGAGTTAGCGTCACTATTAGTTATGATAAATATTACACTGCAAAAAAAAAAAAGGATTTTCTTAATATTTTTGTCTTGTTTTCCAATACAAATATCTAAAAGTTCTTAAAGGGTTAGTTCACCCAAAAATTAAAATTCTGTCCTTAATTACTCCCCCTCATGTCGTTCCACACCCATAAGACCTTCGTTCATCTTCAGAACACATATTAAGATATTTTTGATAAAATCCAATGGCTCAGTAAGGCCTGCATTGCCAGCAAGATCATTTCCTTTTTCAATGCCCAGAAAGGTATTAAAAACATATTTAAAACAGTTCATGTGAGTACAGTGGTTCAACCTTAATGTTATAAAGTGACGAGAATACTTTTTGTGCACCAAAAAAACAAAATAACGACTTTATTCAACAATATCTAGTGATGGGCGATTTCAAAACACCGCTTCATGAAGCTTTGAAGCTTTACGAATCTTTTGTTTCGAATCAGCAGTTCGGAGCACCAAAATCATGTGATTTCAGTAAACGAGGCTTTGTTACATCATAAGTGTTTCAAAATTTCAATAGTTCGCATGACTTTGGTAGTTTGATACACGCTCTGAACCACTGATTCGAAACAAAAGATTCGTAAAGCTTCAAAGCTTCATGAAGCAGTGTTTTGAAATCAACCATCACTAGATATTGTTGAATAAAGTCGTTATTCTGGGGGTTTTTTTAGCGCACAAAAAGTATTCTCGTCGCTTTATAATATTAAGGTTGAACCACTGTAGTCACATGAACCGTTTTAAATATGTCTTTAGTAGCTTTCTGGGCACTGAAAAAGGAAATGATCTTGCTGGTCATGCAGGCCTCACTGAACCATTGGTTTTTATCAAAAATATCTTAATTTGTATTCCGAAGATGAACGAAGGTGTGGAACGAAATGATGGTGAGTAATAAATGACATAATTTTCATTTTTGGGAAATGAAAATTCTGTCATCATTTACTTACCCTCAAGTTGTTCCAAACCTGTATGTTTTTCTGGTAACATTTTATTTTGATGGTCCCCTATTAGACATTCTGTTGACTATATATATAAGTAACGTTGCAACTACATGTCAACTAACTCTCATTAGAGTATTTAGTAGAATGTCTGCTTAATATCTGCTAACACTTTATTTTGATGCTCCCCAACAGACATTCTACTGACTATAAGTAACTTTGCAAGTACATGTCAACTTATTCTACCAACCCTAACCCTACCCCTACCCATCTACTAATAGCCTAGACTAGTTAGTTGACATGTAGGTGCAACAGAATGTCTAAAGGGGACCATCAAAATAAAGTGTAACCTTTTTCTTTCTTCTGCTAAACAAAGAAGATATTTGACTTCCATAGTATTTTTTTCCATATGGAAGTCAATGACTACCATCAACTGTTTGGTTACCCATATTATTCAAAATATATTATTTTGTGATCAGCAGAAGAAAGAAATTCATACAGGTTTGGAACAACTTGAGGGTGAGTAAATGATCACAGAATTTTCATTTTGGCTGAACTATCCCTTTAAATCAAGATACATTTACTTGAGAAGCAAAATGACTTTGGATATTAAGTCTTGTTTACTGAAAGATTGATCAAAATTAAGTGAGTTTATGTTTACAACAAGTTAAAACCACACTGGCAGATTTTTTAATTATATATTTTCTTGGTCATTATTACACTTAAATGTGGGTGAACTTAAAGTTTCATATTTCGTTGACTTGAACAGTGATTAAGTTCAACTAAATTGCATAAACAGATCTAAGGCTTTTTTCTTTTTTTTTTCAAGAGCAATTTGTTACATTCTCATTTGTCGTCATGGTGGTTACGCTCATGGTTTTATTTTTTTTCCTAAATCAAATGATGATGAAATCAAATAATATATTTTACTGTGGTGAAATTACACAATCCTGGGCCAACTGATACTGTCATAAAAGATCTTCATTACAGGATGCTATATTTTCCTTTCATCTAAATTAAAATGGCAAAATGAGGTCAGTGATTTGCTGAGTAGCTTCCGTTCGCTGTGCGAATGGTATGTCATCAGTCAGTTTGAAAGTAAGTAAAAAAAAAACCTACACAGAGAGGGTTCCCGCACTGGGAGCCGCCACATCAAAGAAGATGGCATAACTGTGACATAACTCTGGGTTTAGCCACAGGGCACACATGATAAAACGGTCCATTAATGGACAACACACACCGACTAGTTGGAAACTTTTACCAAATGTTGCTTTATCATTAGGGCCCGAGCACCGATGGTGTGAGGACCCTATTGTGAATGTTCGGTCTATTATTCTTCTTCTCCAAAATGAATCGCATTTTTGAGGGCCTAAACGTGCTCGAAAACTCATGAAACTTTGTACACGCGTCAGAAGTGGTAAAAATTTACATCTTATATGGGTTTCAGAATTAGGTGTGGCAAAATGGCTCGATAGCGCCAATTCAATTAAGCGCCCTTCGCGCTACATTTCACGTACAAGTATGAAATTTGGTAGACACATGTAACAGCCCAATACAAAAAAGTCCCTGGGAGCAAATCTGAAAACCCAACAGGAAGTGAGATATTTTGAATTTTCTCTGCAACATTTTTGCAGTTTTTGCAATTTCCAGACGTTGTACTTTAACGAACTCCTCCTAGAGATTTTATCAGATAAACATCATATTTGGTCTGTCTAATCTAAAGGCCTTCGTGATGATAAATTGCGAAGATCTTGAGTTTTCGCTGATGGACGTGTCCGTTGTGGCCTGACAAATTTCGATGTTTCGCCATGAAAGAGGAAGTTGTTGTAACTCAGGCATACAATGTCCAATCTGTCCAAAACTTCACATTTTATTAGAGTCCTGGCCTGAAGACATCTACATGCAATTATTCAGTTAGTCATAGCGCCACCTGTTGGAAACAGGAAATGGCATGCTTTACATTGTAATTCACTCCCAGAAACACATTTAAATATGCCACGAAGTACCAAACATGCTAGAAACACTTGGTTAAGTGCTAATGTGTGCGATTAATACCACAAAACAGGAAGTTGCTGTAACTCAGGCATACAATGTCCAATCTGCCTCAAACTTCACACATTTTATTAGAGTCCTGTCTTGAAGACATCGACATGCAAATATTCAGTTAGTCATAGCGCCACCTGCTGGCAACAGGAAATGGCATGTTTTTACACTGTAATTCACTCCCAGAAACACATTTAAATACACCACGAAGTACCAAACATGCTAGAAACACCTGGCTAAGTGCTAATGTGTGCGACACCACAAAACAGGAAGTTGTTGTAACTAAGGCATACAATGTCCAATCTGCTCCAAACTTCACATGCTTGAGGAGAGTCCTGCCCTGAACACATCTACATGACAGTATTCAGTTATAGTAATAGCGCCACCCACTGGCAACAAGAAGTGATGTGTTTACCACTGTGATGCACTACTAGCAACATACTAAAATATGCAATTGAGTGCTAAACATGCTACAAACATTGTAAAACATGCTAGCAACACTTAGCTGAGTGCTAAAGCATGCTATTATCATCATGAAACAGGAAGTTGTTGTAACTCAAGCATACAATGTCCAATCTGCCTCAAACTTCAAATGTTTTATAAGGGCCCTGGCCTAAAGACATCTACATGCCAAAATTTAGTTATAGTCATAGCACCACCAGCCAGTAGCAGGAAGTGTGGCAAATACAAAAGACTGTCGTAGTCCTCCTATTCTTAAATGCATATTGCCCACCGTGCTCTGTTTTCCTAAAGCCACCGGGTGGCAGTGGCATGGGTGCGAGGGCCCTTTCATCGCTGCTTGCAGCTTTAATTGTTGTTTGTTTTTGATTAGTTGCTTAATTATCCTAAAAAGATTTTTTTTGTCTTCTATAAATGTTGGTTTTAAGACATACTTTTCCAAATAAACTTATTATACATAATAAAATGATAGATAATAAAAGAAGAAGAAAGAATAAACTGAATTCAGAATACTGACTAAAAAAGGAGCTGTGTTTGCAACCAGATGTAAACGGTTATGTGGGTGGTGAAAATAGGGCGTATAGTTTGCACTGTAGATGCTGTTTCTCTCACCACACAGACACTGTATCAGTGAAAGCAATCTATCAAGAACACTTCTCACTTTGATGCTGGGATGATCTCCCGTACATCAGTATACCAGCCACCACAGCATCTATATAAGAATGAGTGTGATGTAACAATTTGCCTGAACGCTTTCGGTACGACGGAATTTCCCGAAAGACTCTTGAGATGGCAAATGGCTTAATGATGATCCATCACTATAGATAATCAGCTTTTGTTATTGATATTTGACATGTAATTGATAAATAGTGCACTGCTTCAATTTTTTTCTGCTTATTCATACAATTACAAATGTTTGTTTAAGTTACAAAGAATGTACAGTTAGCCTGGCACATTCATTAATGCAT
Source organism: Mylopharyngodon piceus (assembly GCA_039654765.1). Taxonomy (NCBI): domain Eukaryota; kingdom Metazoa; phylum Chordata; class Actinopteri; order Cypriniformes; family Xenocyprididae; genus Mylopharyngodon; species Mylopharyngodon piceus. The sequence goes on from CM077449.1 coordinate 21,120,141, forward strand.
CGATCTGTACATTGTTCAAACAGGTACTGATCTGAATCAAATGAGAGTAATGTAAAGTGAGTAAAAGTAATGATTTACAATGACGTAACATTCAATGTACAGCCTACAATTATGTTGTACAGCCCCCAGCCCCCCCTACATTTTGTAGACAGCATAAACCATAGGATAGACAGTAAAACTAAGATGTCAACCGATAAGGTCTCTCTTGCACAGTTGGTTCACAAAGGTGGTCTTAGAAGACTACTTTCTGTGGTTAAGCTGTCTTGCATCAATACATTAGAAAGCAGGAAATGCATGTTCATTGAAAAAAAAAAAAAATCAATATATGGTAACATTTTTGTTACAAATATGAAAGTCTGTCTATTTGACAGAAACTGAACTTTTCATTCATATATCCATATATTCATCCAAAAGAAAGCCTTCATAACAATGATTTTTTTCATTAAATTGTTCAACACATTATACACTTTTTTTTTTAGAACTCTAGAGTTCTTGACTCAATTTTAAAAAACGCTTTATGCCAAAAAAGTTCTATATCAGAAGAAATGTCTTAAATGGTTGTACTTCATTTTTTTTCTAGTGATAAAATATGTTTACAAGCTCTTTAATTCATAAGATTTATTTAAAATTAAAAATGGCTCAAAACAAAATGAATTAATTAAAACTAAATCCATAAAATTATCCCATGATGGGAACCCATGAAGGTTCTGTAAGCACCTGACAGAACCTTTTAAGGTTCTATATAGAATCTTTTGTTTTAGTGCCATTTTGAATGAAAAACTTCAACGATAAAAACATTCATTCTACATTCAAGAGTACTGAACCGGTAAAAAAGTGGCCATCGCACACTGTAAAAAATTATTTTCATGATTTGTTATCACAACATTTTTTCTTTTGTCAAATCAACTTATGTGGTTCAGGTAATATAATATTTTGAGTTTCTCTTGATTAAACCAATCCCCTTCATTGTATTAACTCCAATTTTTAATTTCAATGACCTCAAAATTTTAAGGCAACCAGGTAACTTATTTTTTTAAGTTAAACCAACAATTCTTTTTTACAGTGCAAGCAAAACATTTTGCCCATGAACTCTGCAAGGTGTTTAATAAAAATTTCCCAATAATTCTCCATGCGTAAAACGTAGATTAGATACGAGTTTCCGAAACATGACTAAACAGAATAGAATCCAAAATCTTGATAACTCACCCCAAAAACCTGATTTTTATGATTCATCATTTTTTTCCAATCAAAATTCGGTGAAATGGATCTGCAACCTTGCCAACATAGACTGATCTTTAGTCCATAGGCCAGATTACTGGCAATGAGTGGCAAAATAGGTCTAAACAAAGCACCCCTCACCTATCAATTGATCTGATGAACGAATCCAGGTCAGAGGTAGGCCTTATTATCTATGCAATCACGATCAAGCATTGCATAAATAGATGAGTGGAACTAGAAACATTTTCACTGCAGAAGAGAATAAGAAGAGGACATTAAAGATGTTTCTGGGCTACTTCAACGCTAAATACATGGTGAGACGACCGAAACAAGCATAGATATTTAGTGTAACTCTATTAGCTAGCCTAATGCTAACACTACTGGCTTGATTACATTGTTTGCTTCACTAAAGATTCATCTTAAAACTTTTCAGATTAAGTTAAAAGTAATATGTTGTGACAAAAAGAGGCCTAAACTCAGAAATGGTTTGAGCCTTTTCCAAATTGTCATGGATGAATTTGAATGAAATTTAACAGATAACTATCTTTCTCTCAGGTTTTACTCTGTGCACTGGCAAGCCTCACGTTTGCCAAACAAAGGGAGAAACATATGTGTGACACTGGTTTGATGATTTCCGATGACTTCTATGGCTCTCATTCAGAGGACATGGAGGGAAATGGCAACATCCACACCCGCTCACTATCTGCATGGAACTGGATGTGAGTTGCAAAGTGACAGAAACAAATGATACTTTCAACAAATTCATAAGTAAATCAAAAAGGACAAAGATTTAATGTAACAGAATGATGTACATCTCCATTTACCCTGTTGAGAAAACAGCTAAAACCAGCATAAACTGTTTGACTGGTCGTTGCTGGTTTAAGTTGGTCGAGCTTGTCTTCCAGCCTGGCCTAGCTGGTGTTTTATCTGGTTGTTCAACTGGTCTCCCAGCCTGACCATCTAAAGAAGTGGTCAAACCTCTCTAAAACTAGCCTGCTAAACCAGCTATGACCAGGCTAGAAGAAATTAGCGGTTTGTTTGTTTGCTTTTCCAGTGGGGTAATGTTTAATGTCATTGAAAATAATTAGCAATTCATAACATACACAAAGTTTGATAATGTATCAGGAATTTATTTCCATGTTTGGGAGGTTAATGTTTAGCTAGCTCTCATAGCAACTATGCTACATAGAATGAAATCATTTTAAGGTACAGCAGGCCATGTGACGTCAACGTTAAACATTTAGTAAAGCAGGTCTTGGTTAGGTCTGTGGGTTTTGTCTCAGTGAAATAACCACCTTGTTTTCTCTGTTTTTAGACCAAAGATTTCACAAGACAGAATACCACAGGTCATCTATGAAGCCCAGTGCACATCAGAATATTGTACCCTTCCTACTGGTGTGGATGAGAGACTGAACTCTCTACCCATATATCAGGACATCCTGGTTCTGAAACAGGATTCAAAGGACAAGAAGTGCTTCAGGACAACTTTTGAGAGAGTAATAGTGGGCTGTACATGTGTCTGGGCCAAAACTTCCTAAAATGACTAGCATGTTTCCATGTTAGAATGAACATATTTATTTGTTCCAATGAAGCGGAGACATTTTAACAGATTTTAATTTATTTTGTAGACATGACAGTTCCTGAGCTTTTTTTTTTTTTTTTTTTTTTTTAATATTTAATATTTACATGTATTCATTTAACACTTATGTGACATATTTATGTAGAAATCTTTTTAATGAGTACTAATAAAATATTTAAACACATTGATAGTTGTTGTATGTATTTGACTAATCAACAATTAAACATATGAATCATAAAATATCAATCTATCACTGATCCTTATTTGTGTACCCTTTGTAACCAAACCATTTGTAATGTCTGTAGAAAGCAGGCCGAGGCACGGATCTAAACACAGGGTTTACAAGTATACAAACAATAAGCAACACAGAGAACAAGGAACAAAAGCACACAAGAAACAGATCATCACCTTCAACAAGTGAAACACAAGGGCTATATATACACAGGGGCAAACAAGGTAACGCGGTAACGAGATACACCTGGGGAGACTAATCAACATGAAAAACTACAATGAACTACAATCATGGCACTAGGACAGGAAATACAACAAAAGTCCATACAAGACATGGGGAATATATGACAACGATACCTTGAGGTAGATAACAGTTAACTTTTTTCTTTAAAATGTTTGGATCGTATTTAGTTTTGCAAGGGGTGGGGGTCTGAATTAAATACATTTAAATAAAAACCATGTTGGCTTCTGCAATGTACCTTTAAATATAGTAATCGCATATAGTAATTGCAAATAATACACAGACTGCAATACACCATTACTGTCTCTCAACTCTTTGCCCATATATAAGGACATCCTTGTGCTGAAACAGGATACTGAAGACAGGAAGCACTTCAGGGCAACTTTTGAGAGAGTTATAGTGAGCTGTACGTGTGTACGGGCCAAAACCTTGTATGTTTGACTTGTATGTTTCTATGTTAGAATAAACTTATTTATTTTTTCCAGTAAAGCTGAGACTTGTGCATTTTAATGGAGTACTTCATGAATGTATATTGTAATTTCATGATTTTAGTTTCCTGAATTAACTTTTTATTAAATATTTACATGTATTAAACACTTTATTAAGTATTAATAAAATATTTGAACAGTTGAATTTGATAGTTGAATTTGATCAATTAACAATAAACTTTTTGAATTAAAAAACACTGATCACTAACCCTTATTTGTACACTTTTCAAACCAATGTCTTGAGGTAGTTTTGGATAGTATTTAGTTTAAAAATCATAAATTAAAGACAAGTACAGCAGGCCTCTACTGTACTCTGCTTTTATCAAATATAGTAATTGCAAATTATACACTGACTGTAATACAACAGTACTGTCAGAAAAAAAGTGCAAACACTGGGATACAACAGCTTGTCACTGGGGCAATGGCTTTAAAAAACAACTTTGTACCTTTTCTACCCCTAAAAAGTGAATATTAGGAATATGTACCCTTAAAGGGATAGTTCACCCAAAATTGAAAATTTTGTCATCATTTACTCACCCTCACGTTGTTCCAACCAAACCTGTATGAGTTTCTTTCTTCTGTTGAACACAAAAGAAGATATTTTAAAGAATGTTGGTAACCAGACAGTTGATGGACCCCATTGACTTCCATAGTATTTTCTTTCCTAAGTCAATGGGTGCCGTCAACTGTCATGTTACCAACATTCTTTAAAATATCTTCTTTTGTGTTTAGCAGAAGAAAGAAACTCATACAGGTTTGGTTGGAACAACGTGAGGGTGAGTAAATGATGACAAAATTTTCATTTTAGGGTGAACTAAAATATTTTAGGGTAAATAAGGTAAAGTAAGGTGCTGCCCTAGGGACAAGCTGTTCTATCTGTAAAGGTATTTGAATAATTTCTTCTTTTTTTCTGAGAATGTAGCTACTGATTAATTTAAGAAGAGAAAAGCTAGTCATTATATAATAAGGAAATTAAATAGCAACATTTGCATCTTTTGCATATAGGTTTAAATGTCAGGACATGGATGTGGTCTCTGGCCCTCTAACACTGCACATCCCTTACAAACATTCACCATGGTTACCATAGTGTCTGGCATAGGCAGTTACTGTTACAACAAATCATCTTGCCACTGCTGACATGCAAAAAGAACGAAAAATGAGAGCGATTCTGAATGAATTTTTTGTTTTTTCCTTGTGAGACCTATTAGATATTTTTATGACTGATTAGCTAACATAAAAATAAAACTAGCATAAAAGTAGCTAGTCAGACAGCTTAATTCAGTCTAAATTTGCAACTCTGCTATCTTATTTATGAATAGCCTGGCCCTAGTGCAACGAAAGAAATGCCATAATAATTATTACATTAGAATCAATAGGCTACATGTTTGTTTTGCGTGCTGCTATTAGATGTGTATAATGGGTGATATTATACATTTAGACATTTAGGTTGTGATATCAAGTTTAGATTAAAATGACTAAAAATTAGACTAAAAATGGTTGAGGTCGTTTCACAGCCAAGCCACTAAGTGGCGATATACAGAATATGAAACGGAAGATAAATTGTCTATGACCGCCATCCAGCGGGCGGAGGTGCAATTACACGCTGCAGCTTTAAACAGTCTGTCTCTACATAAACATCAATCTAGGAATGGACAAAGTTCCATGGATAACCATTTGATCACCACTTTAGATTGCTATCTAACATTATTTTATTACTTTTTTACACATTTTTAAGCGCTTAATGAAGGTTCTTTAGCTCTAGCCAACGGGATTCTGAAAACTTTTCCTGCTGTACACTGTCAAACTGTGGATTTACAGATAGCCAGTCGAGCTAGCTGGCTAAAGGCAAGTGTTGCTCTGAAATAATATGAAGTATTAAGCCGAATGTTTTACAGCTGTCAACTGCGGTTTTCAGTCGTGTATGTTCAGATTTTTGACAGCTCGTTGTTAATTAGACTTTGCGCTAAAGTGCTGAAAGATTATATTTTGTTTTCTGTGTCATGTGTTTGTTTAGCTCAGGTATTACGTAAATGTCATCTAGATTCCATATTTATCATGCTTTTACTATGGTAACAACTAGTAAATAATGTGATTTCAGCTGAAATGTTGATGTAGGTTCTTACTAAATAATTAGTGAATGAAAGAGTCAGTGAATAAATCTAATAGTAATATAATACAGTAATACAAACTTTGGCGTTGGTATTTAAAGTTTTAAAGTGTGTTTAGGCTGGTATTTTACATAACGCATTCTGTTGTATTTTATTGAAACCATAATTGTATTGATCTAACCATGGTAATAGTTAAATTATGCTTACTATGTAAAACTGTACTTCATAAAGAATATTACAAATGCTTTTATTGCTTTATTTTAGTCTTCCAGTGGATTTCCTGAAAAATAAATTCAACAGCATCTGCAACATCCAGATCCTGTAAATGGGGAACAGTGCACTCAAAGCTCATTTGGAAACATCTCAGAAGACTGGAGTCTTTCAGCTGACCGGAAAGAGTTTGACAGAGGTACTAATAGGCTTGTCGTAATCATATTCCCCACTCAGATGCACTTAGCAGCAGTGTCGTCCTCGTGGATTATTGACGGCTCATGTGTCTTTGTTTATATAGTTCCCAGAAGATCTGCAGAAACTCACCGCAAACCTGCGGACAGTTGATCTGTCCAACAACAAAATCGAGGTGCTTCCAGCATTCATAGGAGGCTTCCAGCAACTCAAGAGTCTTACCATAAGCAGCAATAAACTAAGTAAGTGTTGACAAATAGCTAAATATGGCCATCAGGAAGATAAACTCAACATTCTATTCTTTTATTTTTTTTGTCATGTTCAAGTTATTTCCAATGAAAAAGTTTTATATTTTATATAAAAGTTTTATAAGTCATTTTCAGTCTTTTGACCATTAGTATTAACTTCTTCTGTATATAAATTACATCTGTTGTCATTGGCTAATGTGAAATGAGTATTCACCTGCCAAACTGATGAATATTGAATAGGCTTGATAGTGGTATGGTACAGTGACAATTTCTAAATAGCCCATTTTTGGGTAGTTGATACCTAACATGTCTGTAAACTTTTTTCTTTAAATTAAATTACATTTTATTGCAAATTCTTGATATGCATGTACAGTAGTGGCCAAAAGAAATATCTGACCTAGGAAAATCAACATCACACTTTATTTAAATATTATTCATAGTGTTGTCAAAAGTACTGACTTCGATACCAAGTTGGTAAAGAAATTTTAAAAATGTGATGCTTCGAGTAAACACCTCTGATTGGCCATTGTGTTCACGTGCTCAACATAAGGTGTGTGATTGGCTACAATGATCAACGCTTCAAAAACATGCTGTAAATAAACATCTTCACAGAGTGCTTACACAGATACACACAGGAGCGTTTGAAAGCAGGCAGCTTTCAAACGCTCCCGCTTTCAAAACGCTTTCAGATTCAAACACTTCTGTGTGCTTTCAAATGCTGCCGTGCGTTGATCATTGTAGTCAATCACAGACATATCTGATGAGTGCGTGAACACAATGGCCAATTAAAGGTGTTTATGAATCCGCTCAACATCACTCAAAGCGTCACATTTCAGTATCGACTTGGTATCGAAGTCGGTACTTTTGACAACACTTTCAAAATGTATTCAAAATTTGTTAATGATTTTGTAAGCATTTTGCATAGTTGTGCTTGGAATCAATTGTTTTATTTGTGATATTGCAATGAAACATGCCAAATTTTGCAGACATAATTTACTTTGATTAACATTAATGACAGACAGCAGCGGGTTTATTAGGCTGCTGTCACTTTAAGACCTGCCGCACATGACATGGATCTGACGCACATCATATTTTCCCACAACTCTTTACATTGACTTAAACATTTTTTTTTAACTAATTTAAGACATGAAAGAGAGCTCAATTCGTAAGCTTTCTGGGCACGCGATTCTGACGTTTGCACAAAGAAACGAATTGAGTTCCCTTTCGCATCTTCTTGCACTTGAATATTTAAATTGGCAAGGCTTAAACTTTAGTGAACATCAACTCTCCCGAGTGTCATTCACATTTGTTCACGTTCTCCCTGCATTGCATTGTTAGCGTTCAAAATAAAGTTACCGGCCAACCTGGTGATTGACACCATTTCATAAACACGTCAACGCCGATTTTTACTCGCATTTGGCGCTTGCCGAGTGTTAATTTTAGATCCTGTATCTAGATAAAACTTAGATTACACTCATATTATTTCAAAAGAGCCTGTTTTCTATTATATAAACCCTTAAGCACTCCATTAATGTGTGAACTTAATCGTATACAGCCAGTCTACCAAATGATATCGGGAAACTCAAGAAGCTGGAGACTCTTATTTTAAATGGGAACCACCTAAAACAACTTCCTGCGTCGGTGGGACAGCTGAAGTCCTTGCGCACACTGAGCCTGTCTGGGAATCATTTCAAGGAGTTTCCCACTGGACTCAGCAGCCTTCGCCAGCTCGATGTTCTGGACCTGTCCAAGAATAAGATCCATGTGGTTCCTGCAGAGGTGGCCGAACTGCAAGCCATTGAAATCAACCTCAATCAGAACCAGGTGAGTTTTTAGTTCAATGCGTTCAGGAAATGTCATGATATAGGGGTGTCAGGGTGACCTTTTGTGCCATGTTTGTTCTGTTTCAGATTTCAACCCTGGCTCCAGAGGTGTCTCGTGCTCCCAGACTGAAGGTCTTACGGCTGGAGGAGAACTGTCTGGAGCTCACCTCTATCCCGATCTCCATCCTCACAGAGTCCCAGGTGTCCCTGCTGTCTGTGGAGGGCAACCTGTTTGAAGTGAAAAAAATGCGTGACCTAGAAGGATATGATAAAGTAAGTTTGTATCAGTTTAAGCTACTCTTATACACTCTTAAAAATAAACGTTCTTTAATGGCATCACTTGTTTCATGAAGAATCTTTAGAATCCATGGAATCTTTCCATTCCACAAAAGGTTCTTTATAGTGGAAAAAGGTTTTTTAGATTATTAAAATGTTTCACACTGAGAAAAATTGAAATTCTTTGGGGAACCAAAAATGGTTCTTCTGTGGCATTGCTGCGTAAACCCCCTTTTGGAACATTTATATTTACAGCTTTTAAATTATGTCTTTTACAAGAAGGCATAATGAAAAATTTTTTTTTGTTAAATTCCAGGTCTAATGTTAACTGTCAGCTTAGTTTTATGCGTCTCATCCTCTATAAATGTCACGTTTTTCCAAGATGGAAAATACCACAGTTTAAGTTTGAATGTAAAACAAAACTGGTCTAAGTATTTATTTTTGAAACAAAGTCAAATCCCACACAATCTAACCCATCATTTCATTTTCAAATTTCAAAAAACCCATTTTTTTTCAGTGATATTCCTCTGACCTTTTCTCATTTATAATGTCTCTCAGCCAGGGGCGTCACTAGGTCCATTTTAGGAGGGCTTTAGTCCCCCTAAACTTCCACCCAGCCCCCCTAAAAATTTGTTATTAACTCTGTAATATGTACACTAATTCATGATCGCCTCAGTCCACTTTGAAACTAATATGAAACTGGCAGCAGGCTTCGGATCCTCCCTGTATTTTAGTCTGCGTTATTCAATGTGTTCTTCAATCTGTAGCAGCACAGGGCCAACAGCAGACAACGTGTGTGCATTTAGATAGATTATGATATCTGCATCTGTGTAGTTCTTTGTCATAAATGCAGTTTACATAATATGATGTGGGAATTCAAGACGGTTTCCCATCCACTGTAAAATCTGGGCTTATTTATTTATTTTATGAAATTCCTTTAATCTAAATGGCATGGGACTTTGTGACTTTTCCTACTCTTGCTATACTTCATACTTCAGTGCAATAAAATTGTTAAAATTAGTTATAATATTGATATTATAATAAATCCAAAAGCAGAACACATAAAAAGAACTATAAAAGGGAGTGGAAAAGGCAAATGTGCTAATGAGTGGTCTTCTGCAGCCATCTACTGGTTATATTAGTAATTTCATGTCATTTTCATGTTAAAAGTGTTTGTTTTCCACCATGTGACAGAAATCCTCCACTAAAGCATGGCACATTTTCCATGTTATCTCCATAAATGAAAATGAGAAATGTAGATCTTCTTTAAAGTTAATTTTACTGCAAAAGTGTAGTGTTAAAGAAAACTAATAGTGTTTAAAACATTACATGTGTTGGGAAAACAATATTTTACACACATATTGCCAATCTAGACAATTACAGTAATACAAAGTTTGTTTATATTCTTAATGAATATTAGCTGGTTATTTAAAACAATTAGAAATTAATTCAGTATTCAGGGATTGACTTGGTAGGTAGTGTAGAACCTACTGTATTGTTCATGCCTACCCTAGTTTACAAACAATATATAAAATTATTTTTTTTTAAATCATACCCTCTTTGGGGGCTGGAAATCCTAGAATCGCCCCTGCTCTCAGCCATCTCTCTTTCTACAGTCTTTCTTCAAAACTCCCTCTTGCTCACTCTCTCTCCACCACCGTCATGAGTGGACACGCCCCTACTGCTGATTGGCTACAAGTGTGTTGTGATGCTCGGTCGAATCCTCTTTCAACAGCCTTTCTCAGAAATCACTTACTGCACCTTTAAGACAACAATATGAAGCACGTGATTTAGCAGCCTAATAACGATCTAGATTAAGAAAGCCATTTGAAATGTTTTTTTTTTTTCTTACATGGTCATACAATGACTTTTATCTTTGCTTTGCTCAGTACATGGAACGTTTCACTGCAACCAAGAAGAAATTTGCGTGATCAGTCAGAGGCTTCCTGCACATGTCCTCTGCGCTGGGCTTAGCGTGGAGAAGTTTCAGCTTTGACCGCACATACAAATGGCAAGACGGCAATGGAAGAAAGGTCAGGACTGCTTCACAGAGACGGCCTGCTGCTCATCACCATTACAGTACAGAGAGCACATGTATGAATTACTCTATGAACCGTGCATCACTCTTTCTTTTGCAAAGATTTTATAAACGGAAACATAATGCTGACTGCTTTATGAGGACATTTACACTGGAGAATGGTTTATTGTAAATTTTGAGGGCACTAATGCCACGTTTGTTTTAACTAACATATTGTACGTCCTGTACCCTTTTGCAATGTATGCTATTGCCCAGCATTTATTGATCCATTTATTCTAATGCTTCAGAGTTAGAAAGTATTTCTAACAATTAAATATACTTTTCTATCTCTTATAGGATTTAGTTTCCATCTCATATTTTTGTCATTATTTGATTAAACACATTTATTTGAGCTTTATTATATAATCTGTTGTGTAACAGTATTTCGGTTGAACTGTGATCTCGAAACTTCCGTTAAAGAATATTTACTGTGATATTTATGAAGTAGCCATTTTTTCTGACATCAAAGGCTGCAGATGAGTCTTAATGTTGATCAAAGAAATGAATGCCAGTGGATATTTATATTTATGTTAAGACAACACAAGGTTCAGTTTGTATTTACTTTTACACATTTATACATGCTGCATGTTTTCTTTTCCAAAAAGTGCATAACCCGGAAAGCATTTTAGTGAAGGATTATGTATTTCCATGCCGTTTTTGAGATGGCAAATCTTATTCTATTCGTGTCTACGTGTTTATCTATAACTTACACACTTGAATGTCAACTGTAGTCCTCTGTTTAACTTTAAGTGTTTCTGAATATATGCACATTAATGGAAATGTGTTAATTACAAACATCTAAAGATGTAATTTCACATTCGGAATTATAACAAAAAGCCAAAAGCAGTCATGAGTGGCTTTTACTTTCATTTCTTCTCAATGTACTGTCACCTAAATTATTTTTACTCTACAGCATTTAGCCACAAAATAAAGCTCACATTGTATAAAAATGACAATGTCATGCAAATTGTCAAGCAAATTACACCTGAATGTCCCCCTCAGGATGAATAAAATGCATCTATCTACCTGTACAGTATTTATACTTGTGATTACTGACACACCAAGACTACCAACTTGCAGTTTTGTGTATATAGTGCATATAAATACTCAAACACAGCTCAGGACATATTGATTCAAATTATTTGCTTTGAGACTAATAATGTTACTCCATTGGTCCATTTAAAAAGGAGACAGCTGTCGAAGGGAATAAAAGGGCTTCTTTCTTCTTTACTGCTTGTACAGTAGTGGCCAAAAGTGATGTCCGGCCTAGGAAAATTGACAGGGTTTCTGCTGGTTTTATGAAGGTAAATTTAAGACCAAGTAAAGAAAATGTAAAGAATAAATTGAAGGGAACCCAATACATCAGTATGTTCTCTAAATGTAAATGTGTAGGGAGAAATGCAATGAGTTGTTTTAGCAACACTTGAAAATACAGTTGAAAATACAACTTCTAACAGATATGCTTTATTTTTTAATTCATTTTACATAAAAAAGGAAGAAGATTGATTTGCTCTGCTTCCAACCCCTAGAATATGGAAATGACTTTTACTGTACATTGTGATCACACTGCAGAAAATTGATGTTCTTCCTCAAATGTCTGTCTTGTTTTCCAGGGGAATTATCAAACGATTCTTAAATCAAAATACATTTACTTGAGATGCAAAATGACATAAAATATGAACTCTTGTTTTTTGTTTGTTTGTGATTAAAACGAACAAATATCTGCCAATGGGCTCAGAAAAATTTACTTAATTCAAAGGGTTCATAACTCATTAACAGGTATTTGTTCTTGTTCTAAGCATAAACTTAATTTTGTTCCATTTTTTCAATTACTTCATTTTACATTAGCATCTTTATGAATCGCTTTATGAAGTTAAAACGTTCTGCACCGATTTAAGGCCCACAGAAACCCTGTGACATCTTCACCCTTTATTCAAATATTATATATATATATATACAGTATATATAAATTGTTAAAATCTTGTAAGCATGTTGCGTAGTTGTGTTTGGAGTCAATTGTTTTATTTGTGATAACGCAATGAAACATGCCAAATTGTGAGGACATAATTTGCAAAAATGAGAGAACCAACAAAATATCATTCACTGATTATGTTGTAGTCAATGTATGTTTTTTGTTTTTCTATGCATTTTTTTTTTTTTTTTGCATAGTAAAATTAAACTTGTAGCTGTAGTTTGCCTTTTTTTTTGCCAATTAATTTTGTCAGATAAATACCATAACCAAATTTAGTGTTTTGTTCTTCCTTCATATTTGAAATATATAAAATATTTTCCTCATATTGTGATGGTTTAATCAAACTTGTAGGGTCATTAAAAACAAATATCCCCTCCGGACATCACTTTTGGCCACTACTGTATATAAAGCAAGATACTATTGAAGTCTTATGTTTTGTGCTGAATTAATGCTCTGAAAAACATGAGTAAAGGACAATACTACAACTCCACTGTCCATTACAGAATCACTCCCCCTTGGCTCTTTTTTAACCCATGATATTTCATGATATTTCTAATAATACTACTGAATTTTGTCTTTCATTAAGGACAACAAAGCTCTTTGATATTGAAATGTTGTATTTGAAAGTTTGTTCAATGTAAATTCATAAGAAACTGAAAAAGTACATTTAGCACAGAATTTTCAAAAATATGGATAAAACAAGAAATAAAAAACAACAGACACAGTACAAGAACAAAACCAAAGGGTGGTGATATAACCCCACATGAAAGAAAAACAAAACACTGAACCAATGACCAGAACTGAAATGCACATTACAATGAATTATGTAAAGTATTCACAAAGTATTCATGGCTTGTTTAGACTGTAAATAGAGCAGCATCAGATCACATCTTCTTAGAACACAATGGACAGTAAACAGCTGTTTAAAGGCCTGAGACTCTGAGAAGCTGTGATTACGTCTTGTTTATTCACTCCTAAAAATACTTCATAATATCTGTATTTCATGTGAGATGTCGCACAAGCAAGAGCGTTTCATTACACTGAAGAGCCACCAAGGATGGCAAATACAAATTGTGGAATGTCATTTGTATCTGAACACAGTGATGAGGCAGAAATGTAAAAAAGTAGGAAGCCATTTGGTAGCTAGACATGGCAAATTACAAATTACTACACACCAGAACTGGGTTCAAACGCCATTAATTGAGCAGAATTTAAATTGAAAAATGAGCCCAGTCGTCAAAGGTAGTAACTTCGCCTGTAATTAAATTACATTGTCAACCATGTCCGGCATAATAATCTTACAAATGGCGTTGCATTGAATATACAATAAAATAACATTAGCTTTCCCCACATTTCAAATGACATACAATACACCAATGTATCTATTTTTAAACATCAAAAAGGGTATTTAAATCATGATATACTGTACATAAAATGGCACTATTAAACATTTCAGACTGCCACACTGACATCTGATTAGATCTCGGGTAGATCAGGCATGTTTTATGGTATATTTGCCTTTCTGAAGCTGTGAGATGTAGAGTTTTGACTTGCTCCCATCGACTCGTTTAAACCAGACTTCATCATGATTGATTGTAGTTATTATAGCACTGTTTGAAAGAAAAGACAGGAGAAAAATAACTGACAAAAGTGCTGCAGAATAATCAATATGAGCTTGGCAATTCAGTGTGTCTGGGTAAGGAAGCCTCACCTCGTAGGATACTCGTCTTTCTTGTCAATACATATGGCTTGCCCACGGCTGTACCATTCCCCGTCGTAAAACAAGCGTCCATCCTCCGAGCGGGCATTGTGCTGGTGTTTGTCACTCTTTGAAGAGACTATAACAAATTATGCAAAGTTCTACTGTTACTAATATAACAAAAATCAACTTAAAAAGATGACAATAAAGCACCTGTAGTACAAACCAAAACAACTGCACTAACCATACATGCATGCTGTCTATATTTAACTGCCATTTGTTAACAAGTTACCATTTAATGAAATTATTATGCACCACTCCAGGAAGTTGCCCAGAGCAAAAGAGACTAAGTACATTGTTCAAGTAACTATAGTAAAAGGAAAATTCTAGAATAACTCCTGAGTTTTCCCTGATTCAGATTAAATCTGTAACATTTCTGCCAAACACATTACAGCAGGTAGTCTAGGTGTTAAAGATATGAAACATTGAAGGTTATAATCACTTAAGATGTGATATATAATTACATACACTACTCTTCAAAACTTTGGGGTTAGTAAGATATTTTTTTTTTTTAAAGAAATGAATACTTTTATTCAGCAAGGACACATTAAATTGACCAATCAAAGAATCCTGGATCCTGTTTCCACAAAAATATCAAGCAGCAACATTGATAATAATAAGAAATGTTTCTTGAGCAGCAAATCAGCATATTAGAATGATTTCTGAAGGATCATGTGACACTGAAGACTGAAGTAATGATGCTGAAAATTCAGCTTTGCCATCACAGGAATAAATAACATCTTAAAATATATTCAAATAGAAAACAGTTCTTTTAAATTGTAATAATATTTCACAGTATTACTGTATTTTTGATTAAAACAATCTTTCCAAACCCAATACTTTTGAACAGTAGTGGTCTATATATTTATTTATTTATTTATTTATTTTTCACTATAGTTATGAATATTAAATATATTAATAATAAATATGATCTTACCATCAGTCTTTACTCTGTGAGGTCCTAATGTTGCCATGGCCTACAAGATAGTAACATGATACATCACTTACAATATAAAAATCTCTTCACATAAAGAGTAGTTTTTGACAGTCTAACCTTTCTAATAGCAGTCCAGTCCTCCAGTATATCCAGGTCTTGCAGCATGTAAACTATATATGGCCGTGAACATGTTAAGAAACTCACAAATCATACTGTTATTCAAGCAAATTCTAGATAGATAGATTGTAGTTATATACAGCAGGATGAAGTAAAGGATATCTGACACAACAACAGGCTTTTTCTTTTTGTCTGGACTGAAGGGATCTTTCTTCTTGTTTTTTCTTGATTGTAACTCATCATTCCAGAGCTCTGTAGGGGATGTATGACAAAGATAGCATAAATAACAACAAAAGCACAAAAACTATTTGTGACCATACTAACAATTCCAGTACCTGAGGTAATATCTATACTATGGCGGTCTTCCTCCAAACGTCTGATCTTCTCCTCCAGTTCACTTTGAACCGTATCAAATAATAAGAGTTTCTCACTCTAGAAGAAATAAAATGAACCAAATTAGTTACATTTAAAGTCACAATGAAATCAAATTTGACCTTTTTTTTTTTTTTGAATATCGCTGTATTTATTACAAATGATTTATCCATGCACATCATTATTTTTTGAAAATTTATGTGCCCTCATAATCATTAATCAAAACAACTTTCCCTCTCTTGCAGTGACATCTCTTCTCTGATGATGTGTTTATTGGCAAGAGGGCGGGGCAACCTGTCACTCACATGAGATCGACCAATAGCAAACCACAACCATCCAACCAATTCCCCATGGACAAAATCAAGTCCAACCTATTTTTTTTTCTTATTCGAGAAGCCGTTTCACTCGGATATACGTCACAATAGGGAAGAAAACACTATCACAACTTCTGTTTCATGCTGACTTTAATTCTGAAAGTGCAATTAAATAGATGCATGCTTCAAATGTGGCAACTGGCTTTTAGAGATATTACAACAGCTTCAAGATATATAAACACTTCATTATGGCTCTGTTATGACTCGGCAAGACATTTCAAACATGCACCATTGTTTAGGTAATAGTGGATTAAATCTGTAAATCTCACCTCCCAGTGCTGGAGCGCTGCTTGGGTTTCACAGTCGTATTTATTCTTCACTGACTCCAAGCACAACTCTCTGTAGATACCTATGCATAAATGTATTATTTAAATCAATGAGATAATGCACTTTGTTACCTAATAAAAATCACTAAAATGCACTATTTCAAAGAACAATAATCCCATGTTCGGTTTGGACATCAGACTGACCTGCAACTTTAGTTCTAACTTGCATATTCTCTTGAAGAGTTGCAAGAGGTTCCAGGTACTCGGGGGCCTTTCCTGACATCACTTCCTGGAGTTTGGCATCAACTTGACTTAGTCTCTCTTTATATAACCTAATAAAAGCACACAAACTTAGTGACCAATGTGGAAAAGTGGAAAATGCACATGTAAATTTAACTTGTGCATGCACAGATTAAATTCAAACAAGAAGATTGTATATACTGGTCTTTGAGGTCAGTGAATTGTTTTTCTAGATTGGTCATTTCGTCAATGCATTCCATCCTTCTCCTTTCGCAGTCCTCATCGTCCATTTCTGAAATTAAACAGAATTAATTTCTTTATATATTTAAAGAAAATTAGAAGTAACTGAATCAGGTGCAGTACGTGAAGTGTCAACTGACTTGCAGGCACTGTCAAACAGGGACCAGAAATTCTTTAATACAAGAATACATAGGCTATATAAAATATTGTTTAGATAGATAGTGTGATGTGCACCTGAACTTTCTCCATCCTCAGAGACAGAAGAGCTCTCTGTATCCTCATCTTCTGAACTGCTCCCCTCTTGCTCACCGAAATCCACCTCCATCTCTTCATGGTTGCTCTCCTTCTTTTCTCTCGAGTGCACTGGCATCCTGTCTTTTATTAAACTAAGATTACCGACAAATCTGTGGACTACTTCTCACCTTTCAGCCAATCCTTTCTGTGAGCAGATGTGTTTGTTAGCTTGATGTTATTGCTAAAAACAAAACAGATACATAAACATCTAGATGTATCATGCTAACAAACGTTTAAATCCTGCAAATGACTAGTAGTTGTCGTTTAGTCTGGATTTGATAAAACCAAAACGGGAAGCTTTTGCTTATTAAGTCGCTTTAGCTGTTTTAATATTTTTGTAAACCACAAAAAATCTCTGTTTTGCTTCATTAAGCCATGCAACCCTGTGAAAAGCTGGGACGGTGGCGCGGAATGTGCGCTGTTGTGGCGCTCTGGGGTTTGTAGTTTTTATGGTGACACGAGTCCCTCCGGTTTTGTTGTTCTTAGTGGACTGAAGAACTACAGTTCCCCGCCGTCACTCGTACTGTGGAGAGCATGTTTACGAATATAAAAACAGGCTGTATAAATCAATGGACGACTGGATGAAATGATCGTGTTATTTTCAGTGGTTTAGGAAGTAAACGTCTAAATTCTCATTTATTATTTTTTGATTTATTTTGAAATAGAGTTAATGTTCATCCAGTTTCATCTTTAGACAACTTTACAATCAAAAAATAATACTCAAACCAAGCATTAAAATATTAAAAATTGATTAAAATATTTCAGAGACCTCTTTCTTACATCCCCCCCCCCCTTTTTTTTTTCTTTTTATTTATTTATTCTTAAATGAATATGGCACAAAAATAAAGGATATAATATAGAAGAAAACATACGTTATTTTAGAAATACAATATATATATTTTTTAAAATTAAAACTAGTTTTGTTATACTAAACAATGAAGTTTGAAGTTTTATGTTTATTTAGTTATTTTTTTCTTGTTACTAGTAGGCCAACAGAACAAACAGAACAAGGGGAAACAACATACAACAAATATTTACTACTGTACTACCTTACATTTATTTACTTGTTGAAGTGGATGATTGAAAAAATATTTCAAAACTCATAAATCTGGAACTTAGGAGTGAAGTATAGACTTCTGCTTATGAATCAACACAAACAAAAAGATGTTGAATTCATTACCTATTTCATAAAATATTGTCTTTCGTTGTAAATTATAATATATATTTACAATGATAAATAGCCTACATAATACTGTCCAAAAACTTTAACAACATTATAATAATAATAATAAAAAGGTTGTTTTGAATATTTTGTTGTTGTTGTTTCAGTCAACCTATTTGTCAAGTTTTTCCTGCGGATAAACCAGTTGTTTTTTTTTTGTTTTTGTTTGTTTGTTTGTTTGTTTTTCAGTTTTGAATTGTGCAAATTGATATAATTTAATTTTAGCAAATAGAAATTGACCCTTCATTGACTCACAAAGGCAAGACATATAATGAAACATAGAAAAAGAGATATCAATTAAAATAGCGTAAAAATATAAACACATAAAACCTTTCAATAAAGAAAACAAGAATACAAAAATATATAAACAGACCTCGTTAATAACAGTTTAGAAATGTCTTACACTTTTTATCATCAAATATTAAGTGCAATTATCTATTTTTATACAGATTATCCCAAAACATTGTTTATGAAAGTAAAATATTTCGCTTCTCCGGTGGATTCTGGATATGTGATTGTGCCTCGGATGACGTCTGAGCGTTGAATGACTCTGGCATCGATGAAGGTGTTTTTCATGTCGCGTCCTCCGCCATGTTTTTAGATCTTCAGAGAGGTGTGTAGTTCACAAGACACACACACAGAGGAGGGCTGGCTGCTCTTTTCTTTTGTCTGACCTCCTCTGCAAAAATGCACGCCTCACCACTAATTCCTCACGTTTCCTTACAACCTATAACTGCTTTCG